>VZTY01026366.1:141016-158196 GCA_013400935.1 Turnix velox
ACTGATAAGTTACTGTGAGGTACCCCTGAGCCTTATCTTCTCCAGGCTGAACAACCCCAACTGCTTCAGCCCACTTCCTTCTATAACTTAGGAGTGTAAGTAGAGAAAAGCTGCTAGTTTCAAGTAGAGACACTTTTTCTTTCCTTGAGGGTTTATGGCCTTTGGATATCAGTTCATTATGTATTGGTGTGGTACTGGTACCAATTCTCCTTTTCCACAGGTGACAGTCACCCACAGGCAACAAATTGGAAGAGGGGAGATTCAGGATGGCTACAAGAAAGAAATTCCTTATGGTGAGGGTGGTGACACATTGGAACAGGTTGCCCAAAGAAGTTGTGGATGTCCCCTCCCTGGAAGTGTTTAAGGCCAGTCTGGATGAGGCATTGAGCAACCCGGTCTAGAGGGAGGTGTCCCTGCCTGCGGCACAGGGGTTGGAAATAGGTGATCTTTAAAGTCCCTTCCAACCCAAATCATTCTATGATTCTATACTATAATGAAATATTTCCTCTTCAGCATCTCCTGGGTCTTAAATCCCTGATTTCTCAAGACGCTGCATAGGAAGAGAAAGGATAATCTGATCTAAGAAAAAAGAGAATTTTATACACCTAGTCCATAGTTTGAGAAGAACAATACAGCTGTAATAACACCAATAATGATTTATGCCTCTAGAAATTTTTACTGTTTTTTCCTATTAGTGACAAAAAAGAAAGAAAATGTTTTTCAGACACTGCATTTTACTCTTATAATTCTTGTAGTGAACACTACAAGGCAAGGTGCAGATGCTGATTTCAAGGGGATGACGTATGTTAGACCTAATATGACTAAAAGTAATAACCTAAAAAGCTGTCATTACAGTTTAACAGTTCTTAGGTCTGGTTATTCTGAACAGAAAGTACAAAATATGCTTCAGAATAAAGGTTTAGTCTAGTGTCCTGATTTGAAGGGTGTATTTCATGCCATCTGCTATGCTCCATATAAAAAAATGAGGGATCAAAGGGATCAAGTTGGCTCTTTTTCATCTCTTCCCTAGTGACCTCTTCTGGTTTGACTGTTCTTTGACTCTTCTTCAATGGACTGCTTCTTTATTGGCTCTTCTTCTTTTTTTAATAATTTACATCTAAGGAAGACTGTCAACTCTCTGCCTTCTGATCTGGGTTAGTGTCTTCCAGTCCCCATTTGTTACTAATTCCAGTCTGGGACTTTCCCAGTGCCTGCCAGTAATATCTTCCTAGGTACTTGATTTTATTTTATGTCTTTTTTTATGTTATATCTTTTTAAATGTTTCCTTTTTATTTTGCTCTCCTAGTGGCTTCTTTCTTTTTTTGGTGCTAGAGGTGGGAGAGAGCATCCATCATACTGCCATTGACCAGCTTGGCCCAAACTGTGACATTGACTAATTTTACATTACAGTGAAATTCAGCTACCTAGACTTGTTTATGAAACCCACTCTGAGTGACAAAACAGCATATATGGCATTCATAAAACACTAAAATACTGAACAGTTTAACATAATCCTTCTGAACACCTACAACAGCCACATCTAGCTGCACTACCCCAGTGACAGTGGGCAGCACACCAGGTATATTCCAAAGGTTTCAGATGATACTATCTAACAACTCTGACCTATCTCTGATCACCGTCTTAAAATAGCTAAGCCTCCAGAAAAATCAAGTACATGTAAAAAACCCAGCATAGCTCAAAAAAGGAAGCTTCTAAAATTGAAATCACACACATTGCACAGCTTCTAGTACACATGCCAGTTTCTCTTGGATAAACCTAAAAGCTCAGATTTGAACCTAAAATATAACTGGCATATTTGGCCCATCTGGACCTTTTACCCTTCTGACTATTTTATGCTGATGTGGCTTCTTTTTTAGGTCATTCAAACTCATGATTTTCTCTCCCAAGTGGATATAAAATTTATGTTGCTGCTTCCAGGAGACTGAAAACCTAGACTTAGATAGATCTTTGCTCTACCTGCCAGAGATTAGCAGAGTACCACAGAGAGCAAAAGTTGATGGTGCTGTACATCTGTGCATTCAACATTCAGTGGCACTAAGCCACTAGTCTCTTTTCTGCATGACCAACTGACTAATTACTGTACTTGGCCTTTTTGAGTCACTTCAATTAATGCAATGTGCAGTTGCACACAGTGATGGAGTCACCCATACAGAACAGAATTTGGGCCAGAATTAGGCTCTAAGTCCCAGAAGCACCTGTTACAAATACAAAATGTCCAGATGGTCTGGTCTATGCGGGAAAGTGTCAAGAATTGACTTATCTGTCTTTCTTACTTTTGATTTAAGGTCATAGACATTATTCTTTTGGAGCAGAAGGCCAATCATATTTAGGACAAAAAAATATAGAAAGGAAATTTAGTATAAATGCAATACCCACTGCATCTGTAAATCTTAATAACCCAGTGGAGATTGTTGTTGTCATGCTCTGGGCAGGCAAACGAGATAAGCCTGTGATTACAATGCAGCCTTCAATATAATTGGATAGATTTATTTAAACACAGCTGTAAACTATAAAAATGTGAATTATTTAGTAACCATAAATTCCACTGTTTGTAAATTCAATCTGAAATCTCCAACCAGATATTTTGCTTTGGTTTTGTTTATAAGCAGTAGAAAATATTGCTCTCCTTTCACTGTCTTTTTAATGGATATCAGTTATTTGAGTTTATAACAGTGAGGAGTGTTCCCAAATGCTGATTCACTTTCTAACAGTGCATTGCATCATTCATTAATGTTTTTCCTTTTTTGAAGTGGGACATTTGGGATCAGTGACTCCATTAACAATAATCATAGAACTTGCATCCCATGCCTTCTTAGCTGCATGAGGTGGAGAAAGAAATAGAGTTTTATGTCAGCTCCTGAAAGCAGTGAGAATGTCTCTCAAAGAAGACCTAGGAATAATGGCAGTTGTCTTGCTGATAAGATTTTTAATAGGACAAATAATGGATGATATTAACAACAGTAGAAGTAGTAAGTTGGATTTTGGGGAATCTATAATGCATACTGAACAAAATTTTCAACCATCAGGAGACATATGCTAATTGTAGTAAGTTAATTGATTCACATGATGTTTTAAAATAGGAACATTTGTCAATATTTCAGTGGATTTGGGAAGAATCTTCACAGAACCAATATTTGAATAATAATATGTGAAAAGAGCATGGAAGTAGAAGGTTTACTTTTCACATATCAAGGACAGAGGACGCAGTATTTGCTACTAATTGTAAAAAGCAATAGGAAAGATAAGCTACTATTTTTGTTAAATGTGGGAAAACGATACAGGGCAGAAGGACTGAGTCATATTTCATTAAGGTTCATCCTTGGTTTATTTACTTAGAAATCTGATGAAACATTGCATGCTTTAAGTGGATTTATTAGTAAAAAGCTATACCTGTGACTGTTTATCTGGACAGTGCCTTCTAATAACTTTTTTGTACTTTCACCTGGTTGTATCTGAGCAGTCAGATGTGCAGCAGAGCTGCACTTCAGAGCATCGCATTTAGGCAATTGTGCATCATAAGGGAAATATATTGGGCCAGATCCAGTGACCTAACAGAGATGAGGCTGCTGCAGCTCTGTGGTGCAACTTGTATTGAGGCTGAGCATACATTCCCAGAAGGCACATGCATATAGACCACATATCCACATATATTCAGTACATATGTATCTGTAGGATTCACAGATCAAAACATATGGACTCATATAAACACAGACACCATCAGTGGCCTCATCCTGCTCCCCTCCCTGGCTAAAAAGGATGTTTCACTAGTGACAGTGGATGTATAACTATACACACAAGCACAAGGTGGATCCCTCCAGCAGCTGTGCTCAAACACTGTCAGCTCAGTAGCTACCCTTGAATACCAGGTTCCCTTTTTAATGGGATTTGAGCATGTGAACACCTGAGGACATGGCCTCACTTATGTTGGTTGCTACTACAGACCCCTTTCCTCTCATACACACACATACACATCCCCACCTGGTCTCTGTTGGTCTCTTTGTAGTGAATTCCTATAGTCTTGCACTTGGATATACATGCACATCCCTTTTTCCCAGGCCACTTCACCTACTTGCTAATGACCATGTACTCATTTGCACTCCCATAACCCCCACAGGTGGCAGCACCACTAACCCCTCATGACCTGAGCTGCCACTCCAGTAGCTGGCAGTTAAGCTTAGTCAGACCTGCCATACTGGCCCTCCAACCTTTTGTGACACCAGGTGCTGCACTAAGACACCTATGCACACACACACACAAAGTTCCTCACTCAGGAAAGAGTTAGAATGGAATTATAATAAGGATACGAGGCAGTCTGAGCTGACCAGGTGCAGTGTGTAATAGCTGATCAGTAAACTATTTACACATGAATGAGTCCTCCTTGTCTCCTTATGCAACTGTTTTCCCCTCCCCAAGTCGATTAAATCTGTTTTCCTTCCTTTGGTTCCTCCTCAAAATATCCCATAATATCCCATGCTTGCCTGAAATGCTCTCTCCCTGCAGCCATAACATTTCCTATTCCCTCAGAAAACAACCCCTGCAGCAAAAAATTGCTCCAGCATTGTATTATCTGGTTAGGTTTCATACACGAAAACTCCCAAGGTCAGAGGCTTCCTTGTAACAGCCCTGGATCAGGGTCAGATGGTTCTCTGAGTCCTCTGAGTACTTGTCGTGGTGTTCTGTCACTCCTCTGGGTTTGTGAAGATGGGTCATTGGTGGTGACTTCTGTGATAGGTAGTGTGGCCATGGCAGAGTATTATTTGGGCTCCTCCTCACACTATTGTCTTATTGTGACATGAATGTGCAGACAAGCTCTTCTCATATATCCTAATAGATTTATTTTATACTACATGGGCGTAGTCTGCTCAGTAGAATCTGTTATACAAGCCAGCTTTCTGTACTAAAAAATACAAACCAATTAAGTGCAACTGTGAGTACCAGCTACAAAAAATATATATTTTAAAGACCAAAGTTGTATTGGACAGATGTTATTCTGTTGAAAACTCATAATCATGTAATTACAATTGGTTTTGAGCAAAGAATGTTACAAGAATTTTTCTGTGCTTTAACTAATTATGGAAATGGTATTATCTTCCGAGATAATAACAGATAATAAATTAATCTTCCTAGCAATATGTATCATACAAACACATATACATGCACAATATATATATATTAATATAAATGACAAATGAAGTGGTTTCTTGTAATTTTTTTAAATTTTCCTCTCATACTGAGTGAAATTCATCCTACCTTACTTCTGATAGTTATTAGCTAAGCATTTAAATCCAAATAAATAATTTTATTCTAATAAACTTTCTTAGCAGTCACTCCAGAGAGAGATACATCTCCTGTTAACAAAGACAGCTAAAAGAAGTAAGATGAATCATTACTATCATTTAGATGTGCTTATCTTTGTTCACTAGTCCAAACAGACTAGCTAAGACTTTGATATGTATATTTCAGGTAAATAAAATAGTTTGATTTCAGCATCATACAAGAAAGATGTAGAAAGCAGCTGTCCACATCCATCTCTAATGTGAAAGTTTCTTTTATTACACCTTCTCTATAAGAGAAAATCTAATAAAAGATCAAAAAATTAAATGTTGATAGCATTTTTATTTCCTTTGAAAATGGCTGTGAAATTCATAGTCATGGGCACAGAGATCATTTAAGAGAAAAAGATATAATTTATTGGAACACACAAAATCAGCATCTGACAGAGAAAAGACATTTTTACAGTCTCTTCCTAACTTGATCTGACATAAATAAGAAGGAAGAATTAACATCCTGAAGCATGTCATACCTCCACTCCTACCTGTTCAGTCAGCGATAGGGTGAAACTGGAGTTCCTCTCATCATTCTTAGTAATAGCAGAAAATTCTGTGCTCAATGACACAGCTGAAATAAAAATCCTCATTTAATAATAGGTCCTTGAAAAGATATATAACTTTTCTAAGAACCATCAAGTGTTAGCTGCACTCAGAGCAGATGGTAACTCTTCATCTGCTTCTGCCTTTCCAGAGAAACACCATGTGAGAACTTGAAGTCAGATAAATACATTTAGACCAGTTACAAATAATATTTTTCACAGTAAAATAGGTACTTACAGGATATAATTAATCTCATCCTAAATTTGGCATCCCAAAAAAACTATCAATAGTTCCTCATTAACTGTTCACCTCTGAATACAGTAGCCTAAACTAATCTGTTCAGTTGTAGACATGTGCTTGGAATCTTGCCCTAACTACCCTGAATACTCTCCTCTATGTAGTATAAAAATCAGTACTTGTGACTTTACCTGTGACTGCTACCTTCTTCATCTATATGTTTTTCTTATATCAAACTGCTTAAGGTAAGGAAAATTTAGCCCTTTGAATTCATCAGTACTTCAATTAAAATTATGGGAAAAAGGAGTATTAAAGTCCTCCATAGATAGGATCTTCCATGTTAAAAAAGAGCTACAGTTTCCTAAAATCACTTATTACCACCAACTTTCTGTAACTTGACCATTTTGGAAGTATTTTTGGACATTGGAATCACTGGAATGGTTCCTGTTTCCTTTCTCAATAAGCAAACAAACCCAAACAAAAGCAAGCAATTCTTCTTTCCTTCAGATAAGGAGTTCTTTTTCCATAACTCTTTTGAAAAAGAAAAAAACCCAACCTAGTTGTTATTTACTCTTTATTATAAAGGACTCACCTTTTACAGAATTATTTTCTGTATGGATTTTTGTTTTCAGATTTGCAGTGGTAGAGTTAGAGAGATCTATACAACTAAATCATTTAATAGCTAACCTGTCACCTTTATTCTCCTGAGTCTTTTGTAATTTTTTCTACATTTTCTTTGTACTGCTGCTGAGGAGTAGGCAAAACTTGGCAAATGTTGCATCCAGAGCACCTCTTTAGTTCTCCTGCTGTGTTAAGGGCTGTAGGCATCTAACAAGTCACCTACTCCTGCATAAGCAATACACCTTCAACATAATAGCAAACATCCGAGAAAGGTTTAGGTCGTTTCTGATAAGATTTTTTAAGTGGTTAATAACAACAAAGATACATTCTTACATCTGTAGTTTGTACTGGAAGTTTTAGAAAAATGAAGTTATTATATGCAATAAAACTTCTGAAGTGTGGGATATTGCTAAAGCAACTTGATTTCCAGAAGAATAGTTTACACTGCTTTTTAAAATTTCATACAAGTGACTGTGTATGTATTCAGAGGTCTGACATCTGTTATTTCTTTTCACTGAGGATATCAGCAGTATCCTTAACTGCAGCACTCTAGCAGGAAATACTGTGCAGTAATTACAAAGATGAGAAGGAATGGACTGAGAAAGTTCTGTTTCTGTCCCCACTCCTGTGTCAGTCACAGAACTTATAGTAGTTGATTCCCTCTCTGTCTGGGGTGCTCAAATATGTTTAGTGGGGTATTTCTCAGAGGAAGACAAATCAGGTGTTTCAACCACAGCTTTCTTTTTTAATTTTCACATACTGGAAAACACATCCACATTTAAAAGGTTTCTGTCTTTTTTCTCAGTTTGATTAGTGCAGACTTAGTATGTTTATAGCAGCTGAGGGAACTGGCGTTTACAACATCACTGGGTATGGGCTGTAACGTGTCAACAGCAGGAGGTGGCTGCAGGGTGGTGGCCTTTGTGAAGTCAGGCCAAGGCTTCCCCATGCCAGACACAGTCAGTTCCAGATGGCTCCAACAAATCCACCACAGGGTACTGATACGAGACCAACAGCCAAGTTGTTTTGGCTGGGATAAAATACTCAATATGATATCTGTGGTACTTTTGATATCTCTTTCACTGGAGATGTAGCCCAAACTGTAATTCTGGCCATAAAACAAGGCTTTCTGCACCAGGATGTGTGCAGGATATGGTGTAAGAGAGAGAAGGTGCAAGGCACTTCTCTCAGAAAGAGATCCAGAAAGGCCCAACAAATCCAATAAGATAGACTGAAAGCAGGTAGTGAGTAAATCTTATGTGAGGGGTAAGTAAATGTTACATCACTTCAGATGCTGATAATGCCATATTCATGCAGCTTCAGAACGACTTCAGATGAATTTACCCACAGTGTGCTGAGCAGATCCCATCTGTGAAGAAGGTCCTTTTTGGCATTTATGAACTGGTTTAAGATTTCTTTACAATAAAGCAATTCTATTTATTAAACAAAGAGGATGTTCACTGGAAAACTTCTTGCTGAACTTGCAGACACCTCATGGGTGGCATAATCATGGCACAGCGCAGCACATCACAAATTTGAACCTGTTAAGATTAATTGCTACATGGATCACTAACATGTTGATATGGAATGGTCTTGATCACTGCACGTGGTGTATGTTCATACACACTGAATAGTGGGCAAAGGAAGATCAGTCATTGCAGTTTCAGTAAGGACTGAGAAAGTTATGGTCCCTACTTCAAGAACATGAACATGATTCACTATTAAAAGATTTCAGAGTATCCTTAAAATTGCCTGATATCTAAATTAAAAGCATTGAAATTTAGTGGTCTAGTAAAGATGTTGCTGTACTTATGGATTATGTAGTGGCAGAGAATCTTCTCGGGCACTGAAATTTCATAGAATCACAGACCCATAGAATTGCCTGGGTTGGAAAGGAGCTTTCAAATCATCTAGTCTAGCCATCAACCTAACTCTGGCATCACAAAACCATATTGGTCAGCGATCACCTAAATACTTCCAGGGATGTTGATTCCATCACTTCCTTGAGTAATCTTAATATAATTCAATCATCTTGTAAGATGTTTTATAGGCATCATTATGAGTTTCTCTGGCATAAATTATAACCATGGACATAATTCAGATACTGTCATGGCCCATGGAGCACCATCAGCATTAGTTCCTGTTTTGGAAATCGATAGACTTTAAGAGTATTTACATAGGCTGCCCTATTGCTAGTTTGCCTTGGTTTTAGTTTGCTAACACAGATGCAGGCCATGTTTCTGTGCAGCTTCCCAGAATATTTGCTTATAATCATCTGAGGATGGGTGTTTAAAACATTGTCTGTCTTCTATTTTTTTTTTCAAGCTACCAAGTTAGACTTTCTGAATCACAATAATAGATATAAAAACATTTTATTGCATTTTAAAATGATCAAAGCACATGATCCTAGTTTTTCAATTCGATGCTGCCTGTCTCTTTGTGAATGGGACTCAAAGACAGATAAGCAAAAATTAAGCGATGACAAGGAATAGAGTCATCTTCCAGTACAAATCTTTCTTTTATTCTTCCAGACTGAAGTTCGCTGTTAAAGCTATTTTCCTTATAATTTACTAAATATGGGGCATGTAATAATTTTGATATTGGTCCTGGATTAGAGTACAGCAAATAATGGACCTCCCAGTTTTGGCAAATTTTTCTGATTTTATGTATTCTCTCTGTTATTCTGAATTTTTCAGTCAAATGCAATCTTCAAAGGCATTACTCTCAATCTCCTGAGAAAGCCAGCGTTTTAGAAAGGAGATATCAAATTGATAACATTAGTAGCTGGGACAGAATAGCTGCATCTGATTATAAAGATTGAATGATTGCATTATCTAGATGACGTGAAATACTTGGATCCAAAAATAAATCTATTGCCAGTTGAAAATGTTATATATTTTGTTGGTATGTTATTAATTTTTTTCTGGAAGAATATTTATCATCAGTGACACTATATAGAATTAATTAGTTATTTTGGGGTCATATTTTTCCTTATTATACATAAGCAACAGAATATAGTTCTTAACACAGAAAACAGTTTGTTTAGCAATAATTTCATTTCCTCCTCTGCTAAAGAGAGTACATGGGAATGAACACAAAGCCTTGTGGAAATCTTGAAGCATGTGCAATTTGGTGAGGAATATTTAAATCAGGAAGCAGAGGAATGACAATTGCAACAGAACTGTTGCTTATACAAAATTCTTTAGACCTATTTATTTTCCCTTCTACGTGTGGGTTGGATCTGTGAACTTGATAACTTCAGAGATATTACTCCTAAAATAGAGTGCAATGCCATGCAAAGTCATGCCATGACCAGCACACTGTGTGGGTGTTTTACAAGCTTTACAGCAAAAGTCCAAACAGGTTTCTAAAGAAACATTTTCTCCCTATGGACATCTTGCAAATAGCAGCAATCCTGTCTAGTCATACCTCACAGTCCTGATAGTACTCTTCAGCATGGTTATCTTCTGGCCTAGCTTGGGTAGACAAATTCCAAAAGCAGAGATGTCCTAGCATAGCTGCTTTGTGCTGCGTAGAAGGTCCAGTCTCAAGGGAGATTCTGGGAAATACTGGGGCTAACATCTGTTACTTATGGAATTCTTACTAAATGTTAAATGATACAATTCTAGTTCCTGAACATGGTGACATTTTGGATACTACGTTTAACACATGAGGCTTATACAGGCCACCCACAGATGGCCCAGTTCTCTAAGTCCTGTGTCATAACTGGCAGCTGCGCAGGTATGTTGAATAAATTTTAGTTATTTCAGTGGTGTTGTATGACTGAATCACTATATCATCCAAGTTGTTCCCTTATTTTATGATGTGTAATAATCTTGGGATGCAGATGTGGAATCAACATACAGAAGTAACATTCTAAAGTTTCACACCACATTTTGGTTTGGAAAAGCCTGCCAATGACTGAGTATGTTAACAAGTATTATCTCAGCCCTGTAAGGCAGAAGAACAGATTGTAAATCTCAGTGGCAGTCTCCTCTAAAATGGCTTAGCATATCAAACTTAGTCTGACTGCTGTCAGCATGGTTGCATTTATATATTTATTTACTAAAAACACTATAATAACCGTCTCACTTCCCTTTTTCTGTTGTTATCAGAAGCAGAAACAGGGAGTGACTCTATCTTCCTCTGTTCCCCTTTAGTCTTTTTGAAGGCTAGAGGCTGTCTTTGTCAGCTGTTTCCTTTGCAACATGTACTCTCTTCTTTGGCTTCTGATTTTTTCTTCTATGTATATTTTAAAATTAATTTTATTTTAAATTTTCTTGACCTTTTCGATCTTTCAGTGGTAACCTTTGTCAGCTATCATTCATTCTAGCAGGTAAATTTTTTCTTGTACTGTTGTCCTCATTGTATCAGTGATCTCCTCCTCGAACCTATAAAAATGTGTGATGTAAGCACAGCATTTTTTTTCTATTATCAAACTGAACAAATCAGTTCTGTTTAAATTGGTGCTGCAATAGAAAGGGCACACACATACCAAGTATTAGTGCATCTCAGCATTGTGCACTTTCTTAAGAATCACCATGTATTAAACAACAATGAATGTGCAGTCAAAACAAATATTTGGGGGTTTTCTTCTATTTCATGCTTTTAGAGTCTGCTATAACAAACAAACAGGAAACCCTATGCTAGGGGTCAATTTGTTTCTGGGCAATGTTCATAAAAGAAATCAGATATACAGCAAATCCCATCAAATCTGCTAGGCCAACAGGATCTGGCGTGGATTCATTTGCAGTTTGTACTGGACATGAATTCTGGACTGTGAGAGCCTTAAAATACAATCACAACCCATGTGGCTGCAGTTATAACTGAAATACACACGGAGATGTGGATAACTTCCAACCATCTGCATACCTGATGCAAGCCTAAATGTTTAATAAAGAGTTTGGGATTATTTTTATAATAACATTAGATGTGCCACATAGATTGAAAAACGCAGTTTATATACAAGTTTACTGGGATAATTAAGAAAAAATTTTATTGTATGTTGGTATTGAATTGCTAAGTACTTAAACACAGCAGAATGCCTCACATTATATGTATATGATGTATGAGGTATAAAAGATGTGGATTATGTGCATCTCAAATGGAAATAATATTTTGCAAAATCATTCACAATTGCTGTGTCGTAGCACAAAAGTATAATATTGTGCATTTCTGTGAATGCAGTGAATTCGTTGCTTACAAATAGCCCTGCACAACAAAATTCTTCTGTTGACAGACATTTATACACTTGCATTTTTTTTCACATTACAAAAGACAGGAATTGCAAGTTACACAAGTAATATACATTTTTATAGGTTTTTAAGAAATCTTTCTTTCCTCTACACAATGTAAAATACTTCTGAATGGCAGTGTGCCGAAACACCTGCAGCAAAGCAAAGTCACTAACTGATGAGAAATCATTTGTATCCAGAATTTCAATGTATCTAACTCTTACCTTTGAAGCATTTTGCAGAAGTATGAATAGTTAGTAATATAACTTTCATGTAAGAAATTCAAGAAATATAAAGATCTATTATCTACAGATTACATACTCCTGTTATTTCTGTGTGAGTAAATGAGACATGAACTTTAGTTGGAATTTTAAATGAGAATTCTTTTTCCCACTGTACTTTTATTCCTCAACAAACGATTTTGGAGGACTGAGAACAATGAATCAACTTTTATGGAAGCTAAAGTCGTATTTTCAAAAGAGTTTACATTGAGGGGTCTCTACTTCTGTTGGGAAATCCCAAGAATGAAAAATTGATAAAAAATATTGTTATTTTGTTTTGACAGTTTGCAATACAGATATTTCTCTGCTTCTGCTTAAAACTAGTGCAAGAAGTAAATTGACATAATGTTAGGCTTTAGTGTAACTACCCAGAGTATGAATTGCTAACCTGTTTTATCCTAAAGAGTCTGGACAGATTTTCATCATTTGGGATTGCCATGCAGATCTCCTTATCTCTGAAGTATGTACATGAACAATTAATGCAGCACTTATTGTGTAGGCTAAACATTAGCAAATAATAGACTGAAGTCAAGAAAAGTTTAGACATGGAACGCAATATGCAAAAATGAGATCAGTATTTGATGTACTCTGCCATTTCTTCTCTATATACCAACTTAGGCTGGGAATCTGAGGATGCAATTCAAAACATCAATTAGCTAGAAGAGAGTGATGTAAACTGAGCCAGAAGAAAAAACAAAAAAAAAATCCAGATTGAAAGTGGATTTGAAATCAAATTTAAGAGAGTTGCAGTGGATGGAGTTAAATCCAGATGGCAGCTGGTCACAAGTGCTGTTTCTCAGACCTCTGTAGTGAAGCCAGTTCTCTTCAATGCCTTTACTGATGACCTGGACAAAGGGATTGAGTGCACCCTCAGTAAGTTAGGTGAGTGTGTCGAACTGCTTATGGGTAAAAAAGCTGTACAAAGATTTGGCCAAGCTGAGCAGAGGTGCTGAGGCCAATGGTATGTGGTTTAGCAGGGCCAAGTGCCAGGTCCTGCCCCTGGGTCAAAAAGACCCCATGAAACACCACAGGCTTGGGAAAAAATGGCTGGACAGCTTCCTGGCAGATAAAGACCTGGTTGACTTCTGTGATCAGCAGCATACTTAACTGGCCAAGAAGAAAAGTATCACCATGGCTTGTATTCGAAACAGTCACTGGCTGGACTGATGAAGTGGTTGTAGTTCTGTGTACAGCACTAGTGAGGCCACATCTCATGCTCTGCGTTCAGTTTTAGGCCAGTCACTACAGGCAGGTCATTAAGGTGCTGGAGAATAACAGGTACAGAGAATAAACATTTTGAGGAGTAACTGAGGGAACTGAAGTCATTTAGCATGGAGAAGAGGCTGAGAGGAGGCCCTATCATGCTCTACAACTACTGAAAGGATTGTGTAGCAAGGTCAGAGCTGATCTCTTCTCTCAAGTAACAGGCAATAAGACAAGTGGAAATGGTCTTATGTTGCTCCAGGGGAGGTTTATATTGGATATTAGAGAAAATTTCTTCCTTGAAACTGTTGACAAATATTAGAACAATCTGGAAGGGAAGTGGTTGTCATCATCTCTGGGGGTGCTTAAAAGATATGTCGATACAGTGCCAACATGGTTTAGTGATACCTTACGTGTGTGTAGTGAACAGTTGGATTTGATGATCTTAAAGGTCTTTTCTACCCTAATTGATTCTGTGACTCTAAATACCTATAGATAGTCATACAAATTTTGTCTACATTTGTCAATTCTTCTTGGGAGTTCCCTGGTGATTTTAAATGAAATCACCTTCAAGTGATAAAGTGGAGAAATTTTTAGATAGACTACAGAAGAAGAGAAATGCTAATTATTTTTAACAGTATAAAGCAGAGAGAACAATATTTAGTTTGTGGTCTAAATAAATATGAGTACGAGTTTTCAGATAACTAAAGAACTTTTGAGTTGAATGGGCAGAAGTTGTCACCAAATAGTGATGCAAACTTAGAAATTACTGGGATTTCAAAGCTCAAACTACATACTTCACCTGTACACAAGCCTACCATCTGTATCATTCAAGTTCTCTGAAGCTAACCAGATGCATTGACATAACAGTGGAAGAGAGAATCCAGGGTCCTGGATAGATCCTTGCCTTACTGGTACAACTGATGAATATCAAGGGACATCTACAGGGAATCCTCAAATAGCAATAAACACTGGTACATGGGCAGTTGAACAGAGATTCTACTGGCTAGATTCTGCTGAAAAGCTAGCTGGATTTCTCTGGGGATGTCATAAGTTGTGTCGGTTGTAATTCAACTGAAGAATAAATGTCTAGTCATCTGAAAAAACAGCAGTATCTTACATGGTCTCCATAAGTTTTACGCCTTAATGCATAGTAAAAAATAGTCCAAATAAAAATTGCATTTATGCCAAAAATGCATTCAAACATCTGTATATACATTTGAAACTTTTATTTTTTTTAAAGAATGAATTAAACACATGACACCATAAGACTTTAAAGTGTTTATTAAATTAATGTATTTATTCAGATATTATGACTTCAGGAAGGTAGGAGGAAATTGAAAACTGGACTTTGCAGGTCAGATTATTTCAAAGAATACGTCTATTGATGCCAGTAGAATTATTATCAGTATGCATTTGCTTTCCTGTCATAAGAGTTATGAGGAAAAGAGAAAAAGTTTTAGAGAGTTTCTAAATTAGCTCCATGTCATCTGCCATCTATTCTGTCCCAAATTAATTCAACCTGTCTTCCTTTGCTGCGAATTGCAAAAAAATGAAAAACAACCCAAACTACCATCGCACTTCCTGAAACACATTTGTCAGTGGCAATTTTGAATGCAACATTTCCTACCTAAAGAGGTAGTTGATTAATTTGTTCGTGTTTAAACAAGAACTCAAGAGGCAGAATGAAAATACATCTTTATTTTTCAGACTGCAGAAGCTGGAATAGACACAATCCAAATCTAACTGGGAAGGATGAATAGACATGCAGCCTCACCTGTATCATATAGTATTGCATGCATTCAATAAGACCCACAGGTGAGAGAAAGATGGCTGAGGTATTCTCAATCATTAATTTTCCCTACATTGCTTTAATGCAAATTAAATGAGCCCTATCTGCATCTTTGCAAAGTATCTCTGTTAAAATTAAAGAAGAAAGTTCTGCAATTTGAGCACTCAGTGGTATTTTTAAAAGACAGGCTCAGGAGGAGGAGAGTTTTCATTTAAGACAAATGCTATAAAGTTACAGCCTACCAGCTATCTAAATTCTCACTTATTACTTAATGTCAAGCAAAGCTCACTCTACTTAAGTGATGCTAACAGTAATTTCATTAAATCACAGAAATAAATGTGGAAACAATTATGATCCAATATGAAATGTTTTATTGTTTCTCTTACCACTATGGCTTTGCATATGTGTTCTGATAGAAGCAAAATATATGTTCTGACAAAAAAATACATTTTTTTTCCAGTATTCATCAATGGATTAGTTACACAAAACCCCCTATCTAAAATATACTGATTTTATGAGACTGTGAGAATATTCATGATAAAAATAAACACATATAAAAGATATTTAGGAAAATCTTCCCCAGTAGTAATTTTTTGCTTCACTAGGAGGAAGACTGCTGTCATATTAGAACTGAAAAGAAAGAAATAATTAATCCAAATACACATAAGCAAATAAAATCTGAAAGAATAACAACTTTCTCAGGGAAAAGTGATGCTATAAGGAGTGAGCTATTATCTACAAATAAATCTGTGAAACATAGCGCGAGACAAAGCCAAGCTGTATACATACAGTTATTTTGTAAGTGATGTAGAACTAGTTTTAAAGGTTCATTGGCAATTGTCTGTTCAATTAGGCTTGTAGAAATGCACACCCAAATACCCTTTGTCTAATCCTCGTTTGTTCTAATAGCTGAAATTGCTCCTGAGGCATTATTCCCATGTCTTTGCATTCATACAGTTGCACATTAGTGTGGCTTAAAATGTCTCCTTTAAATGGAGTATCACATAACCACAACAAAGTACTCAGACAAGAGTAATTGCCTTGCTTCTTGTTAAGGAAGACTGAAGATAATCCTGGAGAAAATACAGAAATTAATATGAATGAACTGAGACACCATAATAGCCAATGCAGCTTGGCACAGTCACTGAGGGTTGGGGTTTTTTTAAATTTTTTGTTGGAAAAATAAAAAAATCCTCCAGTTTACTATTGAAGAATTTTGATGAAAAGTCAGTAGATTTATCCTAGAATAAATGTAGTTAAGAGGTCCCTCAGATTATTCATTCAAATATTTTGTTTTCATTTTCAAATAATCTTGAGACCTACTTAGAGTATGTCTTATGTCTATTTTATAGAAAAAAAAGTTTTCAATCATAGAAACAGTGAGTCAGTGCATGTGGCATATGCAGGATATAATAAAAAATGACAAAAAGTGTAACACATTGCATTTTTGTAGGAGAATTCACCAAAAAAATTAATTACTGATGAAAAATGTAGATTTTTTTTAATGACCCACAATCTACACGTTTTAAAAGATCTAATTAACAGAAATGTCTCCTAAAATGTTATCTGAAAGAAAATATAAACTTTGTCTGTTTTCTCACTTTTAAGAAATTAGTCTTCTGAAACAAAATTTATTTTAAACAGACTTGGGGCTTCACCTAGGTTTCAGGGTGAAACAAAACTCAAGTGAATACGATTTTCATTGCTTAAATTCAGATTAACTGCACGACAAATAAGGAAATCATTTAAAGTGGACACATCAACAGCATTGAAGTTACTTCGCTCTGCTTATTTTTGTATATTCATGATTAATCTTGCATGAGGTTTAGCTGCTCAGTTTTCATAGAGTTGACCTATACTAACTACTCAGAAAGAGTGAGAAACAGGAGGAAGAAATAACTTATTTAGAATCATAGAATCA
>VZTY01026367.1:0-61334 GCA_013400935.1 Turnix velox
TATTCTATGATTCTATGGTAATAAATTATTCAATTAAAAATTTCTCACTGGCAGCAACTGCAAATAATGCAAATGTGCACCACTTGCATGTACCTACCTCTCTCATGACCTGCCAATTTATGTTAACATGAACAGGCAGCACTAGACTGAACTCATGAGAAATACACCTACCTCTCTCATGCTTTGTAGCCTTTGTGGGCCATGAATTTACAAGCAGCTAGTATAACAATAATCAAACAATTCATTTCAGATATCATAATATATCTTATAACAGCTAAATGGAAACAACTAGATCAGTAATGTATTTTCTGATTACAGTATGCACAGCAATTGCTCTGTTTGTTAATTAGGACAATTAAAAGGGCAGGTGGGTAATATAATAATAATGCTGATAAAGGACATCCAGAGGAATGAAGCAATTCCAATGTCAGACTGGATCTGACCTCACTGAGCACCATAGCACTGATCTTTCAACCCAAACAATGAAGAATATAGGGCATCTAGATGCAATAAAACTGAAAGCAACAGTATTTCCAGGGCCTGCAGGAAAGAGCAATCTTCATCTGAATTCAAAGGTGCAGAGAAGACAAGAGACTTCTGGTACTAAAACTGAAGAACAGTGAGCAAGAAAGGAACATCTTTATTGAGGGAGAAATTAAGATAATTCCCTCTAGTTGTGAAGTACCAATGAGCAATGTCTCCTGCACACTGAAAAACATCTGATTCAGAAAATCAAGGAAAATACAAATACATTAGAGTCATTAGCACTAAGCATTAGTTTTTAAAGTTTTAAACGTGAGATTATGGTAAAAACTGCATTGTACTGTTCTGGGAGTACCCAATGGAAGATGTTTGAAGTAACCAAATTATGTGGACTTTTAACCATTAATTATCCTGTTTCTAAATAACATTTATCCAATTGAATTGTTTTTAATATTTATTTGGCATAACCATATCTTTTTCAGATTTGCAGAAGTTTGATATCTTAAACTCTACAGCAGCATAGCTTTTTTTGTCTAGCTGCAATCTAGCTTTCATATTCCATAAGAGCAGAGAAATCAAGAGAAAGGAACAGCAATGCATTCAAGAAGAGGGAAATGCTTGGATATTCCCATTCTGCTAGAAAACCCACAGCAGCAACCAATGCTTTCCTTATTTCTTAGCAATATATGGAAGCAGCCTGTGCAGGAAAAACTCACAGACCAGCAGTTATCATCACTCAGAAATCAGCAGTATGAAGCCACGTTTGTATTGCCTTGAGTCAAAAGGGCAATAAACCCACTGACATGAATTTTTACAATTGCAAAATGAATCTAGTCATTGCCTTTTTCATTATTGCCTCTTACTGGCTCAAGAGATATGAACACCATTAAACACATTATCAGCTTCTAGCCTCATTAACTAATGCAATGCAATAAAAACAAAAGAGTTTGTGACACCACTACTTTTAGCACAAAAGCTAGAATCACAAAAGAGCACTGGAGAGTTCTCTTAAATTGATATACTTTGGGTTTGCTAAAGGCATAATCCTGTGCACATAATAGGAGTGAACAGACCAACCACTGAGCAATTTTTTGCACAGCAGAAGGATAGAATGGATCGTTATAATCTTCCTGTCTGACCTCCTGAATAAATTGGGCCATAAGCCTTTTATATATTCACCTTGTTTGAATTTGAGCATTTCCTTCAGAAAAGCACCCAGTTCATATTTTAAAATGTCCAATAAGGGTGAATTTATTACAATCTTTATTAAATCATTCCACTGGCAAACTACTCACACTGCTTAAGATGTGCCTGTTTGGAATCCAAATCACCTAGACTTAAATTTCATTATATTGATTTCATTATACTTCTGCCAGCCAGCCAGAAGAGATGCTATTACTGAATCTGTGTTTCACATATGGTCAAGCTGCTCCTTTGTATACTCCTTAATAGTTTGTTGGATACCACTGTAAAGAAAGGTTTACAAATCTTGGAGTTCCTCTCTCAGGCCTCCCTGATTAATAAACTTCCAGACCTGCATGTGCTATACTGCGACTCATTACACGTTGAACAACTTTGAATTTCTCTGTTCACACAGCAGAAGAAAAAAAACCCATCACCATTATAATGTTGGGCTGGGAGATCCCTCTCCCTCAGAATCCATCTCAGTCATTGCTTCCCAAGACTTCCTTCCCTCATAGAAGAAACTTGTCCCTGGTTTTCTTTCCAGCAGCATGGTTTTAGCTCTAACCATGTTAAAATACATTGTTTGGCTACATACATGGTAAAAAATGTCTAAAAAGTGTCTGTAAGGTAGCAATCGGCCTGGCTGTACAGCCATGCACATGTTTCCCTATATCTAAGAGCACACATCATGTCATGATATGGACAATCTCCTCAGGGAAGCTGTACAAGGATCAAACCATGTCACCAAACAGTCCCAGCACCCACCTCTTCAGTACTCACCCTACATTCAGCCTTTCTGTACCTTCTCGTTATCTGTAAAGATTTCTACCCAATTACTCCTGAAATGTGGAACTGAGAATTATCTTCTTGGGAGTCACACAATACCTCACCAGCACTAGAAAGCCCACACTGAGTGTGATCAGCCAGCTCCTCATCTCCTAATCTGTGCTGATTTCTCCTTTTGCAACCATGGAAGGGGTGACTGCACTACATTGAGAAATTTTCCCTGGATCAGGTTTAGAAATATGAATTTGCTGAAAGAGCAAGGAATACACCAAAAATTACTCACAAAGCATGTTTTCTCTTCACTAATCCCACTCCAGATAAGACCTGCAGCTTCATAATTCTACCCAAAGACCCAGCAGCATGCCCAGGAGAAAGGGGAAGCCCTGGGCAGCAGGAGGGAGCAGGGAAGACAGAAGGCTTCAGCAAATAATGGCTGTGGAAAACACAGTTCTTTCAGCCCTCTCCCAATGCCTCCTTCTAATACCAGCAGAAGAGTAATTTCAGAGTATAATGAGCAAGGCAAACGCAATTCATCACTCGAAACAGTTCTTGCATCTCCCACAATAAGCAGAAGTTATTGTCCTGACAATGTAATGCTGATACAAGGTGATTTGGAAATAGCTGCAAAGCATTTATTGTAGATAGAGTCAAAACAAATAATTAACTAGAACATGAGCTCACCAAGTTATGTCTTCACAATTAGAATCTTTAAAATGCAGCAGTCAACTGAAATACTCTTCTGCAAATGTGAGAAAATTTATGGAAAAGTGAAAGCAAGAATTTAGAAGAAAAGAGAAATATCTACAGTATATAATGGCTTTGTTTCTGTTAATTACTTATTGAATCTCAACTTTAGCTATTGTTTCAGAGTTTCAAATGTGTACTGATTAATGAATTAGCACAAAGAACATAGTCCAGATGTGTTTATGACATAGCTGAATACCCATTCTTTCCATTTAATTAATGGTCACTGTTAAAGATAAAGCTGCACTGCATGATAGTGTACCCATATATCATTTTCCCATAAACATAACTCTAAAACAGAAGAGAAAAAAAGATTTAAAAAAAAACAAGATTTATTCTCTGAAAACATAAAGCAGGGATTTATAAAAAGGGTTTGAGGCATAACTAGATATTTTTGTAGATTAAAACTCCAAGAACCTGAGAAGATACTGATTCTTTGCTACCATTTAAATCAGCCTTCATAGGTGTGCACAGTGTTGTAGATACAACAGTTCCAAGGCCTAACAAACACTGTGGTAAAAAACACTCTTCATAAGTAATGGAAACTATTCTGCCTGACAGAAATGCAGCTACAATATTTTAAATGGTCTTTAAATACTTTAAGAGCTCATTCTGAGACAAAATAATGAACAGTAAAAATGCTCAGTCCTTCATATAATTTCCAGCTTTCACAGTCTTGGGAAAAAAATAGCAAGGATCTGCATGCCTGTGAGTAGTTCTTATGAGGAGAGGGACAGAGGTTGTAAGCATTCATATCCATGGTATACACAACAGCTGTGATCATCAAATAATCACATAAAAACATATCAGGACATACATCCTTCAGTAAAAGAAATCTCCAGATCACAAAGAGGCTGTATGATAGTTCAGCAGCAATGCCCTCAAACGTACTGCACTCCAGAATCTCCCTCTATGCATCCCTTGGATGCAGGGCATCATCAAGGTCCTCCTGCTTTCCTCAGGGACAGAGAAAATGAAGGAGAATATTCAGAAGGAGCATCATTTATTCTTCCCAAATGTAACCTCAGAGCCAGCACAAGAGATGATGAGAACCCTTCACTTTAACCCTTCAGAAACATAAACCCTATCTTTCCAGTGAAATATGTTGACTTATGAATGCAAATAAAGGTCTTACAATATTCAAGATAACCTTCTGTTTAGCAGCCAAACCTGAACCAAGATCTTCCTCCAAGAATCACTTAACTGAGCTGTTTTCCTTCTCTTTTTTTTTTTTAATTTGATTTGGACTGTTTTCAGCAATACATCTGGTCTTGTTTTAGTTGAAGAGCGGGAACAAAGGCATAATATAACCATTACAGGTGTAGCCAGAAAATGTTCAATGCACCTATTCTGTTGAAAGCAGGTGTAATTATGTTTCTGGGATACAGGAACAGGAATACATAAATGTAAGGTACCAAAATAGGTATTACCTTAAAACCATGAGATCAAACACCAGATTATGTAGAAAGATCAGGCTGGGAAAGACATCTCTCATAAGAGAGACACAAGGAAGCTTATGGTCGGGTCAAAAAGCAGCACTTTCATTGTTTGGATTTTTTTAACTGAAGAGAACTGACTCATTAGAGCACCTTACCGGGCAACACAGTATATCCTACCTCTCCTTGAACTCATTTATATCACTGTCCACACACTGCAGAGCTGTTAACAGCTCGGGCAGAAATTGAGACAGATGCAGGAATTAACAGATACAGGGTACAGATGCAGGGTACTGAAGTGTTAGGCAAGAGGCTAGAATTGCCCAGCTTTGAAGAGTGACTGCAAGTCATATTATTACTCTGACTGGATCCTTGATAGTATTCCTTTTAAGTTGGCATGTTCAACAAACCAAATTGGAAAAAAGGACCTTTTTTTTCTTTACATTCGGGCATGCTCTCTGCTCTAATAAAAAGCATATCTTTATACAAACCTCTTTCTCTCTCTCTCAGAGGCTAATACAGATCATTCTGTATGGCAGTTGTTCAATTGTTCCAGTCCTGTTATTAAATTTGTATGTGGTTCGCTTTCACACATTTGGCAGACTGTCCTTTTTCCAAAGCATATTTTTCTAATCATCCTTTATGCTTCTGATGCTTCATATCTTTCTAATCTTTCCCCTATTTTCCTTTCCCTTTGTCAATGGTTTGGGTCCCAGCCTCGGGATACAGCATGTTCCCAAAGCTATTTCTCGGAAGGTATCCTGATACACTCCTGGGCTTTTGCCCACATGTTCTGCTCACATGGCTTTATAACGAGACATGGGTATGAAACTGGGTCCAAAAAAAAAGAGAAAGAAAATCAAAATTTTAAGACCATTTCTACTCTAATTGAAACAACCCCAAGATCTTACAAGGGAGGCAATCATAGGTGCTACCAACTTGCTGGGGGCTATCTGCCAAGGATATGACCAACTTGGTCGCAGACCCACTTTTCCATGATTATAATTAGGGAACTTGGACCTCATTATTTCACTTTGGTCAAATGCACAAGATAAGTCATTAGGCCTTCTAAGTAGATTGGGCTACTCAGCTTTTTACAAGTAATAAAATTTTTTTTCATCAGCACCTTTCACTGGCTGTTCTCTGGGAGGAGGAGTACATAACTCCCATATATGTAGAACATGTTCAGTTATCAAAATGAATCAAATGGTTTAGGAAAAAGTCAACAAAACAGTTTAAAAACCAGAGTCTGTCAGATGAGATTTATCAAAAGAATAAATCTAGCTCATCTGCAACCATCTCAACCATTATAATTTCAGACAGGGTGTAATGCAGCACTTAATCATACTTCAGAACTCTTTCTAAATATACATTGCCACTTTAGGATATGGGTAATTTCACTTGCAAGTAGTTATCTGCTTGCATTTTAAATATTCTGCTGCTTTCACATTTACAATCCATTTCTAACTCGTGTATTTTTCCCATTTTTAGCAATATACTGATAACTTGGCAGTAAAACTTCATGTTTTACCTGCATAGAATAAAAGCAGCTTTGCCTTTGCTTCACTCTGATTGCCTCTGTGAGATTGTTAGTAGGCCATTTACACCATCACTGCCTCAGCAGCATGATGTGTGGAATAATGATAGCATATAGCAAGGTTTACTATAGAAAAGGTTGTTAAAATCTAACAGAGAAAACATTTGAGAGGACAAATTGTATGGGGTATGAATTCACATAAGCCAGTGTTAAACAATGTATGTATATATACAACCTATAAAATATTTGATTGGTATTGCATTTGTTCTGTGATAAGAAAGATGGATGATAAAGCATTCCCTAGCACACAAAAAAAATGGGTTTAACTAGTTGAAAAATCCCATTCTGCTGCCATGAGGCACTGCCAGGCCTTTAGCTCTGAACAGGGTTGCTATGACTCAAGTGCATGACCCAGCACTTGGCCTTGTTATACATCATGCCATTGGCCTCAGCCCATCCATCAATCCAGCCTGTCCAGATCCCTCTGCTACCTCATGCTTTAAAGGCTAAATGAGAGATGAAATCATGTCATTTGGGAGTTTGCTTGTGAAAAAAGAAAAAATTGCTCCAAAAGACCTCAATCATACAGATCAACCTGGTACATGATGGCATTCACGAGTCACATTCAAAATAGACTAATAGACAAGCAGAAGCTTTACTCTCCTTGTAAGCATGAACTCTTAAAGAAGTACATCCACAGAGACAAGAAGGACTGATCTTTAGGGAAGGCAAGTAAGTGCAAATTAGGACACTGCGAAGAACAGTACTGCCCCTTTGCACTGACAATTTGCACAGAGGAACTATTAATGCAGTCTTATGCTTTATTTTAGCCAGTTTTGTACCTTCAGCATGCTGGAAAAACAAAGGCCTACATTTTTTATTTGCTTTTAATGATGTTGTTTCATTTCTGTGCTCTACTTGGAAGCAAGAGAGATATTCCAAAATGGGAAATATTTAAAAAAAAAAAAGAAAAACAATCAAAAAGAGGTGAGATACCAAATCAAGGTTAAAATAAATGAAGTCCAGAAACATCATTTGAGATAGAAGTCAAAAGATAATTGCAGATCAGCTCTAATGAGCTGAGACTTTTTCCTGCAGGGTATGAGTTACTCTATGAGTCAAAGGAGTATTTTAAAATTACAAATAAAATGCCACAAAGGAATTAATTGTTGCATTGTTAACTACTGAGCACTCATACATATCACAATATGTGGCTGAGTGATATCATCTTTTATACTCCTATCCCACACGAACATAATGAGGAGGTAATTACAAGAAGCTGACTGGAAGTAATCTCAAGGAAGAGGCACGAAGCAGAAACTGCTGAAAAGGTTGTGTTAATCTTGAGAGAGAAAGAAGTGTCATTTCATATTTTCCGCAAGAAATTATTACCTACATCTCCATGAACTCTGACAAGGCAGAGTTCATCTCTTTGTTCCCATGTTTATAAGCAAATACAAGCTTTTCATTTTTCTGAATCATACTGACTAAGAATTGAACACACAGAACTGAGAGAAAACAGACTCCAGAGGGAAAATGAGTCAGGGTGAAGGCAAATCATGCAGCTCACTCAATGTCCAACTCTGTGAGACATGAGCAAGATACTGAAGATCCTTATTCCCTGAGGCATTTGGGCAAAAAATCTACCATTAATCCCTATTTTCCAGTCTCCTAGCCAGTTTGTATTATGCTTTCATCTATACATAGCTAGTTTTGGCTGAAATTATATGCTCTCCAGCATATATACTTGAGAGTAAGTTTAGGTACTTCCTCAGACAGTGGAAACCTGGTATGAAAATCCAGGTTCACTACACTACAAACAAATAAAAATTCTTTTGCCAGGCCAAGCAAGTACATTCCTGTTTCACAAACTGAAGAGTTTTAAATAGAAATACTTCCTTCTACTTACCTAACCCTGCCATCGATCATCACCCCCTCATAAATAATTCATGATGATGGGATGTAGAAAATAAACTCCTCAAATTCATGAAACCTGTCCACTTCAATGTATCTCAATAAATGCTTTCTATCTGCACAGTCACAGTATCGGGTATAAATTACTTCAGCTTGTTTTCTCAAGCTTTTGAAACAGTTGCCATGGATTCTAAAGTATTTTCTGTGATGAGGATGTTTTGAGAACTATTTATGAAAATATGAGGATCTCTTGCAACAGTTCAACTCTATGGTCTAGCTTAATTTTTTTACGATTTAAGAAGATAATTTCAGAAGATGCATAAAGATACAGATCTTAATTAATTATAATAAACTAATTTGTTACCCACCTTTGTTTCTATGTAAACTAGCAAATTTCAATCCCGTCAACAGGAAAGCCAAGGAATATTGAGCATCTCCCATGGGTAAAAAGAAGACTGCAATCCTGCTGCCACATTCACAGTCCAAATGAATCAAGTTTGTTTATTATTTTATTCATTAATTTATCCAAACACTGTCAGTAACAGAGGATTCAAATTCTTTCTTCAGTAAAACAATTCAATAAAAGCAGTTCAGTGCTAAGAGTAAAATGACTGAGTTCTGCACAAAACACTACCTGCTTCATATCACAATTCCAGCTTGCTTTTTTTTGCTTGTGTTAGGCCTTATTACTTACTTATTATGAGGATTTACTAAAGCATTTCCCAAACTCTTAGCTGCTGCAGAGGTGAAGCAGATAAAATAGTAGAATGGTAGTTATATGGGTTTTTTTAATAAGCCAACTTCCATGCTCAGTATCAAGCCATTGCTTTTATGATTCTAGAATTACAGAAATACTAATAGGTATGAGGAAGCCTATGGTTCACATGCAAGGAATAGCATCTGTAAAAATAGTGTGATAAAACCATTCTCTCAGACTCATTGAAAGGAACACTGAGGCCTTAAATACAATATGCAGCTGGAAAGGATAGAAAAATGAGCTGTAGCATAAAATCTGACAAAAGTTATGCTGGGTGAACAAAGAGACTCCCTTATTGTTCACTGCTGTCTGGCAAGCTTAGAGGCACAGAAGAGAAGAATGAAATCTGTAAGCAAATGAAACTGTCATAGGCATGGTTCTGACGTGAAGATGAATTTTAAAAAAGCATGCTGGAGAAAGCAGTTTGGAAACAATGAGCAAAGCAACTACCCCCTGCCCTCAAACCATCAAAATAAAACAGGAATTTACACACTGCTCTCTTGCCATCAACATCTTTTTTAAAAATAATGCAGCAAAGCCATAAACATGTGATCAGGACCTTCTGTGAACATTAACCAACTTCTCACTAAAACCAGCACTGACTACAGGTTTTGTACATCAGGATTACAAAGACATAGTTTTATGAACTGAAAATTGTCATCATTAAGAAATATTGCAAAGTGATCAGGCTGATTATCACACATTCCACCAGCAAGTAATAAAGCAGCATGTCTGCAACTCCACTAGCTCATTTTCAAATGCCATAGAAATAAGGCATAATAGTGATTTGCAACCATTCTTGAAAAATATTCTCTTCTCTATAAATACTGTTGAGACAGGCTATTTTCTTGCATATGTATTAATGCATTTAATTGAAAACCCACAGCAGCTGTTCCACTGCTATTCGTTTTATTATAGCCATTAAAAAAATGGATGTTCAATATTGAGCTGAATACAGATTACAACCAAAGCTACTTACTAATTCCTTTTCCCCAATCATTCAGGAGACTAAACACAAATTTGAAAGACTAGAAAAACAGGGGAAGAGTGTATTGCAGTGAGCTTAGCAAGGCACAAATCTCAGACATTTTCCTATTTACTAGAGGCTAGAAATATAGACAATGGAGAAAACAATGTCCTGAGCGATCACCTACATAACTAATGGACATTGTGCTGTCTGCACCCTTTCTTCATTCAATCACAGCTAAGCAGAACTTGGTTCTTCCACCTCATATGTCTCCAGCAATTCAGAGCCTACACCTGAATATTCACAATGAAGTCCAGCTTGGCACCCCTCTGCTGTGTTTCATGTATCTTTCTTTAGTGGCAAGTCACTCCAGTCAAGACCCTTTCCAAGAAAGTTGTTCATTCAATAAATACTATATAGTTGAATATATTTTAAGGGATAAGTAAAATTGAAGTTATCTTTCTATATCACAGGTAAGTGTATATAAGTATTATCTTATTCTTTACCAAACAAGAAAGCATTTTCACCAGTACCATGTTCACCTAAAGCTTCACCTCCATTCACATGGCTTCTGTTCCTGGAAATAGGTCATACTTGAAAATTCGCAACATTCGTTTTGATCACAGTTGTCCTTTTCTTTTCTGGTTCACTCTGCAGATAACGAAAACATATCAACCATGAAATAACATGCTGTTTTGTTTTGTTAACATAAACACAACATGGTCAATTCCTACTTTTGTCATTCTACAATTAGAATTTATTCACTACCAAGTTTGTTCAAGTTAATGACCAACATCTCATGGGCATCACAGGTATTTTTGAAAACAGAACTGAAATTTGTGTCGCCCTGTTTATCAGTTCTTGAATCTGCTAATTAAAAATTTAGCTTGCTGAGAGAAACTTCAAAAAAGGATTACTGGTTTCAAAATCTAAGCTCTAAGCAACTACCACTTATCTGTAAAAGTACTCAACTGAAAGAAAATCTTCATCATGAAAATAAGGATGTTTAGAAAAGGAGGTGAAGCATTTAGAGATTTCAGTATCATGAATGCCTAGATAATATAACTTGCAATGGATTCACCCTGCTTGCTTTCCCATTCCAAGCCAGAGAGAGCTTGTATGCATGAAGTACAAATTGGTGCCTTGACTGGAAGAGTTGTCAAGTGAAAAAGGATTAGACAAATCATTGTTAGATGATCTGTGTTTACAAGCACAACACATAACTGCAAGTCTGTTGTAAAAAGCTTTTTCCACCATTCTGTAAACTTCTTTCCTTGTTAAAAGGACTAAGAAAAAGGTTTGAAAATACTTAATAATCTTTCAGTAGGCAGAAACTTGCATTCTTATATATTGCCAAGTATTGTGGTGCAATATGTTTCTCCAATTAAAGGTCATCTGAAATTCAAATACCTTATTTCTTTTACAAAGTTAATTAATGAAGTTCATGCTCCAAAAAGAAAAATTAATAACAAAATATTTAACTATTCATCCCAAAAGAGGGCAGTAAAAAACAAGCCAATATAAAGCATATTTAGTAATCAAAATTTAATATTATAGTGAATCTTGTTTTCATTCTGCCTCCATGAAAAGCTCAGACATGTAACTGCTCCAGAAACATAACAGCAAAGCTTTGAGGATCATTGCTCATAGAATCATAGAATAGTTTGGGTTGGAAGGGATCTTAAAAATCAACGAGTTCCAACCCCCCTGCCATAGGTGGGGACACCTCCCACTAGATCAGGTTGTTCAGTGCCGCATCCAGCCTGCCCTTAAACACCCCCGGAGAGGGGGCATCCACAACCTCTCTGGGCAACCTGTTCCAGTGTTTCACCACCCTCACTGTAAAGCATTTCTTTCTTATATCCAGCCTAAATCTCCCCACTTCCAATTCACATTCGTTAATCCTAGTCCTGCCATCACATTAAAAAATCCTACCCCAGCCTTCGTTTGAGCATCCTTCAGTTATTGATAAGCTACTATGAGTTCCCCCCTGAGCCTTCTCTTCTCCAGGCTGAAAAACCCCAACTCCACCCTGTCCTCATAAGGCAGTTGCTCTAGCCCTTTGATCATCTTTGTGGGCCTCCTCTGGACCTACTCCAAAAGATCAATGTCCTTTTTATTTGAGGGCTCCAGAACTGACACAGTATTTCAGGTGGGGTCTCACCTGAGCCCAGTAGAGGGGCAATTCATGAACTCACATTCCTAGCAAATGACAACAGGGCTTGGCAGTGGTGTAACCTGGCAAGTGGTCAAGGAGCCACAAAAGCAGGTCTGCTGACCCAAAATGCTAGGGCCAAGTACCCAACATTCACACTAATCCCATGACAGGGATTTATTTTGAATTACCTTAAGCCTGACCCATAGAACTCAAACTCACATAGCAGGCTAAAACTAGAATAACCAACCAGTGCTCTCCCATCTTAACTTGTTCACTCAGGTGAACTCACTGAGGCACTCTGCTAGGTATGTGAGGAAACTGAGCAGATGGGATCGGTTCCTCATATGTACCAGCAAATGACTGTCTTCATAATTGCAGTGGTTTAGAACTTCATCCCACATGAAGAAGCTTGCTTTTCTTTTCTGATTCACCACCCTGTCTGTCTGACTGTGAACATCTATGCTGCAGCCATAGTTTTATGTAATGATTTCCCCAGTTCCCACTCAGCAAAGATGACAGGGACAGCAAGATTAAAGGAGGTGTGACAAAGATCAGTGAAGAAAGTTTTAAATTTGTTTGCTCTTGGAAAACTTCTAATTTATGCCACGAGCTGGGATTCCCACTGACCTTCTTAGTCTTTTTCCCATAGTGATGCTTTCCTAATAACTAAGAAAGCATCCTTACTACCCAGTGATAGTTCTGGCATGATACAAGATTTTATCAGATGCCATCTTCTCTGTTACTCTTCAGCACCCTACACACAGGTCACAGCAGCAGTAGTGCAGTAATGACTCCAAGAATTGGAGCTGTCAAATATCCTCACATTTCAAAAAAAGTAGAGATTTCTTTATCCCTGATTTTTTTCCTCTTTCAAAGACTATATGGTAAAATTAAGTTTATAACAACCTGCATTAGTTCTTAGGAAACTGGAGAACCCCACAGAAACAAGATTCAGCTATAAAAACATTTTTCTGAAAGACCTGTGACACAGCAATAGAAATTTCGGAATGACTTCCATTAGTTAATTGAAAAAGCTGCTCACAACTTGTCTGTCTACCAGCAGCAAGAGGTGGGAGATAGAGCAACCTAAACACATCAGGACACTGCATCTGTTCAACCTACAGATCCTCTATGGCTCCATGAATCCAGTGAATGTGTTTCAATAAGAGAGGTCTTTTCTTTACATTTATGCTGTCTCAATTTTGCTCTTCTTTGCAGTCACCATTCCCTGAATGACACACACTGAATATACCTTTTCAAAGAACAAAATCTATACTGCAAGCTGCACAATTTTTCATTTTTTGACATGTTGCTATTTACATGTATCTTGAAGATATGCTGAAGATTTTCCCTATTTTTGACTTCCTAGCCTTTGTTCTATTTGCAAAAGCTAAATCACAGATCCTCCATTGTATACCACCATCTAAAGGCAAAATACCTTATAAACTCAGGGAGCCAGAGAACTGGAAAAGAGAGCAACACTGAATACAAATTTCAGCTTAAGGTCTTACTGCTTGAGTTGAGTTCTGAAGTCCATGGCAAACATGCATTTGATTTCAAAAGGGCAAAACAGTCAACACTGACATCTAATTGTTCTGAAATATCTGCTGGCAGAAAGAACACAGAGTAATACATCATTTACTACAATATTCAGACTTGGAAATACAAACTCTCACAGTGGTTTTCATGAAAAACAATATGCAATTTGAAAAGCAGAAGTTCACATTAAAAAGAAAAAAGTCATTAACTTGTTTTTTCCATTATCACAGTTCGCACTTTTGAAACTTTATACCTTGCTTAAAATCTTACCTGATATCTTTTTCTTTACAAAATACTAAGAATTAGCTTAACCCAAAGATTAATTTTCACTCTTGAATACAAAGAACAAGATATGATTTCATTCATAAATACAAAGAACAAGATTTTCAAAGCTTTGTAATACATTTACCTGAAAAAAAAAAAAAAAAAAGACCAATTGTGATGAAAATCACATACGGGAAAAAGGTCATATATATGCATTATCCGCATCAAGGTGCAAATCTGAATAGCAGATGAGATTTTCCCAAATACACTGATTATATTAACAGCTATTTGAATGCAACTATACCGTGAAGAAGATTCTGTAAAATCTAACTGAAGCGACATCTGGTATAGTAAAGACGTTGCAAAAGATAACCATAATTTGCAAAATTAGTTCCTTTAGAAGTGTGAAATACTCATCGCTCATCATATTTTTAAGGTTATGAGCTCAGAACTTTATGAACACCAGATTTCATTAAATCCCCTTGTTGCATCTAAAGACTATTGCTTACAGAGAAAAATACCGATTATCTTGAATACAGCAGTAGTCTGGAAGTAGAGGCACAAATAATTGCATACATCTGCCAGATCTCTGCAAACTACACCAAATTATAGGCATAAAGATTTTTAGAACAGTATTCAGGCTGAGTTACTACATTTCACCTTAGATTTTGAGAAGACTATTCACCAACATTCCCACCCATCTTCAACATATTGTAATACCTGATGCTGTTAGCATAAAGATCACCACTTATTTAACTAGAATTAGTACTTCCAATTAATATGGAGATTTTTAAAGTGCTATTTGATCATATTTGTATCTTAAAAAGCAAGTAAAAGCTTCAGTATTGTTACTGATCAGGTTTTTAAGTGCCTGTAGGCTGTATTTCATAAGTAAAACAACCAAAATTTACTACAAATCACAAAAAAAACCCCCAAGAAGTATTTATCACACTTTATAAAGTAGTGTGATTTTCACATGACAACTAATTCATGCCTAGTCAGAAATTGCAAATAATCTTCCAGGCTGGGTACTGGTACCATTATGTCTTATTTCTTAGCAACATACCTCTTTACAGTAAATGCTAGTAAAATATAATTGTTATTTAAATCTTAGTTCTGAAATAAAGTCCACAATGATACCCTACTATGACAAGAGACAGCTGTATGTGGAACCAGAGCTTCTGAAATTACTTTTATCTCACCATTTTATCAGTGGAATGTGACTAGTTACTCTCTAAGGGCAAACTGATTAAGCAACATTAATTTCTCAAAATCAAATCATCAGACAAAACACGAGGGATTATATGCTACAGGTAACAGTTTATGTATTACTCTGTGATACAACCTCCCATGGTACATTTTTTTTTGCTCCTTAAGAAGAGGCTCTTAACTAGTGGAATTTATGATCAGTGGCATTGGTTGGTTGCTACTTTTCCACAGAACTTGACATTTGAGTTTTTTATGAAACAATATAAAATCAACAGGCGATTCATGATGCTTCACTTTCCCTTTTCACCTAAAAGAAGTTTAAAGAATAAATTAAGCCCTCAATAAAGGCCTTAACTGCGAGCTTAAACTTGGAGCTATCAAATACTGAGAAACTCCATTCCCTTGTTCTCTTTGTCCTAACATTACACCTTTTTTTTTTTAAGAATAATACATCCTCATGGCCCCAGCTGAGCAGTGGTATGTATAAAATTTAACTAACTTCTTAAAAACTTTTATATTATTTTCAGTTTTACCAACTCAAATTATGCTTCTCAAGAATAGTCTGAAGTTTTCTGTCTGTATGTGTTTCTACATATATTCATAATTAGCACACAGTTGAAGATTTATATGCATCTCATCCAACCCTGGATACGAGGTACTAGTACAATTAAGAGAAATGCTGACACCTTTGAATGTCTTAGAGACAGTAAAATATACCACCTGCATATTTCTCTGTACTACTCATTTCATAAAAAGGAGTATCTGTAGTAACTGAAAGCTTTCCCTTGAACTAGAGATACAAGAGCATTCACAACAGCATCTATAATATTAGAGACTATCCCCATTGAACAAAGACTCTACAGTATTAATAAGACTTCGTGCAGAATTTTGTAACTAGAAAGCCATATTCACTTATTATAACATGTGCAAAAGACTTAAGTGACATTTAAGAAGCCTTCCTAAACAACATAGTAAAGAGAATGAAGAGCTGTCAAGAGCTTCAAGGCGACATGGGTTTTGACAAAACCAATAAATATCATGATATAGGACATTAAACTATTTGTACATTCTTTATTTTAAAGGGAACTCTGCAAAATAGTGAAAGATAGTTTTCTCAAAAATAAAGTTACTAGGCAGTTATTAAAAAAAAAACAAACAACTTTTGCAATATTTATTATATGCTTATACAAATACAAAGATACTAACAAGCTCTGACACCTACCCAGGTCAGGCCTCACATTCTTGTTCAATATCGTTTTCAAGGACATCCATGACGTGTTATTTGGCTATTGTAATCACTTGAAAGAAGCTTTTTCTAAACAAATGAGCAAATATCTGTCTTAATTAAAACCAAGCACAGCAAAAACTGAAAAAGCATCTTGTTACACGTAAAACAGAAGTTATTGCATTGTCCTTCATTAAATACAGACTGAACAAGAAGAAAAATGCAGGCATAGCAGACGTGTTAAAAGTGACAGTTTATTTTAATAATATGAAATCTAGTAGTAGAATATTTTCAGTTAAAACAAATGTTTATGTACAATATAATTGGAAATGGCAATATGTAAAATTAGTTTCATGTATTTTTCATGGTTTATGCATGCATTTTCATCCAAATTGGGATTGTGACTTTACAGTAAAATCTTCCCGGTTTGAGCACCTACTCCTATGTTGCCATAACAAAAAAAACCCCCAAAACACCAGATAAAAACACAACTTCACAGGATCTCAGTAAATCACATAGCAAAGATCAAATAATCACTTAATTGTACATTATAGTCTCCAGTGGAAAATCCCAGATATTACTCAAACATATGAAGAGTAATCAAAATTAACATTTGTTTCTTCCTATGTAGTTGTTACTGCAATTATATGGCATCTGAGTAAAGCAGCTGCTTCCTGGTTTAAGCACTTTGTCCATTTGCTAATGCCCAGAGAGTTTGTGCGGTGACTCTAATGAAAGCAGGTCTTCATTGAAAGATTTCAGCTCTCATATTTCAGAGGAAATTTTCTCATGAAGAACTCAAGTTCTTCAGAAATAGGGCAGCTTCTTCCCGGTTGTGTCAACTGAAAAGACCATATCCAGGCCAAATTTTAAGAAAATCTAACACTTCAGGTTTTCCACAGTTCTTTGAATACATAAGGACAACAGAAGACCAGGGAACTGCTCTGTGCAGCTAGAAGTTTTATAAACTATCATAAAGAGACAAAATAACCCAAACTCTTCATTGCATATGACTAACACTCTTTAGAATATTGGTATCAAAGCGCATGTACAATATAAAAAATACCTAATTGTCATAAAACATCTGTATAAATATATCTCCTCAACACATTCCTCACAGTGATTTTTGCATGTAAATTAAATATTTTTAATGTGCAGTTTCCAGAAATTTGGGGTTAACTTCATGCTTCTATCAGAAATCTTCCTTTGCAAAGAAAGTTTCAGATAAGAACACTTACATAGAGCACACTTCATTCATACCAGTAAAAGTATTAAAATTCTGATGTGCATATTTGAAAACAATTTTGTATTTTCAAATAGAGACTGATAAAGTGCACAGTTCTCATTCCAGGCGTCCCTGCTTAGCATCACCTATTGCTCCCCACACATCAAAGACAAACTCATCTGGAAATGCAAAGTCTCCAAGCGTTTCATCCAATGCCACTGCAAATTCATCTGGGTTTTTCTTATCTCTTCCAGCTTCTACCATTGTTGCAGCTAAAAACAAAATAAAATAATGTAATTATCATAAAAGTGACAATATATACAGTTAGTTTTTCAACATATATTCTCAAAACCAGGTAAGGTCAGCTTAGGGAGATGTAAAGCTTACCTACTGAATTTGGGTCTCAATCAGAATTATATACTTAAATCCCTCCACACTAGCTACATCGTATTTTGCTAAAAAGGAGCACTACAAGGAAGCTCTCCTGATATATTCTTCTGTTTGTGCAGCAGAAGTTTAGTCTATAATTCAACAAAACTTAATTTTATTCTTATTAAACTGTGAGATACTGGAACAGGTTGCCCAATGAGTTTGCAGATGTCCCCTCTTCGGAGGTGTTTAAGGCCAGCCTAGACAAGGCATGGAGCAACCTGGTCTAGTGGGAGGTGTCCCTGCCTATAGCAGGGGGCTGAAACCAGATGATCCTTAAGGTCCCTCACAACCTAAACCATTCTCTGATTCACTCATTACTATTAATCATAGACAATCAAGACAACTTTCAACCCAGCAATGCAGAAATCAGAAAGGAAAAGCAGCAGCATCAAATAAAAATGCTTTAATCTGTATTAAGCAATGAAATGAGAGCTACCGGGGTACATTTAAGGTACTATTAATGCACATTTCCCTTCCCAGATTCACCTGATGAAGTGAAATACATGTCTATTGAAAGAATGCAGGATGGTTTTCAACAGCTTAGTGCTGACCTCCAGTGTCAGCCACCTTGCATTGCCGCCCAGCAAACACCAGTGCTTCCTCATTTCCACACACAAGTAGAAGATGAGCGTGCAAATCTAAACCCTGCTTCACTACTTGCATACAATAGAGGAGCACTACAGCTGACCAGTCTTCTCTGTCACCCCGCCTATGCGTTTTTGTCTCCCAGAGAACATGGGAGCCATTCCCTCCTCCACACAGCTGTGCAGAACCCCCATGTTTACACAATGACATTCACAATTCCTAATTCCCAAAGCAAATCAAAACCTACTGATTGCCAAGGCATTTCACAGCTACTTGCCAGCTTGAAGAAAGCTTTCCTGCTTCTCAGAGGGTGACAGCTCCCTGCCAAATTGCCTCCACTCTGCTCCCCTCCCTTTCCCCCACTGCTTCTTGTAACAGCTGCACAATAAGTGATTACAGGAATTTTATTCCAATGGAATAATTTTCCACAATCTGGAGGGACCCAATTGTTTAAAGATTTCCTGTGTATTTTTTAAATCTCACTTCAGGCAATGTTCATACCTGAGGAATTTTAACATAAAATGTGAAAAGTTCAGGAAAGTTCAAAGTGATTAAAAGATTCAGAAGCTTAAATAAGAAGCTCAAAATCAGACTCCCAAGAATATGAACAAAGTATCTTGGCTTTTTAAACCTAGACTCTTTAAAATAACTTCAACAGTTATTCACAAAATCCTTATTTGTACTTTTGGTAGATGCACGCATCACAAGCCATGAAATCTACCACCTACCTTTTGTTATTACCTGCCCCCTAGTACAATGGTCTTGCTACCTATAATCTGTTCTCTGATTTCTAAAAATACTTCTTTAGCTGTAATAGTGTCAGAAGCTTTCCCTTCATCAAAAGGTAACAAATATCCTGGCCTGAAATTTTAAATGAGCTAAAATTTATACTTGAGCTTCCTTAAAACNTTTGGGCTAATAAACAGAAGCTTCTTTATCACTCATATTGTGTGGCTTGTGGTTTCCCTCACCGGCTGGGCCCGCGCAGGACGTTACACCTGCCCCCTAGTACAATGGTCTTGCTACCTATAATCTGTTCTCTGATTTCTAAAAATACTTCTTTAGCTGTAATAGTGTCAGAAGCTTTTCCTTCATCAAAAGGTAACAAATATCCTGGCCTGAAATTTTAAATGAGCTAAAATTTATACTTGAGCTTCCTTAAAACATGACAGAAAATAAAGTGTGTCATTGCAGGTTGCACTGTTTAACATCACTTAGAAGTCATAAGAAATAGCCCTTCTTTTTCTTAAGCAGTAATTCTTCTTTAAGTGGAGAAGTTTTTCTCACATTTGTGAAAAAAAACTCCAATTATTCTTGGAGTAAATGAACATAAACAATATGTCAAAGATCATATATAACAAAAACCTTTAAGAAAGGAAGTCAGGTGACAGGAAGAGCAAAACCCAGCAGCAAAAATATCACTTCAGTCAAAGCATTTCATAATAAAAACATGTATCCAATATTGCAGTGTTAGCTTAGCGAGCTCAGGGAAGCAGCTCATGTGAAGTCTAAAGTTGCAAGGATATTTTGCTAGACAGTAAGTTTGAAAAATAAAGTCAAGAGTGGAGAAGATTTGAAATTCTTCTAAAGAGAGACAGAGAATATGCAGAGAGAGATGTAATATTTGACAATGTTATATGGGAAAATAAATAATCATTCAAAAACCTAAAAAAAAAGAATGAGATATCAGTGAATGAAGAGCTAGTCAAAGACTTTCTTCCAGCTAGCATGAAAAGAAAAACTTGGACAGGAAACTCTTTTTGCCACCATTTGACTCATTGGTAGCATTCTTGGGTTGGACCCAAAGACACAGGCTTCCTCCCATCCAGAATCTTTGCAACCAAGTGCAATTCATAACAATTCAAGCACCAATGATTTACAAAATAAATGCCACCAATATTTTTCCTGAGTCCCTGCAATTAATCAACAGCTTACATTCCTTTACCAGGAAGCACTGAAATTATTTTAAATAACTTGAATTATCTCTCCATGGTGCAATTGTGTTTTAAAGAAGGCTGAAGTCAAGGCTTGGCCCATTTTTTAACACGCCCATAAAACAGCTGAGGAGTACATTTCTAGAGCCAATTTTTTCTTCTACAGATTAAGTCTAGTTTTCAGTAAAACAACTAGGTAAAAAGGTAAAAGTGTGCTTAAAAGGCCTTTAGATTCCTGGAAATAAAAAACTGAGCCAAAAAAAAAAAGTGTAGGCATTTCCATTCAATAATTTTCAAGCACTTTGCTCCAACTTAAGGATTAGTGTGTAGATTCAGTCAGACATCCTTGAAACTGTCAAGATACTTAACCTGTAAAATTGAGGGCTTTATCTCATCTTCAATGCCCCCAGTAATTCTGCATTATTTTTACTTTCTTTCTAACTTGTGGCTCAAAATGGAGTCACTGTTTCAGAGTTTGATCACACTGTGGAAGTGTCATTTTAATGGAGATGAAAGAGCAATATTAACTGACATCCAAAGCTTCTGACAAACAGAGCTGCATGAGAGCAAGCAATGATTGAGATCTTAATCGCTTGTCTGCTGTCGCATTGTGATGACTTGCATTTTCAACTAATCTGGCTTGAGTAATGAGTGAAATTTCTAGCTGAGTGGTGATTGGCATTCTCTGAATGAATCCTTTCCCCATATTTCATTTTCATGGGTGACTGCTCACATCCACTATATGAAAAACTGACATATGTTAATTGAACAGATTTGTGACAGGTGATTAGCTCTCCTTTCCTAAAGGCTCCTAGAGTTAATTGTTTAAAATTGATAAAATTCTTTTTTTCTTCTTTGTCATCACCATTACACCCAAACTCAAAGATCAGAACTTTAGGAAATGGCTTCAAGGGTGCAAATTAAAGCCATGCAAATGTTGTAGCCTTTGATTCTGGACAGTTTCTTTGTTTCAATGCCTTTTGTGGAGGAAGAGAAGAAAACCATGAGAAAAAAAAAACCAAACAAACCACCCTCTTATGAGTCATAAAATGGTTTGGTTTGGAAGGGATCTTAAAGATTATCTAGTTCCAACCTCTGAAGGACTAAGGCCTCTTCCTTCTTATAGTGCTCTTTAAAGCAGTTCTTGAAACTGCTACGTAATGAAAGATGAAGAACATTATATCTCTTGAAAAAAAAATAAAAAATCAAGCATTTCATAGCAACAGGGTCAGCCATATGTGCTGAAAGCTGAACTCCTCAGTCTACTATGTAAGAGCCATCCTGTCACAGTATCAAGAGTGAAAATCACAGGGAACACCAGTTCCCACAGGAACTTGTGGGAGACACAGCGCACCTCAGCATCCCAAGAAACCACACTCTAGTTTAAGTTTTCAGGGTTCTGAGCTATGGACACGAAAACACAAATGCCTAAAGCTGCTTGTTCCTGTAGGTCCAGGAACCTGGGGACCCTGGAGGTACCCTGCAAGGACAGGAATTCCCCCCAGAAGCCCAGCTCAAGCTGGGACTGCAACAGCCGCAGGACAAAAACAGCTCCTACAGGGATGACTTGGGAGCTTTGAAACCTGAGCTGAGACAGACTGAGCAGTAGAAGCTGGAGGAGAGCAACAAGACGTGGGACCTTCCTTAACCAAATAGTTAACCACACAGTGCTCCCTGGAGCATATTACAAGGCAGCAACATCACATATTAGAGATGCTGAGAACAGAATCTTTGAAAATTTCTTTTTCTGGGGGGAACTGAGAAGTTTAGGTATTATCTACAAAACAGATTAAAAAGTTTTGGGCGGCTCTACTCTCCTATGCCAGGAAGTCAACTTTGCCTTAGGCTGGAGCACAAGTAATACCCGATTTAAAAATTTTCCCCTAAGCAATAACAAATTAGCAGAAGCTGCCAATCAGATGAACTTCAGTAGAAGCAGGGAACAAAGGACTTTTGGCTACTCCGATAGCCTCCCATCGTTCTCATTCCACCATGCCCATTCAACACTCCTGCTTTGCTCTTAGCTTTGTGCCAGACCTGTTTTATCTTCTACTTTGCCTCTTCCACATCTCTCTCATAAAAACTTCTTGTTCAACAACACTTTTCATTTAGCTTATCCTAATTCCTGGCTTTTTTTTTTTTTTTTAGACATTGCCATAACAATAAATACCCTCCTCTTTGGAGGAGCAGTTCTACCAGATCATTTGGGGATTAGACCCAGACACAGCTGGTTCCAGTAGGATTTCTTATTCAGCTCAGCTCCAGCTTCTTCCCATACAATCTTAAGTTCCGATTTAGTTGCTTTCAGATTAATAGAAACAATAACTTCAAGGACAAGAATTTGATAAATTTGCAGAATTACTCTATCAGCTCCCTTACTAAATAGTTAACCTTTCAATGATAAAGTTCTCACATTCAGACTTCAGTGATCAAGTTTGATATGTATAAGCCAAGGAGAAAAAGAGCAAAAAAGCAAAAAAACAGAGTTATACTTAACAGTCCTTAGATGTGGTACACACAAGCTCTGCTAGAAAAAATATGACAGAAGGGATACAGTGATAACAGTTAACCGTAAACAACTAGATAACTCAAGCCACAGTGTACAGATAATATGCAGGAAGAACAGAGACTTAATTGCATCATAGGACTTGTAGTGAGAGATTCTTTTATCAGAGAACCACATTTGCAGAAATATAGGCAAGTTTCTGAGACTGTAAGCTGGACAAACTTTTTTCCATTTACATCAAGAGACTACAGTACCCAAATTGTAGAGTAAAGAAAATGAGAAATTACTTAATCTTGTGGTTATGTATCTGTTAAAAACTCACCTAATTCAGTATCTCTTATCCCCATGTATGTTTCAAGAAGCTCATCCACTTTTTTAATTGCTTTTTCTTCAACTTCAGTTGGCTTTGTTCAAACAAAGGGAGAAAAAAAGTATAATTACATCCATAAAGGTGAGGTCTAATCTACATTAAATTCATAACTGTAATCTATAATCCATAATGTCTAAACATAGGCTCTATGTCCACAGATTACTCAGCCCTATCCTATCCCTGTAAGTCTTCACTGTAAAACAAGTATTTCCCCCTGCAGAAGGCAGTCAAAACCTTAAGTCCCATAAGCTTTGTGACATCCAGATTTCTCCTTCCTACTTTACCTGATCAGTTGGGGAAAAAATGATAAGTTGCTCGGTAATTAAACTATTGCAGGGCACCAAGATAACCATACCATTTGCTCCACAGTAGCAGGGCCTTTGGTTCTCAATCGAAGAGTTTCTCTCCCTCTGGTGATTTTAGCCTCTGCCAGAGAGACACCTTTGGACCTTGGTTCCAGCTTTTCTAAAGACAAAAGAAACAACAACAAAGAGAAAATAATATCAAACAAAATTAAATCCACAGTACATCAGAATACATCTGCTGAGGCTCTTACATTACTGCTACTTTCAATTCTAATCAAGATCTAGATGTATGTAAATAATTGTAAATTACTTGCATTCTAAGTGCAGCTTTGCTGAAAATTTGTCTTCAGACTTTGAAATCTGCTTGGCTGCACTGAAGCCAAGGCTTCCATTACTCAATACACCTCTGCAAGCCTATTGTGCTCAGCTTCATAGATGCACCTTATATAATTTAATTTCCATATTCCATAGCAAGCTAGAAGTATTGATTACTTACTACTAGATAAGGGTTGAAGTAATCAGCTGATTTATCCTGCTCCTTACAAGCAGACTGTGCAGCAGGCTGGCACTGCCTCATTGCCACCGCACACTGCCACAAAGTGAAGCCAACAGTTTGATTACTAGTAGTCACACAGATGAAATGTCCATGAGCAGCTATGCAGGAGGTTTTTTACTGGTTTCATCCTCATCATGATTTCACACCTGATAAATCTCTGGCAAGAAAAGCTGACCCAAAGTTTTACTACCTAAATTCAGCTCTTCTTTAACCCGGGGAAAGGGCACCTCAGTTAGTAAATGGAATATGGTATCATTTACAATTTGACTTCTGTTCTAGGACAATTTTACATTCAAGAGGGGCAAGACTTTGATTTGCTTATTGACATGGGAGTTTCACAGTTAATCTGGAAAGCACTAGGAGACAATTTTGCAGGACTGTTTTTAACTGTGTTGGTTTCTCTGCCAGAACAGTAAGCCTTTCTGATAAGCTCTCCTTGAAGGCATGATTTTAACATGCTATATCCATTTTGCCCAGGTAGACTCCAACTCATCATTCTTGCATATATAGCCAAAAATTCAGATTATTCTGCTGAACAACTCTTGAAAAGTATATATTTTTCAAATTTTCCATTTTAACAAACAAAAAAGGCAGAGTCAAATATATACTTAAGATAACCACTTTTCTTTAATACTTTTATTAATTCAAGGGCAGACTAAAACATCCTTAAGATCATTTATACTAGACTTGTTTCAAAAAGTCATTCCTGATAAAATGTTCATATTTTTCTACTTTTGTCAACATTAGCACCTTAAAACTCATGATTTAACATAATCTTTTCTCACAATACTTAATTTTAAAGCTCACTGGCCATCACAGAAATAATTTTTCAGACTCACAGAATGTTATGTCATGTTATACAGTCTTAACTTTGTTTCTACTGGGTTTTTCACCAATTTGTAGTGAAACACTGGAACAGGTTGCCCAGAGAGGTTGTGGATGCCCCCTCTGGAGGCATTTAAGACCAGGCTAGATGAGGCACTGAGCAACCTGACCTAGCAGGAGGTGTCCCTGCCTATGGCAAGGGCTTTGGAACTAGATGAACTTTAAGGTCCCTCCCAACCCAAACTATTCTATGATTCTATCAGGCTTGTTATAAGAAAAAAAATTCTTATTCAGACAAGTCTTTAATTCTGTGATTCAAGTCTTACCTAGAGTAGCTGAGGGCCTCTGCATGCACATGGCAGAAAGATATTCAACCAGTAAATGATATTTATTACACATTCTGGTAAAAGGAGGAAATCTAAAAGTAATCTCACACTAATACTTGCCTCCTTTTATCCATACCCTTGCAAAACCTGCATTAAACAGGAATTCAGCATCTACTTCATCCAGCAGCATCTGGATCTCATTTGTAATCTCTTATAAAGCTACTCTCAGTGTTCTTAATACTCCTCAAATAAATGTATGCCTGAATTGTAACTGCATCTAAGGCTGCAGGAGGAATGTTCTAACTTACTGGGCACTGAAACTTGTAAATTAGTATCTGCAGGGTGAAAAAAAATATCATGCATCTTATAAAAACTTTCCTAAAAAGCTCTGCCTCATAAGTCAACGTCAGATAAAGGTATTGCCATGGAACTAACAGGATTTCTTCTCTACATCACAGGCAGATTAAAATAGTATCTTATCCTAATCACATGACTAAATTAATTACTATTGAATTATTGCTGAAGTCCTCAGTCAAATGCTGATTAACCCTGGTCTTTACAGATAAACTGAATAACACATTTAGCATTAAATACAAACTGTAGACCCATACTGAAAAGGTATTTGTGATTGCAATACTATACAACTTACCGTGACATACAACATACACATATACTTAGCAGGAGTATTTATTTATATCCAAACAACATTACAGATTAGCTCATAACCCTCAATTTTCATAGAGCCACCAAAAGCAAAAAGAAACCTTCAAATTTCTCTAATTTTCAATTTCTGCTGCTATTCTGACCCCAAGTGTCAAGACTGGTGTATGACAGCAGACATAAACTACTAACAGCTAAAAAAAGATTTGAAAAATAAATATTTCAAATTTTTGCTGCTGTGGTGAAGATCATGATTTTTAACTTGCTGGTGGTGCTGGCATGCCCAAGGTTCATATAGATTTAATACTATTTTGAAGTTTTTCTTAATGGAAAATGCTACATGGTTTGTAAGACAATTTATTAAAATTGAAAGAATAAAGATTAAAATTGTCTTGTTTTTTTTTTCGTTTATCACACAAATAAAATTAACATTCATGAGGATTAGCAGTGGGTATGCATTCCTCCTATACGAGTACCACTTTCTCATAGCATATGAGTGGCAGGTAGAGGCAGAGCTTTGCTCTGCTGCTCTTTCCCATTCTGAGTGTACCCCATGCATGATTAGAGATCCCCAAAAAAGTAGGGTAAAGCAGGCAGGCAGAGTGTAGTCCCCAGAAAAGGGTTCAGAAATACAAAAATCTGACAGAGAGATGAACAGGGCTCATGTATCAATAAAGAGAGAGAAGAGGAGGTTCGAGGATCAGTGCATTAAAACTGCCTGCGAGACAGTTCCTGCATCATCATGAGGAATCGAGCAATAGAGACTGAGGCTGATGCAGCCCATATGAGAATGACTACTGGAGAAAACAAGATAGAAAAAAAAATCTATTCATGACTTTCCCACTTCAAAAGGAAAAAAACAAACAAAAAAAACCCAACCTTTTTTTATGTCAGTTGTGCTACCTTGGGCAGGTACCTGGCTGTGATCTGCTAACAAACTTACAGTACGATGCAAGGTTGGGATTACGATACCTAGTGGACAACATGAACAGCAAAGTCACTCACCAAATGCTTTCAAAGGTTCTACCAGCTCCAGTTTAAGCATCTGACCTTTCTCTACATCTTTTAGCATTTTGGCAACTTCATAATGCCGACGATCTGACATGTTTTTTCCATTTATAGTCTCTATGTGATCACCCACACAGATGGTTTTGGTTTGGTCCATGAGGCTACCTTCTTTGATTCGCTATCATTAAAAATACAAAAACAATAACAGAATTAGAAGCATTTCTTTAAAAGATAAAGAGGCAAGAGCACAGACTTTCAAATATGCCAATGAACATCAAAATCATCGAGCTTACAATGCCAGATTTGCACTTTGTCTGTAAGATTTTCATAAAAGGAATTTTTTAAGGCATTATTTTTCAAACAAAGTATTTTAATAAGCATTGAGAACATAAAATCAAGGGGGTGGGGGAATGGTGCAATCATACTTAAGAAATTAAGGCTTTTGAATAAGGTAAATTATCATGCTTTAAAACTGAATACAAACATGTCAGTAATGTGCATGTTTAATTTTGGGATTACTTTAATTAAATAATTTGACAAGCAAATGAACTGAACTTTCCTCTTGTCAAATATGGTCCAGAGACATGTGCAAGACATATTAAAAAGTGAAATACAATATAGGGCTAGTCTTAGTAAGACCTTTCCACGGTGATAAAATCCCTACCAGTTTCCATTTCAAGCATATTTCCTCTCAAATAATAATAAAGAATAGTAAAATACTCTAAACATCACCTCATGGATTACAATTGGTCTAAGGGTCATAAAATGTAACAGAAATCAGTATCAACCCTTTTTGTGAAGTGCAATTTTAAAAGTAAAGAAAAAACCCAATGTTAAAATATGTCTATGACTCATCAAGTCAATTCAAGGATACTTAAAATATCAGTGATTCTGTTTATTGCTGTTATATGCTGTTGTATTTGCTTAGCACGTGCCTAAATCACATAAGCATTTATCCTATGGCTATTAAATATAGAAGCTATGACATAGTAGTGTATCTTGCATTTTGTAGAGATTTATTTCATTCCAACATCTTCCTGAACAGCAAACTTTTCAATAAAGACTGATGTTGTTCAGGTTAACTTTGAGCCAGCAAATAGTGTGAGAAGAATGATAAACATATTACCACCTACTACTCGAACACCTAGCCAAGCTCCATAACTACTTCAGAAACCTGCCTCTAGTTCATGTGCGTACGCCTGAGCCCACATATGAGCCTCCATCTGAGAGAGTCAGTGGGAAGTGTGACAGTGCTCTCTGTCCTACAGCACACTGCAACAGTTTTTAGCTTCAGGCTGAGTTTAACTCTTCTGTAGCACTTATTTCATTAACCCAGATTAAAATAAAAAAGAAGCCTCATGATGTTGGGGATAGGGGAGAGGGTGGTGGAAATCATACACACATCAGGAGACAGGTCCCAAACATTTCTGTTACCAGATGTCAGGACTCAAAAATGTGCTCACCAGACCTCAGCTAATGTTTAGTCTATGTGTTAAATGCATTCTCATTTAGCTTTTCTTCTTACCTTGGATCCTAACAGCAAACCATTGAAGCAGCATCCACTGCTTATTTTATTCGTGTCATAGCAAAGATTTTATTTTTAATTACTTAGTTTTTATCATGACTTCAAGTTAACTGATAAGAGACAGTCAAGCTTCATTATCACTGTAAGATGATGTTAAGATGCAATTGATACACCTACATTTCCAGTGCTATATAGTTCATTTCAAAGCAAGAATCTCCTATGCAATGCCTAAAATTCATTCTACCACTTCATTTTATAATGCCTCATTATAAGCCAGCCACTCATGCTAGAAATTCTGCTGTTGATCTTGAAATGGCGAATGTCATTCCATAACACATCTTCCCATCTGGCCATATATACTTTCACACATTTATTTTCTGTGTAACAACACCAAGTTTTGTTGTTACTTAGGCAGGAAAAGAAACCACAGTTCAGAATGTCACGTTTTAAAAACTTTTCAGGTTATATATCAGACCTAGAAATGGCCTTGTTATTCCAAACTTAATAAAATTACTACAGCCCATAACAGCTTTCAGCAACTCCCAAGTAAATTTAGTGTTAATTCTTAAATAAAATAGAACATAGTATTTTTTCTGGTTTGATATGTTTACAAATGTACAAACAAAAATAATTCTACCAAACTTCAAAGCAGAGGCAGTCTCTGCTTAGTCATTTACCTAGAACACCAAGGATAAAAAAGATGCAGTTTTTAACTTGTGTATGCATTTTCTATGCTGTTTTTAAAAGTCTATAAGCTAAAGATGTAACAGCAACAAAACAAGCTCCTAGAAACCCCTTTAAAATGACGCATTCCCACAAAGACCATACCATTTCCATTACACTGCTGATGACATCAGCACAAGGATAATGAGGCATTTGTGCAGATAAGTTTTTATACAATTTACTGGAAGTTACAGCCTGTCTTGCTCATTTGGGGAGGGTTTTTCAGCCTGCTCCAATTATGCAGCAGTCTGTGATGGCTCTTCCCTTCGTCTGTGTCACCCGCCCAGCAGAGAACCAAGCTCTGTAACCACAAAGCGCCACAAACACAAACTTTAATTGCTGAAACACTGCTCTTTCAATGCCTTCTTTCAAAATAGCAACCAAGCAGCAGTGAGACTGAATGTTCCAAGCTCTATGGATGGCACCACTAGAAATTCAGAGTTCTGGGTCTATAAAAAAGGAGGCTATGGTTTTACCACACTGCTCACTGAATCCTCCCCTGCATCTCAACTTTCTCAAGAGTGACCTCAATCTCATTTTTGCGCAGCCAACACAAGCAAACCTATTTCTAAACTGGGCTATTTTATATCCATGGTAGCTAATGAACAAACAGAGAACTCCATCACTCCTTAGAAGAATCCCTGTTTACACTAGCAATGAGAAATGGCAATGGAAATTGAAATGGCTGTCATCTAAGATAATTGCTAATCCCTCGCTATTAACGGGTAATTGGACTAGAATTAGAGCAAAGCATCTAAAAGAAAGGTGAAAAATGTGATTAAAGTTCCTAATACCTAGTCTGGCAATAAGGGAAGCATAATTTCCTCATCCTTTACTTACTTTAAAACACACTGTCTGGAAGTCATGCAGAAGAGGAAAGCTGCTACAATTAACATATTGTACATGGTACTGCCCATAGTTGGTGTTCCAGTGAATTGTATTATCTTATGTTAATCCATATCCTTAACACCTTTTCAATCATCCTACCTATCTAAGGCAACAATAATGGAGAGTTGAAAAAGCGCACCTATTCTTAACACACAAAGGCTTCTGGCCCTGAGAACTGTCACAAAGACTGAAAGACTGATCTCATTATCACAAGTGACAGACGTTCTATAAGCACCTAATGAATGACATCAGAGTATCAATTTAAAGAGAAAAAAGAAAAAAGAAAGAGGGGGCAGTGTCTTACACCTGTCACCTCAGGATGAAAATACAATGGTCACACTGTAGAGCTGATACACATTACAGAAGCAATGAACAAATGAACTAATTTTGAAAGATATGCAGCACGGAAATAGCTGAACTAATTTTGAATTCCATATCTAAAATTCCTTTTAACTCATCATACAAGAGGATAATGAAAGAATTTATAGTTCTAAAGGATCATTAAAACAATAATCAAGCTGTGGTAGTAACAGAATCCTCTACAGAACAAAGTATTTGACAAAGTATTTTACCTTTATGAAAGGACAGCCAGCTCCATTGTCTGTGATGGTAAGCCCAAGCACATCATCAGTTTTAACTATTTCCACTTCTTTTCGTTGTCCTTTTATGTGGGCAAATATGAAATCTTCAAGACCTATTTGTGCTCCTAACAGCTTGTCCATGTCGACTTTATGAGTGTTCAAAGTGCAAAACATGATCTGTGCAGGAGAAAAGCAAACACATTACCTTTAAGTTTAATGGTACATCAGTGACCTGGATAGGAAGATGAAAGGAGAGCATAGTTCTGGCCTGACAGATCCAGTGCTGAAATTATGATCATTCTCCTTCTCCAATTGCCACAGGAGAGGTTAATCTCCATCTGAGCATATGATGGGAAGCCTCAGTAGCCCCAAATCTGTAGGTAAGAGTGGGCAGGAAGCAAAGGAGAGACACAGATGTGCAAGTAGCCCTTCACAGCCAGTCCTCAAAACACCAGCTCTGACACAGGCATCTTAAGCTAGAGCAGAACAGTCTGTTCCAGAGGTTAAAGTAAGCCACCATCATCATCTTCACTGTTCACCTACCTCAAATTGCACAGGACTCAAACATCTAGGGACTGCTTCAAAAAGTGACAGCTTGAAAGCAGTTTCATGGAAAAAGAAGGAAGATCACAAAACAAAAATGTCAGCACCAGGTGTTAGACACTCCTTTTACTTTTTATTCCCTACACTTATGCTAGTTACCCTTCAACGGGCAGTTTTATTGTCCTGGACAGGATGAAATTAACCTAGTCATACCATTTGGGGTAGAGATGAACCATTTGCCCATTGCAGTGTGGCATGGAGGAACGTGTCCAGTTTGGGCAGGCTTTACTCATTCTCTCTGCTTTTTGAGTACAGGCAAAGCAAATCAACCCAGCACTCTTCCATTGCAGCTTAAGTGACTACACTGGATTGACTCCTTTCTGAGCTGGGACAGCTTGCACATCAGCCAAAATAGAGAAACTTGGAGAACCCCTAAAATATGTTCCACTGATGCAAAGAGTGTCCCTAAAGACCATCTTTCATATGCAACTGAAAGCAGAAGAGGAGGATACTTGCCACTTGTATGGCCTTCCAGCACAGGAGGCAAAGCCACAGCTGCAAGCCATCAGACAAAGGCTCTGCTTCCAGTAGGACTCACATAGTTCTGACAAAACAGGAGATAAAGTAGATACTTTTCTGTAACCTGCCTGTAGCCTGCTGGATGGTGTTTTCCTTTAGAGTGTTCCTTGGACTCACTTGCAGCCCACTGCCCACACCAGCTCCAAATTTGGAAGTGGAAAACACACTTGCTGACACATGAAAAGGAGCACATGGTGAGAAGCCAGACTAGCATGTGGAGGAAACAGCAGCAGGATGTCACTCAGTATTGTCCGTCTTCATTCCTGCTCTAGTGACAGTCCCTGTGGAGCAGCAGCCTGGGCCAGTTATCCCAAAACCCAGACACAGACCTGCATTCCAGTGTGACAAATTCCCCCCATGCTTAGGTGGCAATTCAGGGTCTCCCTCTGCTTTCACAGCTTCTCTCAATGTGCTTCTAAAAGTTGGGGGAGTTTTTGCACTGGAACCCTTCAAACCCATTTTCTTTCTGCCAGCACTTGATGACAGCAGAAAAACTAAACAAAAGTCATCAACCTATTCAAATCAACCCCTGGTCAAAGAGAGGGAGGGGTGAATACTTTTCCCAATGTATTTCACAGAGAGCATTTAAGTTTCTGAAGTTTACTACAGCTTAGATTCTGTAACTATGGACACTTAGCTGTGAAAAATGAAAGTTTAGTAATGAGATATATTTCTTGTTAAGAGGCATCTTCTTTAGTTATTTTAAAAGGAAACATTAAAAACAAACACCATAGCTCTGCTTCAGTGGTTAATAGCTTATCTCACAAGCCAAACATTCACTAATAATCCAATGCTTTACTGTAACCATGAGCTACAGCAACGCATCCTTAACAGAGTATAGTTTTATTCTCTCAAACAATGCAAAGATTTTCAGTTAACCAATACTGAAGCAGTAACAACGTACATATTATTATTATTATCAGCAGCATTTTTTTAACCAAGAGGTTCAATTTAAACAGACTATACAAAGCTGTCATGTACATTTTTAGTCCTCTCTCAAGCGATATAATTAGTTGGCTGGTTTACAACTGCAACTCAGTTCTCATTTTTACAGTGAAGCACTTACAACAATCACTACGTATTTTAAACATTAGCATCCTTCATCTGACCTTGTCAAACAGACAATAATCTAGGCACTGCCATCACATCTTTGAATAGATAAAATTGGCATCCGAGCAGAAATGTGATATTTAGAAATCTGATCCAGAGTTTCTCTTTTTAGACCTTCATCTGTGTGGCATTCCTACTACAGCCTATAAGTCTGCAGAATTTTCTGTGAGTCAGTTCTGTACTAAACACAAGGCTGAGAGAGCATCAGCCAGTCAAAAATAAAACTTAAATCACTCTTTATCCTCTTTAGTGAACAACTGCTTTTTCTCAGAACAGATATATGCAAAGAGTAATGTACTAAAGATGCATCTACCCAGGATAATATACAATTACACCATCTATCAGTTATTTGTACATGACTGAGGCCCGTCAATTCAAAAATTATCTTTTAAGATTTTAGTTAGGTTTCATACAGGCTTGTATACTTAAATAATTAAGAAATGGATTCTATAGTACAACTTACATTCTAAGTTTGTGCATTTTTGAAAATAACTTTCTCACCCTTAAAAGAAGCAAGGATAAAAAAATCAACATGCAATTTTCATTAAGTCTTATACTCAACCTTCATACACATTTGATTTTCAACTCAGCATACCAGTGCTGTGACATTTCATGCCAACTTTAGCAATATATTATAAATCATAGCTGTTAAACCAGTCACAAAGTATCTAGGATAACTCCTTCACTGAAAGCAGCACATAGAACAGGGAAACTCCATTTGGCTGGCAGAGACCAAGGGGGTGGTGAATAACCTTATAAAATAGATTTTTCAGATAAGATTACTAACATTATTCCCTGCATCAGTATTTTCAAGATGAAGACTATTTTTTAGCCAATTAGACCAGGGTTGCACTGTGTATTATCTGATGAAATGGTACTAGCGTTATATAAAGAATATATGCAGTACCATAATGCATACCCCATAGATTAATTACATTCTCATCTTCCATATTAAACCTCCACCTTTGGAAGAGCTCAAATTAAGCTGAGTGACAGGTAACACACTAAAAAGCTATTAAAAGTACTTTTAAAAATCAGTACATCTCAAGAAATTTCACAAAGGAGAACATAAACGCCTTCTCTATTTAAGAACTAGGGAAATGGAATTCTACCTCTGAGCAAGATGTAACACCCACTGACCTCTTCCCTACATACAGTAGTGTAATTATATCAAGAAATCACCAAAGCAGTTTCTAGGTATCTTACTCACTTTATTCTCCCTGAGAGGACTGTTCGAGCCTTGACAGGCTTCAGCAACTGTAGGAGTAACTAAGTCCTCGAAATTCTAGTGAGTTCTTGGTACTCTATCAGGTGCACATCTTTGCCTCACCAAATACATTCAAAGTACTATAAAATGAGCATTCAGTCTTTTATTGTTCTTTTCCTAAACCCAGAGCATTCAATAAATACAGCGTAAGTTCTTCCTTACAGCTGGTATGTATTTGACAAACAGATCATTAACACAGCAAGCCTCACTTGGAATATGGGTGTGAAATTCAAGCAGTGCTAGGGGGAACAGCAAACTATTCGTTGCCATAGGGTTGGGAGGAGGTGGCATGTAGGGAGTGGTAGGTTTGTTCATTTAAAGTCTTCAATCTGTAGGCAAGGTTGAGAACAATTTGTTTCAACAGATAAGCATATACTCCAAAACTCTCAACACTTTGGTGATGAGGATTTCGTAAGCTGACATTTTCTCTCACCTCCTAAAATTCACTTCACTCTTTTTTTTCTTATGAAGTCACTTTTATTCAGAAACCTAAATTTCAGCAGCAGCTTATTTTTCAGTATTCCTTCATAAAAATTTAAATTCACCAGGTTTAAATCAAAAACTTCTTTAAAACTTTAATGCGCCAGAGCCTCACAGTATACTTAACTGCATAACTTAACTTAATGAGGCAAGGCTCATGGAACAGCAGCTCAGGCACCAGCCCAACAGTTGAACTCTTGTTACTGGAAGAGAGAGGGGGAGCTGCTTTTCTGCCCCTTGTGCAAGTGGCAAGGTCTCCCTTTTCCTGTGTTCTTATCAAGCAAAATTCCTTGCACTGTGAATGAAACCACAACCTCCATGGGCAGACACACCCATGGAGGATTTAACTTACCTCACCAGCCCCACCACACTTGACCTTCCACAGCAAACAAAGTAATCAAAAGTGCAAATTACGAGTACACAAGCCCAAACTCCATCCAGCATCTGTGGTTCACCCTTCCCTTCTCATCTGGTTGAGAAACAGCCCTGCTGCTGTTGGATTCTAATTATCCCCATTCCCAGTGCCCGATTAGCTACTTTGAATACTTTAAAGCCCTAACATGTGCTCTCACAGGAACACATCACCACCAAATGCTTTAACAGACCTACATTGTCCTTTGGTAGTTAGTCATAGGTGCTCCACTTAGCACTTTCACAATCTTACAGGGAACATAACATTCTCTGCTACATTTCCCAATAGCCACAGTGCAACAGTCATCCTAAATGGCCAACATCATAAGGAAGTACTTTTTCCAACTACTTTTCATATATCACCTTCTACAGAAAAAATGGGAGACATATGTATATTTATGCCCATAGAAGCATACATGTCAGGAACTGCACCTATTTATATATATATACATACACACACACTTTTTTTTTTCTTTTTTTTTAATATATATATATTGCACCAGTTAGGAATTGCGCCTATCTGTAGGGAGGTTTTTTTAGCTCAGCACTTCCTTGTCAGAAATCTATTGAAGAAAAGAAGTTAAAAGTCAAGAATAACATGATCTACCTTTACCAGCACTCAATGTTATAGGTGATCCATTGCTAGAAGCCAGCTGCATTCCTTGTCCCTGAGGAAAGGACATTCACATTGGACATGCATGAATGTCAGTTTCAAAAGCAGTAATACAAAGGTATATATTCGTTTAGGAAGATGGAATAAAGTATCTAGAAAAGGTGCATACAGGAAAAGCACCAGAAAGCTGCTGTTACATCTCATTCCTTCACAGATGTCCAGCAAACACCACTACAGTGAAGGAGTGTCCCCTTGCAGCTAACCAAATCTTGTTCTGTCCCACTCCTACTCTATCCACAACTCGGGTCCACACAGACTTTTTGTCAGCATCTGGCCAACATACCCTGTTTTACACAAGCCTCACTCTGTCACTGCTGGCAGTCAATCAGATTCCTGGAAAGGCTTCCTCAGCAGAAGTGAGACTCAGCTGGTTCTGTGAGATGTGATACAAAGAGGAAACAAGGTGCAGTAACTGCATGGAGTTAAAGGAGAAGTACCACATTGCAAGGACAGCTCAGCCCAAACTGTAAGAAAACACTGAAGCAGGAACATATCCAAGAATCCATACGCTTGCTTATGCTGCCAGTAAACTCCCATATGGAATTAAATGTATTCACTTCTGCACCAGTTACCCAAATGCTCTCTTGCACTCAGCTCTTACCCTCACCCTCCCTCACATTATTTTCCACCTCAGTCACCACAGGGCAGAGATAGTATAGCTGTTTCCAAGGCATTCAGGTATCACACTGCCCACAGGCTTCTGCACAGTTAGGTTACTGAAACCTTCCTAGACAGGTAACACCTGAAAACAGCATCTGAGAACCTCAAGGTCTTTTAGTTTGATGAGACGCAGCCGCTAGCATAAAGACTGTCTGCCCAAAACCAGCATTAATACCATACAAAATGTCTAGTTTTTTCCGTCCAGCAGGCTCAGTGGTTGCTAATAAATCTGAATTTCATACCAATCTTTACTATTTGCTAATCTATCTACTTTTTCTTGTTGTAAGACTCTCTGGGTCCAGGTTCATTATTTGGCTGTGCCACCTTTACACCAGGAAACACTTCCAAATGTTGTTTTCAATTTCATACAATTAAGTTCAGGCACAGAGATTTTTTTTCTCTTTAGGACAGCAGAAAGAAAAAAAAAACTTTTCTAGTTTAGCACGAGGCTGGTAACATGCCCATGAAACATGTGGTGCTTCGTCTAAAACTTTTGGGAATATCAGATTATAGATCTGGCATGAGAAATGGAAGCATACCATTCACAAAAAAAATTGAATTTCCGGATAAAGGCTGTTCTTTGTCATATAAGTGGAGCCAAAAGATCAGTAACAAAAGTTCAGCAGTGAAAGGAAGAAAACTAAAATAGAAGATAACCTGGCAATTATGACAACTTGAGAGTAAAACATACAACTGGAGATGGAACAGAATAAAAGGGGAACGGCAGCCCAATTATGGCAAGAAAACAAGGAAGCAAAAGTCAGCCAGCAACTGAGAAATAAGTGCATTGGTGGGACACGGTACTGGCACTTCTTAATTACTTGATGCAGCAGGGACTGGTTAAATTGTATTCACAGCTGCAGCCGCTTTGCTTTCACAGTTTACTGTTTGAAGTGCTGCTAGGTCAGGCCACGGCAGTCTCTCAGAACAAAGTCTGCAGCTTTAAAGTCTTGACTACTTTAAAAGAAAGAGCCCCAAATCAGAAAACAAGCGAAGCTGAACAGCCTGAGGCAGGCACAACCCAGCGAGAGCACTTGTTCCCGTTCGCCACTCGGAGGTTAAAGTACACAGAACCACTGGAGGAAGAACCCGATACCGCCACTACCTTTTAACTAAGAGAAAACAATGCATTTACAAACACAAATGAGTCACTATCCAAACAATGTTTAAAACCTGTCTCAGAAAAAAAAATAAAATCAAAAGGCAGCATTAAAAAAAACCCCAATACCTGTTTCAGATTTAAATAGCCGCACTTAAAGAGTAGGCTTTTAAAAGTAATCATCTGGCAAAACAGAAAAAGTTTCCAAACACCACATTCAGTTGGGATCTTAAAACATAGTCAGAATTAATGCATTTAGAAGCCTTACAGCCATAATTTCTGGGTGCTTACACTGGTAGATGCCTTGATTTAATTTCTGTTTTTAAAACTGGAACAAATCGCTACAGTGAATAATTCCTGCGATGGAAATAACTATTCCGCTCAACTGCAATACCAATAATGTAAAAAGTGTGAGGCAAATAGTTTGAAAGCTGAAATAGTGATGGTTTGACCCAGAGCTTAAGAGTTGTGGCAAACGAACTGAAACTATTCTAGTTACAAGGAACACCGCTATTCGCTGTGGAAGTTAAACGCAGTTTTGCTTCTGTCCTTTCCCACGGGGTAACGCAAAACTAGCGCTTTTTTAGAACTAGCCAAAGGAGTTCCCCCCCAGCCCCCAAGAAGACACCCAGGTCCACCACGTCTCGTACAAGGCCCTAACGGGCGCTGAACCGCCGCCGCTCTCCGTGTCCCCGGAGGCCCCGCCGCCCCCGGCCGGGCGGGCCTTACCTCGGCGGGATCGATGCCGAAAGCCTCGGCGATCCTGGCGTACAGCTCCCGGGCACTGCCGAAGCCGCCGACGCGTCCGGTGGGGCTGCCGTGGGCCAGCTGCGTGTGGAAATGCAACCGCGACGTGCTCGCCCCCGGAACCGCTGCCGCCGCGGGGACCGGAGCTGCGGCCATCGCCTCGCTCTCCACCAGCTTGGAAGTCTCCTTGGACCTGTCCTTCTTCTTGCTTCTCAGACCCAGCGGCATCTTGCGGGCCGGTAACGGGCTTATCCTCCGCCACCGGTTCCCCGCGCTGGACTCTGCCCCCGGCACCGCCCCGGCCCGGCCATGCCGCAGCCAGGTGAGGCCCGGGCCCCGCCCCGTCCCTCGGCAGCACGGGGCTACCGGGGCTCTGGCTGACTCCTGCCCCTCCGCCACAGCGAGACTTGTATTACGCACCCTTCGGCCACTACAGAGCCACAACCGGCAGTAATAATGCAGAGGAACTCGGGAGAGAGGCTGTCGCACACACATCACCCCGCCTGGCCAAGCTACTGGGTTGTATTTTGCCCTAAACTGAAGCTAAGGGCACTCGAGGAAGGTCGAGTTCACCAAAGGCGTGCTCCTTTTCTGGAGTTACCTCTCAATTCTAATAAACTACCCTATAAAAGTGTATATGGTAAAGTTTATTTAGGTATCTTTCCCTAAACTGCACACAAAGCCAGATCATAAAAAGTTTATCACCAGTGGAGGAATTCCCACTAACAATGAAGCCCTAAATACTGCTCAAAACATTTATAGCAAGGATATCGAAGCCCTGAAGTATGCAAGGACTTCAGCCAGCTCTGACCTATTTACAGTTGTACATCCTCTAAGGATTAATAAAGCAAAAGACATATAAACAAAGTTGAAGAGACTTCCTATCAAACCAGACAACAGCTTTGAAGTACTGAAATTTAGCATATAGAATTATAGAATGCATTGAATTAGAAGGGACCTTTTCAAAGGCCATCTAGTCCAACCCCCCTGCAGTGAGCAGGAACATTCTGCACTAGATCAATTTTCTCAGATCTTCATCAAGCTTGGCCTTGAACATCTCCACGGATGGGGCCTCCACCACCTCTCTGGGCAACCCATTTCTATATATAAAATATTTGGAAAGTGTATTTTCTAACATTCAAGTTTAAAACGTTTCCTTCTCCACCATGGACTACAGAAATGTATTTTGTATTACTTTGATGTTCACAGATACCTTTTCTGCTACAATACAACTACTCAGTGAAATTGCTCCATTTCCACCGTTGTACTGAATCCGCTCAAGATGTGGAGAGTGTAATTTTCATGAGGCAATATCCAGCACTGGGACCTGCAGAGAAAAGCATTGCCTTACCACATCTTCTGACTCTTGGAATAACAGTGACAAACAATGGGATAAAAAAAAAAAACCAAAGGATTCTGCCACATTGTTAAGACTGGGAAGGCACAGAGATGTGAATTACAAGGAAGCGTCCTAGAATCAGAAGTTATTATCATAACTAAAAGCACCCAGAGCATCAGAGAAAATGCATACAACTTCTAAACTGCTCATATTGTAGGGAGGAAAAGAAGGTATGAAGTAGTTGGATTTCAGTATTTCCAGATAGCATATGGTAGATTAAATCAAATACTCATGAAATAGCTAACTTTGAACCAATTTTAAAGTAATAAAACATTTTAGATTTTTTTGTTATTCCCACCAATGAAAGGCACCTCATGGAATAATCTTACCATCACACTTCAGCAGTTGACTTTCCAGTCCTGTTTGAAACCAGAAACCTTAAAGATTTCTCTGAATTTGGAGGAACTGTGTATACTTTCCCCCATTACCAGAACAAAATTCAGGCAGGTCATTGGCATAAACTGGATTAGACTGCAGTGAGATGAATTTAGACTATATAAAAATGAATGTTGATGTTTGCTCTGGTACTTAAGGGGTTTTTTTTTTGCTGTTCTGCAATTTTCAATGAGCTGTTTCTTTTAATATTTGCCTTTTCCATTTACTAAAAAGCATTACAACAGAACTGGTGACATTTACAAGGATTTATGTCTTGTCTCTGTGAACCTCGATACCTAGCAACTAAACCGTCTTCTGAAAACCTAATTTAAAAAATTTATTATTGTTTACAATCACTATTGATGTTAATGTAAATGAAAACTCAAGTTTCCATATAGCAATATGCAGGGATTACACATACTTGCTGTATCTTAGAAACTTGTGGACATTTATGCACAAAAGATGGGCAAGCTATGAAGGAACAGAGTGCCTGTAGGAATTTACTGACTTCAAATCATGACTTGTACGTTGTCTGGTCTTATCCCGACATTCTCTGAAGCTTCAAATACATAAATTAAAAGAGGGAGAAACTGTCAGCACAAGAGCTGACATAACCACTACAACTTGGAGCTCTGTAAGCATATCCCTAGTGGATTTCACTCCAGATTTGGCAGCAAACGTTTTTCAAAGGCAAGACTGATCAGGTCCTCACATACTTCTCCACAAACACGTAGGGTTAGTGACTCTCTCTTCCATTGGACATTCCATGCTTTCTGCCATCTGAATACCACAGACAGACACCATTCTGACACACACACATTACTTCACAAGCAGGTTTGAAAGAATACTTGCTACTGGGTAATCCTGTCAGTTAGACACACAGATTGTCATCAAAATTGCAAGTGCCTAAAGTGGTGAAATAACACAGCCTGTCATGACAAGATGGGAGACATTATGATTAACCATCCTAACATTTTTTAAATCCCATCAGATGTCTACAAATAGAGCAAAGCCCTTACAAAGCTATAGAATTCACTCCTTTACTTCAGTAACGCTCCAGAAACAGTTTCTAGAATCACATTTTTAGACTGTATCATCGCATCAGAGAGAACAAGTCATTGCTCAGGGGGAAAAAGTGCTTTAAGTGCTTAAAGACTCAAGGGATATAATCCAAGAATAAAAAAAGAACATGAGTATACTGAGGATCATACAGCCTTCATTAAAGGCCAAGGGAAATTAGTTTTGGAAACAACTGTTTTCCCTTCCCCAAAGAAAACTAAATGCCAGGTAGTGTTCATAAACTTGCTGAATGAACTCCTCTGAAGTACCCAAATTTTTTTTACTTTCTATGGCATCTAAGAAACCTTCAGATCAAAAATACCCTCATCCCAACTTCATCTATGTCCATTTTATTTCCATGAATTTCAGTAGTTAGAAATATACCAGGTGACTATTTGCCGCCTTCTCCCAAGAAGCCTTTATTAAATAATCAAGTGGCTTTTAAAACATCTTAAGTACATTTTTATTAAAAAATATTAATTTTAGTTAATTCTGGTTTAGGTATTAATACTCCCACAGGTTTCTGCCACCACTTTCGGCAACATACACTTCACTTTGTTATTTCTCCATAAGAAAATAAATACAAGCATTTCATAGCAGTCCTAGAATTCTGTATTTTGAGCATGGAAACAATTGAAAAGTTTGGTTTGCTATACATATATATATATACCTCTAAATACATAAGATACTGCAATTCCTCAATTTAACATAACTCCTCTTACCTGAAGACGGTTACACAAAAAAATAGATCTAGTTGCTGTAACTTATTTTTTTTTAAAAGTTGGATTATGGTTACAATATCTTGGATTACAAAATGCTCAATTCCATTAACTTTAACCAACAAACATTTTGGGATGATATGCATTTAAAATTGTGTAGTTTATACCATCTGCCATCATAAAAGATCAAGTTAAAAACCATCTTTTCTTTTTTTACTTAAAAAACACGTAAGAAATGCAATACTGAACATATTGAAATGGAAAATTTTTGCACAAATTATACATAGTGTTAACAATATGCATAAGCACTAAGCAGCAATTTGTTTTGGTTTTGTGTTAATACTTGAGCAATTGTTTAGTTTATGGTAGATTCAGGACTACAACTGACACTGCACAAAGATTTGCAGATGAAAAATTGACTCAAGTGTCCCCCAGAAGTTCTATTTCTTTGAGTAACAGAAATGGGATTCTTCTTGTGCTCATTAAAAACATTATTGTAAATTAAATCCCAACTTCCATGTTGTTTATTTTCCTGCAGAAAATTATCTAGATAATAACACCTTTTTCTTAGGCTACCTTACAGAGCAGGTAACCACTGAATTTCCACAGGCAGAAGGATGATAGTGAACTTTACATATTTTCTTATGAAGAAAAAAATGAAAAATAAAAGCTTGAAAATGTTGTTAAAGCAAAGTTGTAAAACTGTTATCTTTTTAAACTCAAGTAATCAAGCAAGTCTGCAAGGCATTTTTTTCACCAAAATCGTGCGGCAATCAAGGGAACCAGCCCTATTACTGTGGTATAAAACTAGACTATTAGAGGGCTTTCACTTTCCCTATGCACCTTTTAAATCTAAAGACAAGTTGCTCATACCTGTATTCATAAAGACTCAATTCAAGCATATGAAGGTTTCTAGACAATTTCTATCTCACTTTGTATCTCAGATTTCTCCTTTAGCTTGGACCTCGGCTTTTCCTTCTTCACATGAGTAAAGTTCAGCCTTTGAAAATAATCAGTACTTGACATCAGTGTGAATTTTAGATACCTGCACAAGCCAAATGCTTTTACGGTGTACTTTGTGCATCTTTCCACTCAAGCACAGATCTACTCCCTAGGGATTTGAGCCACTGATGTTTGGGCTAAGTGCCTTTTGCAGAGATCCTGCTCACTAACAGGTGCTAGATCAGAGCATGCTGCCTGGGACCTTGTCTCAGAGCTACTGAGAAGGAGCCTGACTTCTCCACCTTTATTCCCTCCCATCAGGTATTTTATACACAGTGCTACGTTCCTCTCAAGCTTTTTCTTCCCCAGGCAAAAAAGCTCCAGCTCTCTGAGCTTCTTATACATGATCCCATGATAGACCTGCTACAGTATGCTTCTATCTTTCTTTTACTGGGAAGCCCAGAACTGGACATAATATTGCGGTAGATCATCACCCTCGCTCTCCTGGCAAAGTTTTGGCCATTTTTGCCACAAGGGTGCATTGCATATGCTGATTATTCCTGACCATCTTCTTGACCGTGAGGATTTTCACTACCACCTTGCTAAGGATTTATGAAAAACTGACTAACCTGTAGCTCCCCCCAAATCTTCCTTCTTGTTCTTCTTCAAGATAGAAGTCATATTTGTTGCTTTTTTTTCTAGTTTGCTAGAACATCTCCCAGTCTCTTTCGATGATGATTTCAATGGTACTAGTCAGCTCCCTCAGCATTAAGGGTGCTACTTGTAAGGCTCACAGACTTCCATTCAAAGTGCACCCTAACCTGGTCCTCTACCACCATGATTCCAGACTTCCCCTCTGGTCTCAGAGGTCTGGAATTTCTGAAGACTCATTTTACTGGTGGCAACAGATGAAAAGGCAGCATGGAGTACCTCAGTACTGTCATTTGTCACCAGCTTTCCTGCTTCATTTCAAGCCGCATATCCTTAGATAGACTCCCAGTGCAGTCTCAGAGATTCCAGGGCAATAAAGAAAATACTTTCATTCCACTAGGGAGTGGTTCAGGAGTCCAAGCTGACTTTCCCAGTCTGTGCTTTGGACAGTGGAAGGCAACATACCAAAATTATTTATGTTTTGCTCTTAAAATATCTATACATTTGTGCATTTCTACTCCTATCTCCAATTTCTGTATAAATGGGTAGTGTTATAGATATGGTAGAGATATAAGAAATAAGAAATAAACTTGAAGACTCAAGTTACTGTATCAGAAATATGCACTGACTTTGTAAAAACTGGCTATGTTTTACATTAAGTAAAATAATGACTAGTTTTCTGAATAGGAAGATGTAAAATAAAATGAGTGGTCTGCAAATTTTACCGCAGAAGTCTGTATGACTTGTACTTAACCCTTTTCTTCTCATGCAGCATTACAGTATTTCCCCCCACCCATCCCACAAAAGAAAAACAAAACGAAACAACTAGTTGTTGCAGATTGCACTTTTAAAGCACAGACTTGACAGTCTTCTGCATTTCCAGTGTCCTGTTTAAAACAGTTGACACACACAGTCTATGTTTTATGAAACAGGAAGATTTCGCCTAAGTACTTCTTTTGATGCTGGAGAAATGTTATCTGGGAAAATTACTTCAAACTCTATAATTAAGTCTCCACGTTGGTCAGGATTTTTGGGAAATGGCAAACCATATCCTATAATTCTTCTTCTCATCCCAGGCTTGACAACTTCATTTACTGTCATGGGTATGGTTCTTCCTTCTATCGTTGGCACATTGATAGAGCTGCCACACAAAGCCTAAAGAAAGATTGGATCAGGAGAGAAAATAAATTGGTCAGAATCACGTTTATACCTAGAACTGAATTTGAATTATTAAAAAAATAGCACTCTAAATAGCATTCTCACTGTGATCTACTGAGATGTCAAAGTTCAGGCAGTATTCCTCTCAAACAGAGGCTTCAATTTATCAATGATTACAGAAGTTACCAATACCATACACAGGAGAGTATTTAAACATGTATTTTCCAAAACTCTAATAAAATTAAAAGATTTTTAAGCACAGAGTGAACTCTTCACTCATACTTCTCCAGAGATGTCCAGCTTCTGCTTCCACTGTTCAATTTTTTACCTTGCACAGGTGCTTAGTCTTAATTCATCATCAACCTATATTATATCAAATAGCAGAACAACTTCACCTCACTCCAGATGAAGTTTCAGTTAAAAATCCTTTAAGGGAGCTCATACTATACACAAACAGTTTATAATGGAAGCAAGAGTTTATTTCTCAAGTTAATGATAATGAAGAAAGACCACAACACACAGAGGTACTCTATCTTATAAATAATGATCACATCAAAACTTCAGACTCTTAAGAGCTCTGGCTCACCTGTCTTTTCAGTTTTTCCTTTTGAAAGCCGATGTGTTTTGACTTTGAATGGAATTCTAAAAAGCTGTACCATTTTTGTTACTATTTATAAGCTTCCGTAACACCTGTTCACAATAATTTGTCCTCATGACAAATCTCTATGTACTTCAAAATCACACTGAAATAACTTCTGACATAACAAGGCAGACTTTAGAATCTGTTGGCAATGGAACTTAATATTTTCTACTTTGTCCAACAGAAGCAGCAATAACATCACGGCTGTAAGCAGCATACTCTGCTGGTTACATATGTTAAATGTATTTGCTGTTCTGTGTACTTGTGACAGGGTCCAGTCTGGTTCAACATGTTCATCAATGACCTGGGTGAGATGATCAAGAGTACCAGCAGCAAGTTTGATGGTAACACAAAACTGGGTGCAGTGGCTGACATGTCAGAAGGCTTTGCCACCATACACTAAGATGCAGACAGGCTGGAGAGTTAGGCAGTCAGAAATTTCATGATATTTAACTAGGGCAAGTGTAGGTTGCTACACCTGGGGATTAACCCCATGCACCAATACAGGGTAGGGCTGATCTGCTGTAAAGTAGCTCTGTGGAAGAACAGGGAGTCCTCGTGGACAACAGGATCATCATAAACCAGCAATGTGCTCATGTGGCTAATAAGACAAATGGACCAAAGAGGAAAGGAAACTGCTGGAGAGGGTACAGCAAAGGGCCACAAAGATCACTAGGGGACTAGTACATCTCTCTAATGAAGAAAGGCTCAGGGACTTGTGTCTTTTCAGTCTAAAAAAAAAATGACCAAAGGGGGGATCTTATCAATGCTTGAAGAATGGGTGTCAGGAGGACAGAGCCAGTCTGCTTTTCAACAGTGCACCAAACCAGAGGTAATGAGCACAAACTTGAGCATGGTAGTTCCATCTAAGCATTTACTTTGAGGGTAATAAAGCACTGGAAAAGGCTGTCCAGAGAGGTGGCAATTCTCTCCAGAGATGGAGACAAAGTTCACCCAGATGTGTTCCTGCGCAACATGCTGTACATGAACATGCTCTGACAGTGAAGCTAAACTAATTTAACTCCAGAGGTTCTTCCAACCCCTATCATTCTGTGATTTTACCTTTCTAGCTAGACACAAGCAAAGTATGAAGACCTAAGACATATCAACCTTTGCTTTTATTCTTACACTTTTGTACTCTTCCACCATCACAGTAAACAGATTGAAATTATTAATACAGCTAATGCTCCCACTATAAATAACTGTGCTCCGCAGACACACTGACTTCATAAAAGTGAAAACACTAAAAAAAATCCCCAGTGACGACCAAAACTTTGCTGTTGCCATACAGCTTATGCAGCACTGCCATCTTAAGTTTTAACATTCAGATTTCTCTTAAAAGAAAGACTCACCTCCCTTAAGCTGATCTTAACAGGATAGATAATATTCGATCCATCTCTCTTGAAGTGAGTATGAGGTTTATCTTTAATGACAAAAACAATATCAGCTGGAATTGTGGTGGGTGTTTCATCACCTTCTTTTGGAAAAGTAATTTTGGTGCCTTCTTTCCATCCTCTTTTTATCTCAATAGTAAGAATTTTGTCCTCTGTTCGGACACTTCTACCATCTGGGTTAAGCCTTTTACGTGAAATCCTCATCCTTTTTGTACAGCCATGATAAATCTCTTCCAATGATACTTTAAGTTCATGGATTACTGGAGGATCTTGTTTACGACGCAACTGGCTACCAACTGTATTTCTTTCCCTTGGAAAGCCATTCATACTGAAACTAGTGAAGGTTCCAAATGGATCACCATCCACCTCCATGTCTTCAGTGTCTCTGCCACCAGGCATCCTCCTTCCAAAGAATATCTCAAAAGGATTGGTGCCACCAAAGAAAGCTGCAAATGTAGCATGTGGGTCACCATGGAAAGAGTACCGGAAGGTACCACCCTGTCCATCAGGTCCCCCAGCTCCTCCTTTTAGACCTAAATAAGACAAACAAAGTGAAAACCAAATAAAATGCAGGTTTCCTATTGCAGAGTGTAATGACATCAGTAAGGGCAAGTTAAAAATGCGTGCTTGAGAGAAAGGTTTCCTTATCAATGAGGACTCACCATCAGATTATGGTACAAGTACCAACTAGTAATTCACAGCTTCAGTAGCAACAATGTCACTGAAGCTCCAGAATAACTTCTATTTCCCAAGGCAAGTGCTCCTACATTGACAATTTTATTTCATGATTGAAATCAGCTATTCAAAGAATTAGGATCCTGTAACAAAAGACAGGTCTGCTTGACTTGATCTTTTCTTGTGCTGCACTCTGGTGGGAGTTACACTCCTCTTCAAGATCACTCCTGGGAAAATTATGCAGTGTATGACATGCAACATTTTCCATTATCTCCATATTTTCAGCTGTAATCTAGTGTTAATTAGCTCAACCCTCTATTCTTCTGCAATTGCATCCAAATAAAAGCTAACATGCCAATAGCCAAGCAACCACGTGCTTACTTAACGTTCAATTCAGAATCCTGAAGTTATGAAAGCTTGTGTGCTTAAGATATAAAATAGGTGCCAAAAAAGCTAAGTACCCTAGAAGCAACAATGGTCTGCTGTGGTGTTTATTTCTTAGACTGTTTCAGTAACAGCACTGAAGTTTGAATAGATGCAATGGAACAAAAGTCCAAAAAATCCTGCATTCTCTACAGAAGCTACAGAGGTCTTCTACATGAATTTGTGATTGCTAACAATTGTAGCAAGTCTTACAGATGTCAGAGGATCAAACATTAATATGGGTTGATAAGAAGCCACAATTTTACCTAAAGTACCATTATTAAGCATCCTTCTTTACATTAGTAAAAAACTTGTCTCCAAGTAAACAGCAATGAGTTGACCTACTTGTCACAACAGAAGTAATCACTTCATGTGGAATTTCTGACACCAATTCATTTAAGGGGTGAGATGTTAGCAACTTCCTCTGTTGCTCAATCATAAGACGGTGGTCAAAAATTTAAAAAACTCATTCTCTCCAGATAACCATTTTAGGACAAATATGACATTTCTGAGGCCTCATTCTCTTGGCATGTTATCACTGTTTACAATTAAAGCTAAAAAATTGTTCTGGTATTTCATGACATCAGCCAAATTCTTTCCCCCCCAGGCAAGAATCCAAAGACAACTATAGACTGGACAACACCTGGGCTTCTGCTTGAAAGGACTGTCCTGCCTAGATCAAGCCAACTGCCCTTGAACAAAATCTTAAGAAAAGAATAAATCTCTTCAATGGCTCCTCAAAAAATGCTAGGGCAAAGGATAAGAGATCCCAGAAAGTTAAATATGCATCACACAAACTTTTTCATTTCTGTAATTTTGCCTGTAATATTTGGGATTTAAATAAATGAACAAACCACAAATACATATTATAATAACAGATTTAAAAAGATTAGCATTAAAACTGTGCAATACATTTTTTATCTAAAAAGCTGATGAGTCAAACTTCCAAGTAGTACAAATACATTGTCTAAAAATCAACATACACCATACATCATCTATTTTTATTATGCTTATTCAAGATAATGAAAGTGACTGATCAGAGCTCAGAGGTGTACATACCTTCCTCCCCGAACTGATCATAAATGTCTCTCTTTTTAGGATCACTCAGCACTTCATAAGCTTCTGCAATCTCTTTGAATTTTTCCTCTGCATGGGGAGACTTGTTCTTATCCGGATGCCATTTAAGTGCTTGTTTTCTGTAAGCCTTCTTGATATCCTCATCAGAAGCCCCCTTTTCAATTCCCAGGATAGAATAATAATCTTTCCCCATCCTAAGTGTTGAGGAATTCAGATTTTTCTTGCTGTAACAAAAGCAGTGTCCAGTGCCTTAGCAACACAGAGATCCTAGAGAAAGAAAAATAAAAATCAAATTTGGAATAGAAACAAAAAGAACTGCTACAAATCAACAAACCCTCCGATACGTTAAAGAAACACTAGACAGCTTCTCTATTTCATTCCTTCCCTCGTTGCTCATTTATAAATAATTACATACAGCGGGGAAGAACACAGCTCTCTTTAGAGTCCTCCCACCAACAGTGCGTGTCTCCGCTCTTTCTAGAACGACAAATAATACAGGACGTCATTTCCCTGACTGCCCCGGCTGAAGAGCCTGCACAGCTTTCACTCCTGCACACACGCATGCGCATACACACACCGAAAAAATGCTCAACTTCTATTTCCTGCCCTCTCAATAGAAAGTTTAAAAGGTTTAATACAGTGCCTTTATCACCAAGGTTGAATTCAGCCAGCCCTAAAGACATAACTGCCCTGACAGAAATGCAGAAGCCCATATAAAGTAATTATAGCATTTCATTTCAGTTTCTATGGAGACAGCTGCACATGTAACTGTTTTCCAAATATATCAACATGGATTTGTACTCTTCCCAGCAAAGAGTATGAACTAGTTTACACTCAAGTTTAACTACAAGGCTTCAGAAAACATAACTTCTTTAAAAATAACAATTAAGCCACCATTAACCAGAGTTAACTGTAGATGTGTATTACCAAGTAGTAACAAATCAAATTTGCTTCAACTCAAGCCACTTAAAGCAGAACAAAGCCAGGCTCCCTCCTCCCTTCTACCCAAGGTGCAATATGAAGACTATTATAGAAATATCAGAATATATCTAGCAAAAAGCCTTCATTATGAGACAGTAAGAGAAAAATACCTGGTTCCTACACATTTGTTTTATAACACATCACAGAAATTCTACTATTCAGCTATTTCCCATACTCTGCAGTGAACGAACTTTCAGCCTTGGTTAAAAACTACAGTTCAAGAAATCATCCTTACTTATCAGTATGGTGACAAACTTCAAGACTGATTCCTATACCTTGAAAAATAGTCCTCCTTGGAACAAAATATTTAAATATTCCACATTTGGCCATATTTAGAAGTTCCATGTATGAAGGCCTCACTAGCCTCAACTATGTCTTCAAACAGGTAGCTCAACCAGGCTTTAAATCTTGATTCAGGGAGCATTATATTTGAAGGTATTTTCCAGAACTTTAACTTAAAAGGAACCTGTACTCTCCTTAGCCAGAGAGTACTAGAAAAATATTTTGGTTTTATTGGTGTGGGGGTTTTTTTTTGTTTGTTTGGGGTTTTTTTGTTGGTTTTTTGGGTTTTTTTCCTTTTAATTACAAAAAAAACCCAACCACAAAGCACCACATATTTCACCCCTTTATCCCTTACATCATTATCTATCGTTTTCCAATTTCTGCAACAGAATTGGCTAGATTCCCTCAATACATACAGAATTTGCTTAATGAAGATTCCCTTTGGCATAGGTGCAGAAAAGATGAAGGCAGAATAGTACAATGATAAGATTTTATCACAATATTTGAGAAAGCAAAAACTTTTGCATATATGTAATTATTATTTCAGACTAAGAGAGAGCCCAAGGGCATTGAAAGAAGGAATTGGTTCCCCCTGCCAAGAAGTCTCTGAGGACTTACTAGGGTTTTGTTTTGGAACACCGGGAGCCACCAGGTTACAGTATCAATTTTCTTTACCACTGGAGGAGGAAGCTGTAGCTGAAATCTACACGGAATAAAGCTATACTTTAACAAATCACCCTTTTGACGTCTCTTCATTAGTTCCCCTTTTGTTAATTTACTTAGTATTTTAGACAAATTCCTGTACATCTATGTCTTAAATTCAACATTTTATCCACAATGGAATTCTGAAAGCAGCTGAGGCAATAGTTCCAATTTAAGCAGGACTTAACTTGATTTAATGCAAAATACCACTCCTGAAGACAACTTTACATACATACTAATGGACAGTTTATCTTTTCCACCATAGAGAAATGGTTGCAAATATGACAAGTTGTCACCCGAACTCAGCAATTACAGTAACTCTGAGCTACAACAAAGGAATTTCATCTAAACTGACAGAGTAAGATTTGGAAAAGGTTTAAATTCTCCTGCAAAACTATCAGTACAAAGAGTTATTACGCTCCCGCTGTATGGTTTGAGCTACCTCATAACTCGCATAACTTGATGTATTTCCCCCAATGAGGGACTGTTAAGGACCTCACAACACATGAACCACTGTAGCATCATGTATTAGATTTGGCAGAAGAGTAGTTCTGAGTAGTCTCAGGACTACTTTTCATTACATTTTTCAAAATGCTTGTTCCATTGAAGTGGCAGAGAGCTCATATGCTACTTTATAGAACAAGGTATGAAGAAATGTCACCTTTTGAGAGTACTGTATTAAACACAACTCTGATTTTAAACTCAAGGAATTGCTATTAGTAAGGCTTAGTCATGCACCCCCTTCCTCATTTTGTGAAACACGGTGACTAGTTTCACAGGTTTCATTCAAAACCCCAATAGTCAGGAAGTTTGTTCCTCTCAAATGTCAAAACTTCCAGAACAAATCTGGATAACACTAAACAAGTCACATTGGAACTTTTTGCTGACAATCACAGTGAGTAAGCATTCAGGCATCCTTCTCTCCCTGCAGACGGGAACATGCCATTCTGGCATGAGTGCCAAATTTTACCCTAATTAGGGAAGTTATTCTCTAAAAATGAAATTATTTAAGATTCTAGGCAAGATGTACTGCAATGAATACATCAGTTCTGCCTCCTGCTCTGCACGAGATTTTCATGTCAGAATTAATTTCCTATCTTCTAAGAGAACTGAAGCACATCCTACTAGAAAGGATGTTCCTTATTTTATTTCCATGTTAAGAACCTCTTATCAAATAATGACAGATCGTTGGAAAGATTTGATGGCTGCAGTTCCTCTCAGATGCTTACCGAACTCTTTAACCAATTTGTAACAGATTGAGAGATACTACTCTCAGAGAAGTGAATACTTTTTTTTTTCCATGCTCATGAGTCCTTGCATTTTCAATCGCCCTTGACTTCACAGACTTGTGTCCCAGTACCACAAGCTCCTCCACAGTGTGCAAATCTACTCATCCACTGCTTTAATTGCAGCATACTGGGAATGCATGCTCACCCTTTATTTGGACTTTTTACCTTCTACATAAAGGAGAGATGTTTGCTGTGATTAACAGCATACAACTCTCTGATCCTGCAGAGCCAAGGGTGGTCTGAGCTACAAGAAGCCAGCAGCACAAGCACACTGTACAACTTACACAAGCCTGTCAGAACCAAGTTGCTAACCTATCTATCCATAAAAACAGTAAGGCCATAACCTAAGACTTTGATTAAGAGTGCCCCTGAATGACAGTTAATTCCTCAGACATACAAATCCATTATTGCACTTGGTTGTGACACCGCCTCATAAAATAAAAAAGAAAAACGCCAATTAGCTATCCCTCTTCCTTATTCTATCACATCAACACTTCTGATATCAAATTATGAATCAATGCACCATACATAACTATATGATGAACCAGCAGCTTTATTTACATAGTCTTGAACTACAACTGCATGATATTTGAGGCATATAGGGAAAAAAGTTTTTACCATCACTACATTATCAAATGGTATCCATGAAGATTTTGCTTATATCCAATTCTGTAAACCAATTCATTTGCAAAATATGCTCTATGCACACAATACCACAAAAAATTTCAGTGCAAAATTCAAATAATAGTAGAACTTGCTCTTCCTCCCAGATAGCTCGTTCAAGTGTGGAGGCACAAATAAATAGGACAGGATTTCAGATTTCTGCATAGCATGTGGAATTTCACATATTAAGTGGGCATCTGAAATACAAGACTTAGATGATGGAAGAATCCTACAACCCTCTGAGTACATTGTTCTGATCCAGCCTACTTCACACACAAACCTTCAGGGAGCCTGTTACTTGGTAGACAACAGAGGAAACAAGTATGCTTCCACAGGAGCAGTTCTTAAGCATTTATATATGTTGCCTCTTCAGATATCCTCTATCTCAATAATCCAAACTTTTCTTTTGACATATTTGTAGAGATCAGATATAAGACTTGAATGACCCTCTGATTTTACCAGTCTGGAGTGAGTTATCAGTGGAGAAGTTCTATTATACACAATAAGATCTGCAAACCACTTAAGCAGGTTCCCATTCTGTGTGTATAGAACCAGAACGTCAAGCAGAGCAAAGATTTTATCCAACTGTTTATCTGCAAGACAACTCTTAACAATGTTCAGATCTTCTGTTATGCTTAATTTTCAAATAAATTCAATATATTTTTCTGTTATTTTCCAAATTCTGATAGAATACAGATCCTCTTTCAGTGATATTCCTCGAGACTTGCTAACTTAGAATCTCAGTTCAAGCTTCAGCTCAAGTTGAATGGAGACGAAAGACTGCTTCTTCAATTGTACAAAATGGACCAAGAAGCCAAATACACATTATAATACTTTTACTTCCTAAATTCAACATGGTATCAAGAAAATATGGAATTACGTAGAACTTTTCTAATAAGCCCACTCTTATCTGCACAGTATTTTCTTTCATTTGTGCAAAAATATCAAAGCAACACTGACTTCTGCTAATGCAAGTCTTTATTTTTTTAATCTAAAAATATTTTAAAATATACACTATTGTCCCTTTAACAGTTCGCCTTCATTTCCAAGACTGAGTTTGGCTACTCATATTCAGCATTCCACTTGAGTTAGTATTTGAGTAAAATAATCGTTGCTTTTAAGTATATTTCTCATTAGTCTCTCTCAACAACTGCAGGTTAACTCACATACATACCAACTAGTGCTACACATCATAACTTTGGCAGAAGTGGCCGCAAGGTCATACCACTCCCAGCTCTTAGAATAGTTGTGTTAATACTAACTCAAAGAAGCCTTTGTAATAATTGAAATTCAGACAAACGCAGGGAAACATTCACAAAAGATATACTGAGCTCACATTCTACAATAATCACAAATTAGCACCCAGAGAAGTTTTAGGGAAAACTGTCTGAGCAGATTTGTGACATTATTCCCTGAAGCACGTGAAATAAAAATGCTCATTATATCCTTGAAATTAAGCAATTTCTTCTGCATTTCTCACCTTTAAACATTCAAAAGAAAACTGAGACAGAACTAGATCACAGAACAAGTTAAAGAGCAAACAAAACCACAAAGGCAAATTCCAGGCAGATCACAACTATAAATATACATGTGCACATAAATGTCAAGGCAGAGGAGCCAAATTCCCCCCTAGGAAAAGCTCTTTCACAAATATAGTATTTGCAAGCCCACTTTAACAAATGTAATAAATTGATATTTGTCCCAGTGGTTTGAAGAAAGCACATCCATATACAATACGTAAACTTGGCAAAGATTTCTCACCACCATCTTTAACTGAATTACGCTTCTAATTTTGGACTGTGTACAAGATCTTTTTCATGAAAATCCTTCTCATGTATGCATCAAGTAAGAGTTTCATTGCAGAAATATTCAGTAACTACTCTCATATATAAAGAAACAATTTTTAGAGTCTACACCAGGCACAGCAAATAGTTCAATTTAATATATCCAACAGAAAATGGAAATTGAAACCTCCATTTCTCAGCAGAAACATTGATGTGAGGCACTAAGAGTACATAAAGATTCGGGGGCTAATTTTACAAAAAGGTGGAATACCATGTAAAAACTTAAAACCATTAATCAAATTTCAAAACTACAGCAGTAACATTAACTTAAACAGCATAATTGAATAAATATGTGCTTATTTTCTCAAATTGTATACACTGTGTCTTTCAGGCACAATTGTGTCTAAAAACTAAAGTTTAAATTAACAGTATTTTTTGTCTTTTGATTCCTCATCGATTAAAAAGGAAGAAATGTAGTAGAAAAGGACATAGCCATCCTTCAAAGAAGTATCTGGATTCCATTAGAGACATAACTAATTCACAGCGAAGTAACAAGCCTGCGTCCTATGAAGTACTATACTGTCTATATTTATAAGTTGATGGTGCTGTCCAGAAATATCTGGTCTGTTTATTTCTGGTTCAAAAAGAGATACTAAACTAAACTGCAGGAACTGAAGTTAACCAAGCCAATTAAATTCATTATAGTTAAGTTATACCAGCCCTAGCATCAGTAACAATGCTTTCTATTCTATAATGTCAGTATTTGCTTCAAAATTAAGTTTATGTTACTGGAATATCAATGAATTTATACTCCTGTTGACAGGTCACATTTCTAAGGTACTCTATGAGGAATCTTGCTTTAAATTTATATTTCAGAGTCAATATAAAATTACAGGGGAAGTTAATGTTAAATGTAAAAATGCATGCTGCTATCACCCAGAGATATCCTGTTACCACTTATGAATTTTTATAATTTATTTTTAACCCTGTGATTTATGCTGCCTTCAATTTTAAATGAAAAACTACATGACACTTCTGCAGATACTGACTGGAATTGTTTACTTACTTCAATTTTCTTATTACCTTTGAAACAACAGACCAAAATCACAACTGAAAACATGGAAATGTATTTACACTTTCAAATTATTTCTCAAAGTTTTAGGACTGGGTTACTCTCTTCAGAAAAATCCTTATTTCTACTACAAAATATGTATTACGACTCACATAGAAGCACATACAATACTAGAAAACAAGAAATAAATTTTGCATTACACAACTGCCTTCAAAAACATGGCCAGGATACTAAACACACATGCACACTAATCCTTCATCACAATAGAGCAAATCCTCATGTCACTGACAAAGAATTGCTTTCTCATACTTGATTCCCGTCTACCAAGTCACAATCTTTACTACAGCTAAAGAACTTGGAGGAATGTTCCAAATTTAACTTTCCATCTAGAAAGAGAATGAACTCTTCTTGCAAGTACACAAAGTTCGTAGGACTCAGCTATGCGGTACTGGACTGATAAGAACAGAAACTAATCACCCCCCTCACTTCACAAAGGTGAAATAACGACATCAGTTAAGTACTGGCACTTAGAAAAAGGAAGCATCCAAAGCATTGTCACACGTGAAGTAGTCTTATCTACAGATTAAAGCTTCCCTCTTCTAAAAGAACACATAAAACAAGTGCTTTTCAACTTTTTAGATTTTGTGTCCTTTTCAATACCCACCCACATAAATCTCTGTACAAAGAAACTTCTTCAATACAAGTCGATTCGACAGCCAGGAAAAATGCCAATCATTCAAACATTTAAACAGGTGCTCTCACGTCGGTGACTACGCTTATTTACCATACTCACAAACTTTTAGCAGTTAAGGACATTGTTGCCATATGTGCTTTCGTAAATAACTACACAGAAAAGAGCATTGTGCTGGTAAGGAGAAAAAAAGAATCTGAAGTTCTACTCGCTCCAGGGACAATTAACATTGGGGTAAAAAGCGCACATGAAGCCTGATACATGTTGGTACATGAAGATGTACCAACAGTACATCTATATCTTAACATTGTGCAGGTCTGTTCTCCTCAACACCCCCAAAACAAAGTTTTGTTTGGGGTTTTTTGGGTTTTTTTTGTTTGGTTAGTTGTTATTGGGGTTTTTTTTAATGATCACAGAAGGGCCATACAGATTGCCAAAGACAAGAACACGCGAGAAAGAGTTGCAGAGGCCTGAGCTCTTCTGTGTCTAAAACGACAGAAGGAAGCCAGAGTCTGTAAATTACGGGAAAAAAAAGAGACAATATAAACTCCTCGTGGTTCACTTACATCTACCTAGACCAGTGCCACTGCATGAAACTAGCAAAGCCAGTTTCAAGAACAAAATTAAGAAGTTTACAAGAGATACAACTGTCTGCTGAAGGACAACAGAAACTCAAAAGTTCAAAGGCACGCTGAAAAAAATACACAGAAGACACCTGCTGCAAGATTCTCAGAGAGTCCCACAACTGCTATTTGCAAGCTAGAAAGCGAGAAACTAGGACAAAGCATTTACTTTATTCCAGCTTTCCCTAAAGCACCTACTAATAACCACTTTTGAATGTGAATTACAGGATTAAGCAGGCCACTTAACGGATAACCAGTTCAGCATTCTCTATACGAGCATCTTAACTAGATTCAAGAAAAGTCTCAGTACTATGTAATACAGCTATTTGCATGTTCTAAAAAGCAAACATTTGCTAGCACCTAAGCTTAAGTTGTCAGCACTGGCAGTATGTAATCAACATTGGCAACAGATCAATGTGTCCAAATGTATGGGTTAAGCCATTCCAAGGGCTATTATGGGGTTGGGGTTTTTTTTATGTTCCCTTTTTTCAAATGTATATAAACTAAAGGCACGTTACTTAAGATTAGATTTAAAACCGCAGTGCAAGGTGCCCCTTACAATCATGCTGCCTCCTCATCTGTTTTTACGGAAAAAAACCCCTATAGGCTGTCACATAGTTTACATATATACCTCCTCCCCTCCCCCCCCCAAAATTACAAAGTGTAAATCTTCATCTTCCTCTTGTATAATAAACAGATCCGCAGGTAGGAAATCTCAGACAATAAGCAATGAATATGAAGTATATCTGCACTGTTTTCCATCAAGGTGGAAGAGAAACATTGTTTACACTAAACAGACCTTGTAAAAACAAGAATTTAGTAATACTTGTACAGATGTTTAAAAATATTCCTGTTTTCAGTAAAAGTGAGGCTTGATTTCATATTAACACTCAATGGACACAACCCCACTCCCAGAGCACAAAAAGGGGAAGCAATCTCCTAACAAGCATCCAGAAAGAATAACTTGCTCATATGTTACTCTTACTGCAGTCCAGCATTCCCCACCCCACAGACCAGGGCCAGCTGGCACAAACCGAAGTAACATTTGCTCTGGGCTAGCTGAGACTGGACAAAAGGCCAGACAGCTCAGATCCTGGGAACTGTGACTGGCTCCCTAACAGTTCTTCCACCAAATGAATCCTGATGCAGGAGAACTCCTGTGACCTAACAGTAGCGCTATGTACTGGTCAACAGGATAGGAATAATGGAAAAATTAATGTTAGTTTCCACAACAACCCATGCTGACTTTCCTTCAAGAAATTGTAACGGAAAAAAGTTTTTAAAGAAGCCATTTTCTATGTCTTTATTTCCATACCCTATCTAAAGTTAGTGATCCTAACTACCTTATTGCACAGGAAGCATTAGGATGAGCAGACTGTTTAATATCTGTTTTAATAGATTTTGGCTTTTTACCTGTGGTGAAGAGGGGGTCTGCCAGCTGTAACAATTTGCTAATGCTTATATTAAGTACAGCAACAATTCCTTCATTATCAAGAAAGGAATCCTAAGGCGTTTCTTCCACCGAACAATGTAATTATCAACCTGTTGTTTCAGCAAAATTCAGGGCATTAGCAGAATAAAGACAGTTCTTATAAGTTGATTCTTGTTAAAAGTCTTTGTGAAGTTAGCACTGGCATGACTCAGATCTGAACCTGAAGGCTTTCTTTTTTCTGATGTCCTTAGCCTATAATTCAAGTATTTGGAATCATTCTATTTAAAAAAAAACACAAAAAAACAAAAAAACAAATCCAGTCCCAGCACACTGGCAGTTTGGAACAATCACCACTGGAATATAACACATTATAGAAATATTTTTCTAACTGTGAAAATACTTCACAGTTTTATGCCAAAGAGCAATAGGCCGACCCATCTAGAGTCCTATGGCTACTTCAGTCATGTTCCGGCACTAAGGAACACACAGAAGTAATGCCTGAAAGACATTTTTCCTATTTGCAAAAGTATTAGATTTTTTTTTTTGTTGTATCTGAGAGAAAAACAATGAATAAACACGACACTGACCAATGTTATTATGGAGGGGGAAGTGTAGGTGGATGGTGCCTGCACAATCTCTACGCACAGGTTTTGGGGTTTTTTCTTCTAATAAAGTCGTAACTGAAGTGTTTGCAGCAGAAACAGTAAACTATTTCTGTTTTGATAAAGAGGGGAACTGAAAACAAATCCAGCTACACTGTATTGTTTTTAATTGCTATTATACTCAACCAAGATAGTCATTAATGCATGACCAAATAAGGAACTGCACACAATTTTGCTGTGGACACGTGAGGCCACTGTTTTTATATAGGCAAAAGGAGATGGCCACACGAGATGCTTTTTCCAGAATGTGCTCCTCAAAATTCCATCCAGCTGCTCTGATTCACACCACTGTATACAAAGACAGGAACTTCATAAGGAAATGTCAGAACAACTCTGACTAACCTGAAAGGAAAGCATATGCAAGCACACCTAAACGCATTTAAGTAGCAACAGTAAGTATGCGCTTTTGTTCACCTACGGAAGACAGTAATACAGGCAGCCCGAGTTGCATTTATCAGGGTAACAGAAGTCACAATACTCTTATAAATGTTTCAAACACATCCCACAGCTCAAATCAGGTTTCTTAGTTTTTCTCTCCTCCAAGTCAACCTAGAAGAGCTTTGGGAGAAGATAGGAAGGGGGAATCTGATAGATCTATGTCAATCACTTAACTTACTTTATTCCTCTAGATTAAATGATGTTAGGAAAATAAGGTACAACACGGAAAGATGAACAATTGTACAGAAAAACGTCTAGATGTTCCAAAGTGATAACGTTTTATGTTTTAAAGCAACAGCAAATTTCAGCATCTATTTTAGTAATCAACTACATAAATACTCCAGTTTAAAGAAAACCTTCCTTCAAACTCACAATAGCAATTTAAACTTTGCATGGTAGCAGGTACCAGAAATACTCTAGAAACTGACATCTTTTTCCCCCATCCCTTCTGCACACATACAGTATGAAGAACAGAGGTGAATTAGAGGACACTTGCAAATAATAATTACAATTACTATGACTACTTAATGAAAATTCCACCAGAATCACTTCACTCATAGGACATAACCCTGTAAGACACAACCATCTGTAAAAAGTAGTGAAAGATCTATTTTCTCTGCAGAAAATTTCTAATCCATAGCCAAAAGGGTTACAGGTATATCACATGAAGTGCTTAAGCTAAACTTATAGAACCTTCTGTTTTCCTGCTCTTCAGATCAAGTCACAACCACTTCACTGGTTTTTTTGAGTACTATCCAAGACTTAGCCAGCAACGTTCAACTCTTCCCACATGTGAAGAGCGGCATTGCTATTGAGGGTTCATTTTCAAAAACAATTGGGCTTTCGATTATGTCACAAAGATACTTCTAATCCACAACAGATAGACTATAGCTTTCTCACAGGCACCTCTGGAGAGTGTTAAGAAAAAAACACACCCTTACGCATTCACAAACTTGACTACAAACATTTTTTTTTCCTCAGAACATGCATGTAATCCTTACTATAAATTACAAGAAAATTTTCAATTTAGATAAGCTTGTCATAATCACGACACTGTAGACTAAAAGGATTAGTCATTTAGATCGCCTAAAGCACCTCTTCCGTTTTTCCTTACCCTCAGAAGATTTATCTTTATATACCAGTTTTTCTAGTTGACTCTGATACAGGCACAATTTGTTTACAAATTTGATTGCGTTTACAGATTTGTGTTAGCACACAAACTAACAAATATTCTAGCTAAACAGTACCTGAAAGGACTACATAATAGGGAAATGTAACAATCCTTTCCCATTCTGCCATGACAATTCTGAGTAATACTGCCTTAATTCAAAACAAGATGTATTTACCCTTAACAGGACTTGAATACATATATTCTTTAGTGTTCTGATGATAAATACAGCAGGCACTTCTACATCTTACAGCAACTATAATAATAATGACATGTTCTCCCTTTAAAAAATCCCTCAGCCTCCAACTCTGCCCTTTAATTTCGCATGCAACTGCCATGAGAAAGTTTATCAATCAATTTACTTCACACTTTTTCCCTTTCATACTTTTTCTCCTTCATCTGGGAGGAGTTATGCAGATGCTAAGAGCTAACAAGTTCCCTGGGCTCTTGAAACTTTCTTTCCCATGACATCCACACAAAAGCATCCACAGGCCTAGAACGAGTAGGCCGTTGAAGACTGATGACCACATTATCATACTGACTAACATTATCCAGCTGGCTTTTTGCACTACATTCATTCTATACGGTGACTCACTGACTCATTGCACACTTGTTGCAAGTTGTATTTAAGGACAACTGCATGTTCTCCCATTTAGCCTTCTGTACTAGTAACACACCTAATGCAATCTGATAGCCTTCTGTATGACTGTCAAAATTTCAGAGACTAGTAAATGAATCTCCTAATGCTCAACTGTACCCAAGCCCAGAATGAAATCTACTGGTAGATCTCAGACCTGGAGCAAAGACCCCCCC
>VZTY01026367.1:61866-111352 GCA_013400935.1 Turnix velox
CACCTCTCTTGACCTGCTGGTCACACTCCTCTTGATGCAACCCAGGATTTGGTTGGCCTTCATGGCTGCGAGTGCACACTGTTGGCTCATGTTGAGTTTGTCATCTTCAAATATTTAATATAGAAAAACATTTCTGCTAAGAAAAGTAGCATGACTAAATAGAATTCAAAACCAACACAGATTAGCAGGTTTTTGAAACTTCCTATGCAAAAGCTGACACAGAGTGTACCAGAGAGGGGCTTAAGGACTAAAACCACCCTCAGAAGGCAAGAGGAAAGCTAGGTTATTATCTCTGGTGAAGGCAGTTGTGACAGCAGCTGCAGAACAGGCAGCAGTCTTTGGTCTTTAACATTCCCATACCCGCCACAAATACTTTCTCTTACCCCCTCCAATTCCTCAGTAGCAACCTATGCCTCTACATTTGTCTGGAACAAAGCACTATACGAGTATTTGCTGAGACAGCTGGTCATGACCTGAATACAAGGTCGGTGAATTTTTTATAGTAAAACCTTGCTATTTCAAACTGTTCTTCTGGACATCCTGTCTCACAAAAGAGATCTTAATTACAAGCTCCGTATAGATTTTGTGGACAGGTTATAATTATGCTTTAACATTACCACATTTTCCTCCCATACATTTCCTTTCACATTCCAACCGGGGATTTGAAGTTTTTAATTACTACTTCAATGCAAGTGCATTAAATATGAAAGCTCATGATAGATCAACAGTTGTTTAGATAGGCATAGAGCTCATGCTCAATCTTCTCTCAGCAACTACTTCAAGAAGTTTTCTACTCATACTGTCGCAGATTCTGGACACCGTTTGCCAGCGTGGGAGAAATAGCTGACAGATCTAAATCGGTTGATCCAAATCTCCCGAGTGGTGAAATCATCAAAAATCAATTGCATATTTCACCACACCAATAAAGATCTGCATAAATTACAGTGGGCAGATGTAAAGCTATCACAGTGATTTTCCTTCTCTGGTAAGTTACAGACCATAATCAATTTTCCTACCTATGTGCTTAGCATATAACAGCTAAGCTAAATAGAAGACATTATCAAGAGAGTTGCAGATGCAACATCATAAGAATGAGCTAATTTAGAACTATCCTGAGTGCCTTTTACCAAAAGTAAGGATTTGTTTTTAATCTAGTATTATATGTATGAAGTGGTTGTTTTGTGGGTTTTGTTCTCGTAACTCACAACTACTCAAGTGTGTGACAGTCTGTCCTATACATCAAAAAACGTTTTCTGACGTTTTCTGTCGATTTTCATTTGAGTTAGTTGTTTCTCAGCAACTACATCTACCAGAACGTTCCAGATGTTTTCAGTAACCATCAGACTATGGTCTGAAAACCACAAGACAATGTCAACATGTAGTCAATTTAGTAAGGGGAGCCATTTTTTCCTAATCACCCAAGGCCATACTGAAAGCCATTTTAGAACTCCATATTCTCTGTTACATATTATGTTGTCTGTTGTCTAATTACTAAAATTTAGAAAGTGGAAGAAGTTTTCTCTACCATGCATCCATTAGTAAGAATGAGTTAGAATGAGCAAGAATGAGTTTATTTTCCTGTTGTTACAGCAGAACTATGCAAATACTTCCTTACCAACTTACTGCATTTAATTTCTTAGAAGGCAGTCTTGCAAAAACAGGCAACAAGTAACTTTTTGCTGGTGAGAAAGCAGAATAAGCAGGCATGTGCTGCTGTAACAAGTCAGTAAAGCATCTGAAAGAGTATTGCAGTTAGCACTGTTAAGGGGTTACATCCTCACCACACTCCATAAAAACATTAAGGAAAAGAAATTAATCCCAAAACAATAATTTTTCTCAACTGAACTAGCATTTAATAAAGGAAAATGGAGATAGTGTGCTTCAGAGACCAAGCTTTCTAGCACACAGGTTCTAAGCTAAGTGCCATCATGGGAAATGTAGACAGAAACAGCTCTTGAACTGTAAACAAACCTAGAAACAGTGAAAATAAGGGCATATCTATGTACTGCATAATATTAGAGACTTTACTCCTCTGTAATTTAGTAAGTTTTATGTTCTATCTGAAATGCCTAAAAAATACAGTCTCTTAAGGATATGGAAGACTAGGGAATCATGCGTATGCTAATATCTTTCAAATGAGGAATCACCTCAAACAGTAATAAAAAAATGATAAAATTCCCAAAATTAACATTCACACATCATCAGTTGTTTATAAATGCAAACTAGAATGCTTATGGTACCAAACAAGAGTGTTTGCTTTCCTTAGCCCAAGGCATTAGAACTACTTAAAAATAAAGTCAGTGTTATATAGCTTCTGGCTTGCCTCACAGAACAAAGAATCATCATCCCATTTCGTAACATTAAAAAAAATCAAAGTACACAGACGCTTCACATCTTCTAATAAGCAAAGAGCTATGAAAGACATAGCCAGCAGCTAGTATTAGCTTCGATGCATCACAGTCAATGCGTAAGTAATTACTACTCAACTTATTTGCATAGTATGTCTGGTATACATAGGCAAATTCCTAACAACAAAGGAAACGAAAAAATAATTCAAGGTCAAATTATTGTTTAGAAATAGCATAATAGATCAATCATAAAAATAAAGTATCCATTTTCCAAACCTATTTTTGCTTCTTATCCCCCCCAGTTAGCACTTTAAAGGAAAGCACATGCTAATTCTTTTGAAGAATCTTTTTCAAGTACCTCAACAAATTTCACCTAGCTCTAATTATACGCTGTAATCTGCCTAAAAGCATGAACGAATTTTAGTTTTATGAAATATATTAATCTTCAAATCCTTTTGAACTAGACTATTTCAAAAGGTTTATAAGAGGAAAAATACACCTTCTTTAGTTGGAATTATCAAGACCACAGATGCCAGCAGACCTCAGAAGCAGCCGTGTATCTCAAGGTCTACTAAAATGCTCTATTTATAAAAAGACAAAAACAAAGGGACCAATGAGAAACCAGGAACTTCTCAGCACAGCACTGAACTACAAGGCTAGCCAAAGACAGCAAGATATATTTTCTCATGTGACTTCAAAAGATCAAAAGAGGTGCTCTCTCCCTACACATAGCTTCAAACTACAAAGTCCAAAACAAGAGTTCCGTAACTAGAAGTTTTCATAACAAACGCTCATTTAGGTTGAAAGAGACTGCCCATACTTTAGTAGGTATTTTAAGAAAAAATACCTACTCTGTAATTGAGGAGCCCCATAAAGAAGCTACAGTCTGATGCGTATGAAGAAATCCTTAAGAATTTCCAAGCAAGTCCTCGGGACAGAAAAAAACCCAGTTTCCCTTCCATATTATCCAGTCCCTGGTGCTAAAATAGCTAAGTGGATATTCTACGATCTTATCTAAATATGAAGCGTTTGAAACATTATTATGCGCACTCAGCATAACAGTTCATCCCCACCAGGTCACGGGACACAAACAGAGCCCTGACCAAAGCATTACCAACTCCTATTTTTCATTAAAGCTTGTGCTTGCGCAGCCAGAAAAACAAAACAAACAAACAAAAAAAAATCCCCTCAGCTATACGAACTACGCACTACAGAATTGCACGGTAGCAGTTATCACTTTCAGATAAAAGACAAACAACCGTGGCTGCTACAGGAAAGAGTGAGTGAGTGAAGCTCCCGGAAATATGAAAGGGGGAAGCCAGTCTCTCTCCTGGGGCGATGGAAGGACCGAGAAGCCGTTCGTACAAAGGGACGGGCCGTGCCGGTTCAGCGCCGCTGCCCCTTCGCGGAGCTTGGCAACAAGCCTCAGGAGATGCCCCTCCGGCTCCTGGCTACCGTAATGCACTCACAGCCAGACGTTAAGGTTTCTCCCCGGGAAAGAAAGAATGTGGTACAGTTTTCCCCAGCTGTCACATAACGGGCACCGAGAGGGCCAGTCACCGCGACACTACGTGACGAGGAGTCCCTTCGCAGGGCACCGCCCAGATACGGCGAGGAGAAGGCCCGGGTCCCCCCCCACTCCAGCACTACTACCACATCCATCGCCCACTGCTCAGCCNAGCCCTATCAGCACTCGCCTCCAGCTGCTCGCGCTGCTATGGAAACACCGCGAGCCTTTGCCCCCCCTCCCTCACGGGCTGCTCGAAACGTCGCGAGGCTTCTCCGCCGTTCTCCGGCTCTCCGGTGAATTCTCGTCCACAAATCTCGCGAGGTTTGTCCGCGCTCTCGCCCCCGCCGCCCCCCCTCCCCGAGCACGATGCCGCGCAGGCATGTGAAAGGCGCCAGCCCGCCGCCATTTTCTTTCTTTCTTGGCAGGTCGCGGGCGGGGNCACCGCGACACTACGTGACGAGGAGTCCCTTCACAGGGCACCGCCCAGATACGGCGAGGAGAAGGCCCGGGCCCCCCCCCACTCCAGCACTACTACCACATCCATCGCCCACTGCTCAGCCAGACCGCGACCCCAGTCGAGAAAACAGAGCCGCCGGAGCGCTCAACACCTCCCCGGCACAATCCAACGGACGAGCGGGCAGACAAACCAGTCGCTCCAGAACCCTTTCCCGTTACCCTGCACGCAGAANGAAAGGCGCCAGCCCGCCGCCATTTTCTTTCTTTCTTGGCAGGCAGCGAGCGGGGCAGGAAGCGGCGACTGAGGGAGCATGGCGGACTATTCCACGGTGCCCCCTCCTGCTTCGGGCGCACCCGGGGGAGGCGGCGGTGGAGGTGGAGGAGTGAATGATGCCTTCAAAGACGCGCTGCAGAGGGCTAGGCAGGTGTGTGCGTGTATGTGAGGTAGCCCTGACAAATCAATGGGTCCCGGGGCCTGTAGGGGGCTGTCGGCCAGGCCGCGGCTGGAGTTAGCGGGCTACACCCCAGCGACCCTGAGGTCTGAGGAGATGCCGGTAGGAATTCCCTTCACCTATACGTCTCTGCGGACTTGAGGAGAGGAGGCTTTACGCCGTCCCCTCGTCACCCGCCTCCTGAAAATACTTCTTCCACTCCGTCTCCCTTATCCTCCGCTCCGCGGTGCCCCTGCACGAAGGAATTCCTGTCGTGGCGGGACGGTGGGATAAAGGGAGCGGCGTAGAGACAAAATCTCGGCCGGCGACTAGCGGAGCCTTATCGGTTGCCTGGCAGGCTGGCGGACCGCTGAGGCGGCGGAGGGGCCGGCAGGAGGGCGGCTCCGCCGTGCCGCCCGCATTGTGTGGCCCGAGGCGGCCTGGCTACCCGCTAACCTGCTGGGACCGGTTCGGAAACGCCGCGGCCCGCGGAGCCAGGGCGGCCTCTGGGGAAGTTCTTTATCCTAGAGTTTTATTTATACCTCTTGCATCACAGGCCATGTTTTCATTGTTTCTCGGTCAAAGTAAAAGACTCAGCCTCGTCTAGTAATAAACCGTAGAGGTTATGGTAACACTCGAAGACCCTGTGTAGTCAGGGCTACTAAGGTTTAGAGTAGTCAGGGCCCTCGAGGTACTGGAGTATTTTATGAAGAGTGGTTAGAAAAGGAAATGTCCCTTTTAGAAACAAGTTTTTGGTGTTCGAGGGACTGGGTTTGTGTTTTTTTGTTTTGCACCGATGAAGAAAATACGGGAAGCTTTGCTGTTGAAGGGTGAGCATAGGTCTCCTTGACGACGTTAAAAAATAAAACTTTCATGAGCAGAACCGTTTCTACCAGCAGCCTTCTCTTTACCTAATTGGAGCCGGTTTCATATGTATCTTCTACATTGATTGAAGTCTTATAGAAGACTTACAGTCAGTGAGGCATGGTTGAATTTTTGATTTAGGAAGTTTTTTACTCGTATCTACCTTTTGTTTAGATTGCAGCAAAAATTGGAGGAGATGCTGGCACATCAATGAACTCAAACGACTACGGTTATGGAGGACAAAAAAGACCTCTTGAGGATGGAGGTATGCACTCCTTACTGCTGCATTTGTTACTGTTGAGCGTGGTCATGGTGCCAGAACGATTGCAGGTGGCTTTTTGTTTGAAGGATTGGGTTTTTTTCCTCCCGTAGCAGAGAATAAAGACATTTTGTTCCCTCTATATATCATGACGTACTTTTTCACTTCCAATTTAATGGGGAAATTTGGTTTAAACCATTGTTTGCTTTAATCTGAAGTGAATGTAAACCGATTTTTAAATATATGGCTTGAACTCTGTAAAGAGGAAAGTGTGTGCTGGGGAGGAGGGCAGATAAATTCGGTGTGGATAAGTGTTTTTACAGGTATGTCACGTAATCTTTTGTTGCTGTATAGGACCGATTACAGTTTGTAAATTACAATTAGAATAAAAAACACTTCATGATTTCAGTTGTTTCGTGTACTTAATTACTGTACAGCTGAAAAGTATTAATGCATTTCATTGTAAAAGCATAGGACTTAAAAAAAGACAGGAAAGTAAATTTTCTACAGTGTACACACTTCTGAGTGTAATATTTCAGCCATTAACGTGTGAACACTGATAATATCATATTTAAGTCATTGTATTTGTTACAACTTTTTTGTTTGCTTTATATTGTAGCAGAGTTTTCTACTGAAACATGTGCATCTTCTTCTCTCTCTTGCTAGTAGCCAGTGTAAACTTGGGCTTTGATATGTTTATTATCCACACAAAATCTGGCTAAATTGGGAAAAGAAATCTCTGAGCTTGTTGAAATGTTCTCATAGGTCTCTTAAAAGAGCAATGCCTTTTTTTCCTTTAAAGAGGTTTGAAACTCAGCCTACAGAATGTGACTAAGACTTTATATCAGGAGTTCTTGTGTCCTGTAATAAAGTTGGGGTTTTTTTATGTTAAGGGTGAGATTTTTAATATACAAAAAATGAGCTAATGATGCTTCAGATGATATATGTAATGTATTCTTTTTATTTTATGTGTAGATGGCTCTTGGACAAGTCCGAGCAGTACAACACACTGGGAGGGAATGCCCTCTCCTTTTAAAGGCAGGAATTTTTATTTATTACCTGTGTTTAGTATGTAAACATGACGTAAACTAGTGGATCTCTCTGGATTGACACAAATATTTCTTGGAATACGTGTCTGAGTTTTTGCTTCACATAAATTATGATGGTTTATATAACCTTTATTTTGGGGTGGGAAGAAAGCTTCTGAAGTCTGTCTTCTCAGGTGCAGGTTAATTATGCCTTTTGTTCCTTTACTGTACAGAAAGGATTTGGATAGACGTGATGTAGTTGCTTTTGATCTGCTTTTTTTTTTTTTTTTTTGAAGTTTTATGCAATGAAATGCTTGATATTTGGAGAGGAGTTACATGTCAACATTCAGATTGAGATTGCATTGCCATGTGATAAACTGTTGCATTTTCAGATGTTTGATCTAGATTTGAGGTCATTGTCAGAATCTTTTTTCTTTAAATCATTGTTGATTTTTGGTATAGATTTGAATTTTTTTTACTATAGAAGCATCATTAGCTTGAGCAGTCAACAGCTAAACTTTATTCCTTGTCTTAGTTGAGTTTCAGTGACTGGGTATCCATGAGCAATCTACAGTGTGTACTGAAAGTTGCCTTTCGTTAAACCACTCAATAGATAAAGTAGGAAAATCTAACATCTTTTCAGCTATACTAACCAAGTGCTAAGTGTTCGTGAGATTCTTTCTTTTATTCAGATGATCAACTCCCTGAAGTTGAAGGAAAAAAAAAAAGGAAAAGGGGACTAAAATACACTGGAAAGTTACAATTCACACTAACAGGTGTAGGCGCTTCTTGAATTTCTTAGCAAAAAAAATTTTAAAAATCTTGATTTTGCAGATCAACCAGATGCTAAGAAAGTTGCTCCTCAGAATGACTGTAAGTAATATTTATTTTGTTGCCAAAAAAATTTAAACAAATGTAACATTGTCAGAACAAGAATTTGAAACAGTGTTCTGGTAGGTGATCTTTGAGTCAATAAACAAATGCATGGCTGGTTTGTCTTACTTTCTTGAAGCAGAGTAAGTCTGCTTTGTAAAACTGACATTCTCGCTAGCAACAGCTGAGAATCTTCTTAGCTGCTTTTAAATTTATTTGTAACACTTACTCAAAAGTCAAATTGGACAAAAGTTGATGTAGTTAAGTTTTATTAGCAAGGGAGAGGCTTTGTTGTACATAATATTTGTTTAATTTTAAAAATATTTGTTTATAGCTTTCGGAAATCAGCTACCTCCAATGCATCAACAGCAAAGGTAAGAGTTACGCTAAATGGAGTTTCTCTTCTTTCTGGAAGAAAGCAGTCTAAAGCAATGTCCCTGAAGAACTATCAATGTACAAAGCAGTTTGTCTGTGATCAGTTGAAATCTAGCTTCAGCAAGCTCTTAGAATGTGCCTACATTGCTGTCTCTTTTTCATTGCAGCTTTGGTTGTGCATCAGGCTTAGTAAAAGGAAAACGCATTGCTATTTTATACTGCTTGAACATAGGTAGCATAGCCAGATGTTAGAAGCAGACTTGAAAGCAGTGACTATGCCGTAATCAAAAGGGAAAGTGAATATTAGAGAAGCACAGTGGTCCAATAAATCATATTTGATACAGTGTATTGCTTAGTCTGCTGTGTTTGCTACAACGTAGTAGTTGCCTCCACTCATTTCTTCCCTAAATAGCAAAGAGATGTAACTATTGATTTGTTTAGCTTTGTTTAGTTTTAGGATATGAGTTGCTGGAATTTGTGTATTTACAAAATACTTTGTATAGGATTTATAGATGAAACTTAAAATACTGAATAGTCATTGTCTTTTGTTTGTTCTAAACATTCTCTTCAGGTCTGTGATGACAGAGGAGTACAAAGTTCCAGATGGGATGGTTGGATTCAGTAAGTAGTGTGGATGTGTTGGTGTAGTATAGTGAGGGATGTTAGCAGTTGCTGATAATAATCTTTCTGTATTTTTTTTCTCCAAGTAATTGGCAGAGGTGGAGAGCAGATCTCTCGTATACAGCAAGAGTCTGGCTGTAAAATACAGATCGCACCTGGTAACTATTTGTGGGATTTTTTTTTTCTTTGTTTATTTTGGTGGAATTTTTAGTGGAATGGTCAGAAGACTAATCGTTGCTTCTTATTAGCATGAACTTTGAGGTATATTTTAATGTTTGGGGCTAATTGCAGTTATTGCAACCTAAAGAAATGCAAAATGTTATAACTTTTCAGTTGATCTACTTAATTGAAGCTCCAAGAGTTTATTATGTTTAATTTGATATTTTTTCTGACTTTACCACTAAACGGGTTTTATTTTATTACTGCAGATAGCGGAGGCCTCCCTGAAAGATCATGTATGCTAACTGGAACACCAGAATCTGTTCAGTAAGTAAACCAGATTTCATATGCTTGCAATGTGCTTAGTATTTTTGATTGAAATGTAATATCTAGACCGTATGTTTGTGGTATTACATGTTTCCTCTGTTAAATAGGCAAGTCTGGTCTTGAATGGGCAAGTCTGGTGACAATTCAATGTATGCAGAAGAAAATAGGCCCTAAACCTGCAGTCAGGTCCCTCAACATACTTGGAATGTGAAGACAAAAATACAAAACTCTTAAATATTTTTGCAAGTCCAAATCTTGTAGACAGTAACTAACCTAACCAAGATTTCAGCTTGTGAGTGAAATGGATGAATAGATGCTACAAATAAATGTGTGCTAAAAAGAAACCATTTATTAACTATGAATTGGAAAATCACATGGTGAATGTGGGATATCAGAAATGTTTAAGAGTAGGACTCGCTAAAAGCCCAGCTCTTTACTGTCCTTGGTACAAATTGCTGTGTACCAAAAGATATGAAAATGATGACTGTGTAATACCTGTCTTCCTGTGTTCAGAAAAGAGGGTGATAGCAGTGAGGATGCTGCGATTTTTTTACTTGCACAGGGATTATATAGCCTTGTGAATGCCAAATTATCCTGGCTTTGCTAGGAGAGAGGATTGCTACTACACATGCTATTATCTTGTGTTTGCTGCTCACACTTCATGTTTGCAGGGAAGGCCTACAGCTATGTTGTTTGCCTTTGGAAAAACAGGATGGCTTTCTCAGTGTTGCAGCCAAGCAGGCAGCTGTTAATAAAGTAATTCCTTTATGAGAATTTTCTTCGTAATTATGGCTTGTTCTGTCTGTATATCAGAGGGAAAAGTTTGTAACTAATGTTAGTACTGTAATTGTGGTTTTACTCTAATGACAACCAACTCTCATGTGGTGAATGTGTATTTGCTTTTGTCTGCTGTCCTGGTAATGGTTACAAGTAGTGACTAGATCTATCTTAAGAATGGATGTTAAAATATTAAAGAAGATCTACTGTGCAATGAGGTGTTGTGTTGCCTAAATTACTGTATAAATTAAGCAAAGCTGTAAGAAAATTGGTTATGATTTACCTTGTTAGTGCATTAGCAAACAAACAATAATCAATTTCAAATCTTCTGACATGAATTGCTGAAAAATATTTTAAAGAACAGGATTTCGATAGTTCATTTTGAATTATTTGACCAGTTTAACTATTTGAGTAAGATGGCCGTGTTTGAGGAGGTGGCTTCTATTTCTGTGTGTTTGCTAAAGAGCCACCTTTTGTATTCTGATATTGGGGTGATTTTAGGTCTACCACATTATCTTACTATTAGTTCTGGTTACTGTTTCATACATGATGAGTTTGAGTTGCATTTCATAGTGAGACTAGTTGTATTTCTTCTGCAGAAATTTTTCAAATGAAAAAAATTGCCAATCAAAGGATGTGTGGACAAGTGATACTTATAAGAATAAATATATTTATAGATAAATGTTTCTTAACAGATCAGCAAAAAGATTGCTTGATCAGATAGTTGAAAAGGGAAGACCTGCACCTGGCTTTCATCATGGTGATGGACCTGGAAATGCAGTCCAAGAAATTATGATTCCAGCAAGCAAAGCAGGATTAGTTATTGGAAAAGGTGGAGAGACAATTAAACAATTACAGGTACGTAGGTATTTTCTTTTAAAATGGTAATATCCGGTTTGGATTTGAGTCAATATTGACCTGCCTTTTGTCCAATAGGAGCGAGCAGGTGTCAAAATGGTCATGATTCAAGATGGTCCACAGAACACTGGTGCTGACAAGCCCCTTAGGATAACTGGAGACCCTTATAAAGTTCAAGTAAGGAGCTCTTCAGAGTACAGAGACTTCTGAAATCCATTCTTACGTTGCATTACCAAAATGAACTTTTTATTCTTTTTTTAGCAAGCCAAGGAAATGGTGCTGGAGTTAATTCGTGATCAAGGTGGCTTTAGAGAGGTGCGCAACGAATATGGGTCAAGAATAGGAGGAAATGAAGGGATAGACGTAAGCACGGTTGAAAAACTTGTTCCATGTATTTTGAAATGTTTAAAATGTAATGTAATGGTAATACCACTGGGTAATGCCCAGTTATACTGAAATTCTTAACCACATTCCAGAATTGGTTGTGGCGTGTAAGTATTACTTAATTGTTACTGAAATCATGACTCTAAATGGTGTGCAGCATTCACTTTACCAGCAGTTCTGAACTGTTTCAGCTAGCTTGAGTGTTTTATCAAATATGCAAATGACTTCTATGGCTAAGTAGATAACACCATTATAGAATTTGGACTTTGTCCTTTACAGAAGAATATTTATCAATTATGTAAGTCATGAGCTTATAACTTTGTTAAAGGTGAGGCTGAAAGTGACCTGCTAGCATCTGTGTTTTAGGCCCATTAGAGAAGCACAGTGGTCACTGGAGGAGCTCCCACTGTAAGAACTTGTAATGCATAGGATCTCTTTGGTTTTTTTTCTCCCTTGTCCAGTATTTGCTAGGCTTATGACATGGTATTAAAAGTTTAACACTTCAAAAAGCCTTAAATGGCATAGGGGTGACCCTAGTTTTAATATGTGACCCTTTACGCATGTGAATTTTTGTGAAAGTATTTGCGTCGTTGACATCTTGACTTTTTTTTTTGTCTCTTGAAGGTCCCAATACCACGATTTGCTGTAGGTATTGTTATTGGAAGAAATGGAGAAATGATAAAAAAGATACAGAACGATGCTGGAGTTAGGATCCAATTTAAGCCAGGTTGGTAACATGTCTGCAAGTTTTGGTGAATTGAGAGTAAATTTATTGATAATGTATACTGGAATAGTTCATTTTTATTCCAGATGATGGAACAACTCCAGATAGAATAGCCCAGATCACAGGGCCTCCCGACAGATGTCAGCATGCTGCAGAAATTATTACAGATCTCCTTCGAAGTGTTCAGGTTGGATAATATGTTGTTTGCTGTTTAAAATCTCCTTGCAGACTTTTGGAAAGATTTCAAATTTTTAAAATTACTTTGTAACTAAAGAAACTAATTGAGTGATGTCATATGAATTTTTTAGGTGTTCAGTCTGGAATATGCTTGGTGTTACTTTTGCTAGTATCAGTATTTCAGAGACTGTTAAATGCTGATTTTGACATTTGACACTGCTTCGTGTCATGTGAAACCTTCTGCTTTCTTCTGTATCCTTTCTTCCTTTTGTAGAATTGTACAAAACGCATTTTAAAATGTAATTTGGGTCTTTTGCAAAAGATACTGCTTTTAACTATTGAAACTACCTAAGTGGCAAGTAATTTTTTCTCTTGACAAATGATATGATGCAACCAATTGATGACATTAATAATTTGTTTGCAGTAATTTTTATAAAATGGGCCCATCTGTTGTTTAATTTTCAGGCTGGTAACCCTGGTGGACCAGGACCTGGTGGTCGAGGAAGAGGTAGAGGCCAAGGCAACTGGAACATGGGGCCTCCTGGTGGATTACAGGAATTCAATTTTATTGTTCCCACTGGCAAAACTGGATTAATCATTGGCAAAGGCAATATATCTTACATATATGCGTGTTTATATGTAGTTAAAAATACTCTCTGCTTTTCTTTTTGTACAAATAGTCTTACTTGGGAGATGTTTAATGGCAAGCCTTTGCAAATATTTTCACGTACAGTAGAGCAACATAATACTGTTAAATCATAACACAGTATTCTTTTCAGATTTTCCTCAACCAAGCATATAACCCAGTGGTTTACAGTCAAGAACTTGTCAATTTATCTAATGCTTTTATATATTTTTTTTTTAATAGTAAGTACTGAGTTACATTGTTAGTGTTTGGTAGGTTCTCAAATAATGTATCCTACAATTAACTCCTGTTTGGTTCTGCTTGATTAGTTCAGTGTTACTGCATCTGTGACTCACTCTTGAACTTAATTTTCACACATTCCAGTGAAGATATTTTACATTGTAATCCTGTAACAATTTTTTATGTGTGTGTTTATTACAACAATAACTTCTCAAGCAGTTTTGTTCTAAAAATATGCTTTTTAAATGAGACGCTTCAGTTATTTTTATCTCTTGTTTGAGGTGTATTCTCTGGACACAGCAAATAGGCTGGTATAGTTCAGTTCTTGGTATGGAAGGTTGATTAGCTGCTTTGCTCTAGATTTTTTGTTACTAAATGCCAAATGACCCCTTCTTTGAAAACTATCTGGTCTACTTCTGGGTTATTTTTTTTGTCTGCTTGCCTGCTGTTTGATAAGGAAGTTAGGCTTTGTGTTGTATTTACCGATAAAAGTGGGTATCAGTTGTTATTAATGTCTGATATTGAACCTTTACATAATTAGGGAAAATACCCAGGCAACATTGTAGGAATTCCTTCCTCTTCTTCCTTATTTTGATTTAAATAATGACTTACTTCTATGGGTTTATTGAAATCAGTGCTCTATCTTGCGATGAAGAGTCTTTTTTATTTTTGTTAGATTGTTCCTGTATGGCTCATAAGTGTCTTCTCGTTTCTTTGTCTTCAGCTTCCATAGATTTGACTTTTCTCTGATTTGGATCATAGTATTTTAGCTTTAGCACATGTCATAAAAGCTGTGTGTTGTGTTGTAGGTGGTGAAACAATTAAAAGCATAAGCCAGCAGTCTGGTGCTAGAATAGAACTTCAAAGAAATCCTCCACCTAATGCAGATCCAAACATGAAGATGTTTACTATCCGTGGCACACCCCAGCAAATAGATTATGCACGACAACTTATAGAAGAAAAGATTGGAGTGAGTATCTTTAAGCAAAATAGGAAAAGAGTCTTCTTTGTGGAGGGGACTTCCAAATTACGCAATCACTAATATGTCGATAATATATCTGGGTTTGAAGTAATATGATGTACTAAAAGAGGCAAAAACTTGAAGTGGAAAAGAAGCAGTTGCTTTCTTTGCTGTGATGTATTTTTTAATGATTTTAAGATATACTTGTATGTTTAGGTAGGGTTTTAATCATAGTTTACATTATTAGATTCATTGTGCTTTATTGCATTTGTACACATGTAATCAAGTTTACTACCTGTTTTTTGTACCCAATGCTAGAAACTGATTTCATTATCAAGGTTAGCTTCAGTTTATTGTAAATCACTGATAGTCTGGTTTTAGTGAGTGCAATTTTTAACACAACTTGTGGAAAAATCCATGTTCATTTTTGTGAAATTCTTTATTTCCTTGAGAATAAACTGAAGTAAATCCAGCATTTTAGATGCTGTTACTGTCATGGTTGCTTTTAAGTTTCTTAAACTAGCTGTAAATGTAACTAGTCTTCATAAATACTTTTAATTTTCTCCAGGGAAGTAGATTTATTAAAAAACAATCAAACCTTTTAGGTTATATTATTAGAGTGTTCAGATTTATACTCACAAACTGCTGAAAAGTTGAGAACTTCAACGTTGGTGTTCATCTGTGTGCCACTCTTGTTTACAGGGTCCAGTAAATCCATTGGGTCCACCCGTTCCCCATGGGCCCCATGGTGTTGTTCCCGGCCCTCATGGACCTCCTGGGCCACCAGGTCCTGGTGCTCCCATGGGACCATACAACCCAGCTCCTTATAATCCAGGGCCTCCTGGCCCAGCACCTCAGTAAGTACTGCTTTAGCTGGCTTTCTTTTTGTGTGTAGGGTGACTTAGAACTGGCTTTCAATCTATGTGACTTCATCTCTTACAGTGGTCCTCCAGCTCCGTATGCTCCACAAGGATGGGGAAATGCTTACCCACACTGGCAGCCACCAAATCCACCGGATCCAGGTAAGAAATGTGTCAGTTTTACTGTAGTGTGGATCTACTTTACATCCATTTTGTTCTGCAATTGTGTATGTTTCACAGATCACTTGAGTTGTAGTATTAAATGTGAAAAAGCTCCTGTTTGGGCTTTTCTTGTCACTTTACTTATGTTTTACACTTGTTGCTTGTAAGATGTTGAAATACAGTTGTCTGAAATATGTCTTTAGTAAACGTTATTGATACTGTGTCTCAGTTTATAATACTTTCTGCAAGACTCTTGATTAATTTTTTGCAAATCAGTTTATTTTTCTTGCAATGGATTTTTTCACATAAAGCTCTTTAATGAGGATGTGTTTTCTTTTCCTAATAGTCAATGACTTTGTATGTCATTTTAAACAGTGCTCCTTACAGTCTCTCTCCTTCTGACTTTGCATGGTTTCTATGTTAATTACTTCCAGCTTTTGTTGGCATATGTGGGAATTGTTTCTTAAGATCTGATGCACATATATTTTCTTCAGCCATTCCTCAGGGGTAAAGCTTATGATGAACTGCAGTAAAACTAGTTAGGAATATGTATTGAGCTTTTGCTTCTAATAGTTTTGCGCTTTCTTCTGAAACCCATCTTTGTAGAATCTGTTTCTTCTATTTCTGTTTATCTTCATCAAGACCGTGAGTTTTCACTTTATTACAACTTCCCGAAGTTTTAGTATCCTGCTTTTCTTTAAATTACATCCTTTGGTTGGAGAAAAGGGGAAACGGAACTGCAGTCACAGAAGGCATGGTAAGGCTAGATGCTTGGGTCACCTCTGCCTCATTTTTTGTTTGAGGTGGGGCTTTTTCAGAACTTCGGCCATAAGATAATAATATTCTTTTTGTTATAAATGGAACAAATATTTTCTGATAGCTACTGCTTCCGACACAAGCTTCATTAGTGAAAAAAGGGAGGGCTTTGGAGGATGTTACTACAGAAAGTTTTGTTCATGTTAAGGTCTTTTATATGTCCTTTCTTGACAAAGAAAGATCTCTGATTTAATTTCCTTGACTCTTATAAAAGGTAACTCTGCATGTATTCAGTTTAGTATTTGAAAATGTCTCTTGTCATTATTTAAAATGAATGATGCACAGTGACTTGACAACTCAGTGTACCAAATGTGTCATTTAATCACCACTAAAGTGCTACAGCCTTTTTTTATGCTGCCTTTTCATTTCTTAAAAAACTGTTTACATAAGTATCCGTATTAAAAATGACAAATACTCACCTTGATGGCATCTTGATTTTATAACAATTTTTTGGATAAATACTCTTCCAAAACACTAATGAACTTTTCCTGTGTGCACTTGAAGTTGGTGTTTTATTTTTACTAGCTTTCATTTGGACGAGTTTTGTACAATTGTCCATTTAGTTGCTCATTGCAGTGTAACAAATGGGTTATTTTAGTATTTTTTTTCAGAGGTGCTTTCTCCAGAACCATGGTTGCTTCTTGTCACATGAAAGTGGAGCTAGTTACTACAGTCAGATTTCTTTGGAAACCAAATGAGTCCTGCTCTGTGTTCTTCCACTCTAGAGAAGTAGCTACTGAGGGGAAGGAGGAGGGTGGGAACTGAGCAATGGCATATTTGATGTTTGCAGGTAACTTTAGAATATAGAATCCTTTAGTTTGAAGCCACTGTTGTTGATGGACATGATGTATTTTTAAAATTTTAGAAAGGAAACAGTTGACATTGTTTTCTATATGCTGATACTATTGTGTGTCTTTAAAATGGTTACATCTGACTTCAGTGCTAAATGAAATACTGTAAAAATTGTGCAGTGGAATTGTTCTCCCTAACTGCTTTTTTTTCAGGGATTTTTCTTTCTCTTCTGTTATTCAGTTGTTCCCTTACCTATCTTGTTTCAGGTGGAATATATTTCAAGTTATATGTGTAGTTATTCTAAACAATCCATTGTCTGTGTTCTTATGTGAAGTTCTCCCCTCATTTAGCCACATGTATTTGCAGATATTTAAGGATGCAAATTATTTTAAAGGATGCTGATTGTGTTATAGAACATTATTTTCTCTAGTAGTAGACTTGCAGTTTTTCTGGATTACTAATCTGATAATGTAATATATTCCTGCGATTCAGCAAGAATAAGCCATTCGTAAAGGCGGTGTGTGGAAAAAAAAGAGAAATAAGGCTCTAGGAAGCGACACCGTTGGCCTACCTAGGTATAGTTAACAGTAAGGGAAGCATGGAAATAGCTGTAGAAGATGCAATGTTGCTGCTCTTTGTTGTTCCAAAAAGCTGTAAGTAAACAGTGGCCCTTTATAGCCATGTTTGGGATTTGATGTTTTTGAAATACTGTGTGGTTTTGTATTTTACTAAAAGCATTGCAAGCCCCACTAAGATTTCTATTCTTCCATCTCAAAAATAGGCCCTGCCAGTGCCATTAGTGGGCGGTTAGAACAAAAGTGAAACCACTGAAATTGGTGCTAGAATAATTCACTGTTTCTGTGGTTCAGTAGTATGGCTGTTTGTTCCAACATGAAAACCTGCTTTAATCATGTTTCAAAGTTATTAAGAGACATTGCAACAGTGAAGGTGCTAGAGTGATTCTCTCTCATCAGTCTGAAAGCATGCGTTCTACAATACACTTGTCTGAAACCTGACAGAAGATTTGCACTTTTGGTACTTGCAGGATTTATGTGGTTACTTGATACAGATGGATTTTTCCTCGGAGGAAAATGAGCTTAGGACAGGATTAATTGAGGACAGTGTTCTGTTCTTACTGCTTTTTTAAATGCTTGTGTGTTGGTTTCATAGGTAAGCCAGGAACAGATCCCAACTCAGCAGCATGGGCAGCTTATTATGCTCATTACTATCAGCAGCAAGCACAGCCACCACCTGCAGCCCCTCCTGGTGGACCAGCTACAACCCAAACTAATGGACAAGGTAGCTGTTAACTGAAACAGATAAATATCTTATTGCTGGGGTGTACAAATCACATTTATTTTTTATTATCTTCATATATTGGATAAACTTATTTTAAGGCAGCTGGTTTTCCTGGAAAACTCTTGCTTAAAGGTTTTGAGTACTACTTCTTTTAATGTCAGCAGTAATACAGGTAATGTATTTCTCTTGTAATATACCCCAGAGACAAATTTGCTGCATTCTGGGCTGACTTAATTACATTTGCATAATGCAGTCACTCATAAGTAAAAATGTAATGAGCCAAACTGTTTGTTGTCATTTCAGTGGGCTTAGGACAATTAAAATGGTAATATTTTGTTGTGCTACTATAATTGTTGCACTTGAATTATGAGTTTTACCACTTAATTGTAGGTAGTATTTTGTACTCTGAGTGGTTTGTAATTACTGAATCTCAAAACCATGCTGAACAGTAAATAATCCTTTATTTCTTTGTGGTGTCTTTTCTAATTGTTTATATTCGTAGTAGGTTGTACTGCGTGGTTTTACTGTGTCAGATTTGGGTGATACTATTTCAGATTGATACCAAAATATTGAGCTGATTATTTATAAGTTATTCTATGTATGAAACAAATCCCAGTAGTTCTTTTTTCAACTATTTTTAATATAACTCAGGAGATCAGCCAAATCCAGCACCAGCAGGGCAGGTTGACTATACCAAGGCCTGGGAGGAGTACTACAAAAAAATGGGTATGTATGCGGGATGTTTGTCTGTTGCATGGTACAGTGTGCTTCGAGGCTTGCATTTGTTGTTTGAGATAATAGTTTTTACTCTCCAAAAATAAAAACACATAATGCATGTGTCTTCTGAACAGTATACTGCTAGAGACCCTGAACCCTGCAGACTTAAAAATTTGTACTCATGCTAGTAATTAGCTTTGCAGAAGTATTTCATACCTAATGAGATGCCTATATTTGATCATTGTGAAATAACAGGTTTTAAATACTTTATTACTAGTATTTTTTGAGTGTATTTCTTAAGTGTAGGAGTTCAACCTTGATCTAATGTATGAAGCCATTGTTTATCTTGTTTGGTAGTTGTTTCCTAATGCTCTTAAGATTAGTAATGTAGCTTTTCTCTTGTAACTCGCTCTCTGTGTTACAGGTTATTGAAGCAACATAACTTTGTTGGTATCATGTCCTTTTATTAAATGGTGTTTGTATTGCAGCAGTCAAGCTGTGTTTAAACTGTAGGTTATATGATATTGCTGGCATTTTTCTCAAACTGACTTAAATGTATTTGCTTGTTAAGTTGATAATTTCATTCACTGAGCAAGGAAAGACTATGGGATCTTCATGTATTGGCAGAAGATGCTCTTATCTTTTAAAATCATGGGAATGTCTTGCAGGTCAGTATTCTGTCCATGAGCTCCTCCCATGGATATTGTAGTTGATTTTAGATTTGTACATTGAGGACCAGGGGGCTTATGAGTGCCAATGCTTTCCCTCCTGCCTGACCAGACAGTTGGAGGGTTTGGTGAGCCTTTTGCCTCTTTCCAACCGCATCCTGTTTTCTCATAGAATGTTGAATTACATTTGGAATTAAGATGAATAGTGTGTGTAATTTAAATTACCAATCTTATACTATGACAAAAGAAAGAATAATAAAGGTAGTTACATCTTGGCAGATAATTTCAGGTCAACCTAGTAGAAGTGCTGAAAGGAAGCAGGAAGTATATAATGATGATTTACTTCAAGAATTGAGTATCAGACTAAGAAAATTGCAACAGAATTTCCAAACGTGATTTTCACAGTGGGATGAGCCTTTCCATTTGCCTCCTCTGTTTAACTGTTTTGTTTTGTTTTTAAATTACTATCTCTGTTAGTTGAGTCTACATTATTCTGTGCGAAGTTGGGAGTTTTTTTCACTGCCTTTCTAAGAATAATTTATTGCCACAGGCTTTGCTATCTTTCTAATACCCTGTCTCTGGAAAGCAAGGTCTGAGCTGCACTAGTCTTGTATTTGCTCTGATTGAATAGTGTCTAATTATTAGTTGTTGGTATAATTCCTGGAAGCAAGTCCAAAGAAGAGTGTGAACCTGAAAAAGATAGACATTGACTGATGTAAAGAATTGCTATTCAAATGTAAATTTTGAAAATCCCAAGGCAACAGCCAAATAGAGGAAAAACCTGAAGGGCAGTATCTTTTTGTTGTTGAAATTGAATCCTTTGCTTGAAGGAGAACTCTTGATATGTGGACTTTTATAACTTGACTGTAGTTCGTAAGAGCTTTGCTTCTTCAGCTTGTTGAGGATCTCAATATGGAAAATACTATTTCTCTTCAGATCCTCTTAGGAAAGATGGTGAAATGCTCAAGTAATTTTGATGGGCAAAGAATTCATTAAGAGTTGAATCACTCCTAACCAGAAGGGGTTTTCCCAACCTTTGTAACAACAGTGTAAAAATATAGCAGAAGAGCTGACGAATGGAACCTTGTTCATATAAAGTTTATGTAGTCTTCAGGCTCTCAAATGCAGCTACTGCTGTTCCTGCTTCCTACTGCAGTGTAATTCTTCTGTCCCTATTAACTTGTGCAGAAGGTGGAAGGTAGGAATTACAAGTCACTTCTCAACTCTTCTTTCAGGTTTTTCACAGACAGCTCTTTTAGAGAGCTCATCTCAAACCTAGGACTTGCTGAGCCCAACCAGTTTTGTAAATTTTTGCTGAAGAAAGTTACTTGGGTCACCCACATGGTGTGTGAGAGTGACAGTTCTGAGCAGGACAAATCAGATATGATGCTGCAGTTGGTGCTCTGCATTTTCTCATGAGTGATCTGGAATGTCTAAAGCATTCGTGAACACTTACTTTTTTTTTCAGCATATGAAATATTTGACTTTAAAATAACTTGTTTTCCAGCTTGTGAATGTGGTTGCCAAGTCTGTCTCCTTTTTGTAAGTGACAAATGCAATTAAAAATAAGAACGAAAGTTACTGAAATTACTCATGCACTCTGGTAGGTTTCTGTGCATGCATCTTGTAGGTGACACAGACCACCTATTTTCTTGGTACCCTACTTAATAAATTCAGAAAATCTGTTTTAAATTTTCCTCGGGTATTGCAAAGTAACAAGGCAGTAATTTAGCTTTGTGAGGACTTAGGGATGAAATAATCATTTGCATTAATTGCACCCAAAAAATTTCCCAAGGATAGCAGTTCTATTTAAACATAAAGGCATTGTCTGTATGTCACCACAAGAGTTTCTAGTATTCTGGTACATCGTTGGCTGAATTTGTAGCTAGGCATTTCCATATTAAAATAGTAGAACCATTCTTCAGCAGTTCCTCAAGCGGGGAGTTTTTGAGTAGGAAGGACAGGTAGTTCTCAGCTCTAAGTCTGGGATGATGTGCGTGTGCACTTTGGTGTGTCCATGCTGTCTTTGCTAGAGGATCAGAACTTCAGCAAAAGTTGTGAGGAGAAGTTTCAGGATTTTGTGTTGGATTGAATTTTTATAAAAATTGATGCTTTCTGGAAAATGTGGTCTGCAGAATTGCAGGAGTTGCCATCAAGGAGGTTAAAACTGGGGGAATGAATTAATTGGCAGCTGGTGAACTTAATTCATCTGCATAGTTAGATGGAGTCTGTCTTAGGTGCATTACTAAATATGCTGTTGACCTGTAGTTTAATTTAAATACAAACAGTTGTTTAGGTCAGCAGATTCTTCAGTTTCGCTTTGCAGGGTAATAATAGGGGTTTGGATAAGAAGGCAGACACAAGATTATTCAAAACCTTGAGGAGTATAGCAAGAAGCTAGGTGATGTTTGTTAACAAGATTTTGAAGGAACTTTCTCCTTTCCATTGCACCAGCAAAGCTGTATTTTTAACTCCTTGTAGGTCAAGCAGTTCCTGCTCCAGCTGGGGCCCCTCCAGGCGGTCAGCCAGACTACAGTGCGGCCTGGGCTGAGTACTACAGGCAGCAGGCAGCTTATTACGCCCAGACAAGTCCCCAGGGAATGCCACAACATCCTCCAGCACCACAGGTATAAAGTTTAAGTGGTTTTGGTTTCTTTTCTTTTTGGCTGGCTTACATTTCAGTGGTTGTAAATATTTTTTTGCATGTCTCCTGCTTCGTTACCTCTGGAGTATGCATCTTTTTTCTAGCAAAATAACTATCAGAATAATGAATAGGTGACTTTGTTTACCTGATAACCTGAGTTCTATATCTATCCATATGTTTGGTGACTGTGTTTGTTTTATTTAAAAAAAGGTAAACTTTCTCCTCCCAGGGTTTAGAAAACCATGCAAGAAGCCACCATCATTTGCATTAACCAATTTTTCTTTCTTAAAGGCTTCACTCCTGAGTTAGCTCAATATAAAGGATTTTCTTTAACTTTTTGTGTATCTCTTATGTATCTCTTCTGCACAGGGCCAATAATAAGAAGTGGACAATACAGTATTTGCTTCATTGTGTGGGGGAAAAAACCTTTGTTAAATGTATGGATGCAGACGCCTTGATGAAGATCTTAATTTTGTTTGGTTAAAAAAAAATAGTGTTTTTTGGAAATGTACAAAATATCTATCACTACTGATAGGAGCTAATATTTCTGTGTAGAAATGAAACATGGTTTGTTTTTAGTATTAGTGTAGATGTACACATTCCAGCAAATGTATTTGCGATTATGTGGTCAATGCTTTGTGATATAAATGTACTTTTTTCAATGTATACTTTATCACTTTTAAAATGCCTGTTTTGTGCTTTACAATAAATAATATGAAACCTCCTGTGTCGGTAAGTTGGATATGTGGGTATAGAAAGATTGCTAGGATTGGTTTGCAATGCTGAATCAAGGTACCTGTACACAGATGAGATTTTTTTTTTTTTTTTCCCCATGAAACCTTGTTGAGTTAAAAGCTTGTCATTAGCATGTTTTTCCCCTCTTGCAGAATAGTTGTAGATGGAGGGCCTCTTTCATTCATTGTATTTTGCTGCCTAGCACCAGTAATCCTGATACCTTAATTTTCTTTCTATTTGATTAAAACTGCATGTGTTTAAGAAGGTGATCTTTTGGCATACTTCCATTGCATTAACAGTGACATTTCTTTTTATACATGACCACTGTTTCAGACCTGTGCAGCTGCTATAACAAATAACTTTTGTTCTTAATATTTGAAAACTGTTCCTGCATAACTATTTTATGGATTTTTCAGACTAGTTATAATGTGCTTAAGCCTTCAGTTTAAAGTAGTCCACTTCAAAATTCAGTGTAGAAAAGTCAATGTGGTTTGCATAGTTGTTACAAAAATTGCATCTGTCCTTTAAAACGCTGTTTTGTTTGAGTGGCTGAAAACTTCCTGCAGAGCAGATAACTTCTGTTTTTGTAAATATTCTAGTATTTGAAAGGATTGGTCTTGGGTTTTTTTCATATATACTTGAAACTTTTTGTTGCTCTAATGCTCATACTAAAAGTCTGATTCTCTTGAAATCCTGTGTTTGCTCTTTGCATATTTATTGGCTCTTTGCATATATTAGACTACATGCAATACAGTCTGTCTTGCCATTGTCTGTTGAAGTGCAGGTTTGATCCAGCCAGTATAGAACTAGCTCTGTAGGGGTGAGGAGGACTGTGCTGTGTATCATCCTTGATTGTTCCTTCAAGGAGCATTGCACTGTAAGTACATCAGAATGACAAATTGATGAACTGCAACAGTATCTTTTTGTCAATGTTCCACATAATGCAAATGCCATACTTGTGTGACTATTATGTTGGAATACAGTGCTGATATCTTAGGAGATCATAATTGCTTCTTAATTCAGAAACATAGGTTTGCATATATATATACATACACATAACATGAGCTTTGTGGGTAAGTATTCTGGAAACGTTCAGCAATAGCTAAAGAAATTCATGTTTCTGTTTATCTGAGTAATAGTTGTTTTTTCCATTAGTTCTGAGACAGCTGTATCGTTCAGTGTTTTACAGTATGCATATTGTAACATTGAAGTCTTTGGAACCACTTTTTAGACAAAAGTTGTCTTTGTCTTCAGATAGTTTCAGATAGTTTGCAGATATGTAGGTGATATAGGTATGTTTTAAATAATTCTATGAATGTCACTTGCTTTATTTTTTGGAACAACATGTTGCTTTGAAAGTAAATTTTTTTAGAGTGGCTGCACAGAGAAGTAGAAGTTAAGGCTTGAAATTTGAAATCAGTTTATTCAGGTAATGAGCAATGTCTATATTGTCCTGTAGAAATAGAAGGAATTATTTTTGTCCCTTTTAAACTTAGGAGTTACTGTAGCTTTAAAAAGGTTAGGAAAGCATTTGCTCTCTTTAGTGTAGGGTATAAAGTTTAATAGTTCAGATATTTTGCATGGTGTTTTGTAGATAACCTTACAGAGTGGTGCATTTATTATGTACTAAACTGAGCAAAATGAGATTCACTGGATTCTTTATCATTCACAAAATGGAGGCTGTTGATTTTGATTCATTTAAAGTATAAAATCTTTATTAATTGCAAACAGTGCAATTATTTATACTTCACAGTGCCTTCCCAGACCTTCCACCTTAGGTTCTGCTGCAAAAAAGCAACAGGTAAGCACAACCTAAGGAAGTATATAAATGAATATATTTCAGTACATTAATGTTGTCCCTGTGAGATCTTTGTGGTTGTGTATTGAAAAGCAATCTGCTGCTTCCCCAAATGCATTGTTACTCACGGTTCCATTTCAGTGGAAAGTCTTTAAAGTTTTTAAACTGTTTATATTTCTAGGTAAATATGTATTTTTTCTTTCTTTTTACTTTTTTTTTTTTTTAGAAAATGAGTGAGTGGATTGCAGTAATTAAACTTGATCAAAATAAGTTATTTTTGTTGGTTTTTTTTTTCTCAAACAGTTAATTGTTGCAAATAAGGAATCAAAACATTTAAAAATACACAGGAATTACTTTGGTTAGAAATGTCAACAGCCTTCACAAATGCTTTTTATAACAGGGCACTATTCCCAGTTAAGCCTGTAAGACCTAAATATAAAGAATGATTTCTAATTGTTATCTCTGAATTTGATAATTTGTCTTACAGTTATAGTATGTTAGAGGAATTTTTATCTAACTTAGTTTTGCTTATTCATGCTTGACATGGTAGGAAAGCAGGTTTTTGGAGTTTCAGATTAGAATGTTTTAACTAAAAAAGCATGTGCACCAGTTAAATGTTAATAATACAGCGAGTAATACTTTATCTTATAGCAAACAGTGTATCCTGTTTCTTGATCCTTTAACTGAATTGCTAGATATTTTGATAGTTTAAAATGTTTTTGTGTCTTATAGATGATCTGGTAAAGATTTTTGTTGTTTGTTGGGGTTTTTTTGTGTTTTTAGCCTAAAGTTAAAGCAGCATCTATTTGGTTTTTTGTTGATGATTCTGTTTGTAAAATGTGCTGCTCCTCTTTCAAAAATCCTGCTTATCTGTACATCAAAGAAAAATATTCAAAAATCCTGCCTTCATTTTCACACACAGTGCTGAAGATGCTGCAAGCACCAAATCATAGCTCATAGAATCAGGTCCTGAGATAGTTACTACCAGTAAAGAGGAATCCTTTGAGTGTATGCCATTGGTGAGCCGATGAGCATGGACCATAGAAGGGCTCCATGTAGAAGGTAAAATTGGCAAAAACATAACAGATTTGAAATGTATCCCATACATAATGGTGTAGGGTATAATTTTTGTTATGATCACTTTTCATTTTTTTAAGTATTATTTGCTTGACCATAAATGTTCCATAATCTTAAGATTCTAAACTGTGATTTAATACTATAAGCCATCTATTTTCATTTATATTTTTCTGAACAGCCAAGCTTAGATATGTTGATTTTTTGAGTTAATAGTTATGCTTCAGTTTCTCAAGCCACTTAATATTTCATCTGTAGTTTGATATGTAACTTCATTTTTGATTTGAGAAAAGGTTAGGTGTGAACCATTTGGATTTTTATACTGTGAATTTAGTGTTGGGGTGAGTCATTTCTTCACTTCATTTTACATTATAACTGTTGTTGCTAAAATATTTTAACAGTCTTTCAACGTAAATTTAGCCAGTGGGAGGAGATAGAGAAGAAAAAGCCAGTTCATTGGAATGGTGTTGGTGTGTGGGAGATGTTCTTGTGTGTAGCATTTGAGGTGTGTTGACTTACAGCTTTCTCACTGCTGAGCTTACAGACCTAATACTTTGTGCTAAGCATAGTGTTTATTTTTCAGCTGCCTCCAAACTCATAGTTCCTGGGAGAACAGAGCATAGATTATTGGTGTTCTCCTGAACCAGAAAGATAACTGGGCTTAGAAATCTAATGAACTTAATCCAAAAGGTGTCCTTAATGCTTCCTCCCTTCCCTAGTAGAGTCATAAAAATTAAGTAGAACATGAAAAGAATTAAAAAAAAAAATAGCATAATGCTCAAAGTAGGAAAATTTGTTTTTGTGTCCCTTTCTGCATCCTGGACTTCATTAGGACATGAGTAAGATGTCAGGTGGATAATCTTGTGTCTGGCACAATCATAAGTCATCTGTTCTAGTTGTCCAGACAGACAGGCTCATTGCTCACTTGCGCAGCCTATCTTCAGTATTTCCTCCTTTTACTTGTGGTATTTAATTGGTAATTGGATGATAGAAGCTGTTTCTCCCATTTCTCTTCCAAAGTTTTTTGTGGTTTGTTTTTTATTCCATTGCATGCTGAAAGCTTTTTATTTTGCTTTTTTCTGGAAGCCAGGGGGAGGAAGGGAGGACTGGGCTTTTCTGAAAGCATTGAGTTGCCAGGATTCCCCCTCCCCCAGTAATAGCTTATAAAGCTCGTTTGTATGCACAAATTTTTCTCTTGCGTGCATGTGAAATGCCTTTTCGTCCTGAGAAAAGTGTTCTCTGCAGAAACTACCCGTGTGTAAAAAGAAGATTGGCTTTAAAAGGCAACTGTGATGGGAACAGTGTCTTAGGGAGATGCAGCTTGGACTTGAGGTAAATTGAATGCTTTACAAAAATGTGGTTTTGAGCTTGCATTGACATTGGATGTAATATTGGTACACGTTAACTGTATAATGTTTTTTGTATGTTTTTTCTCAATAAATGTAAACCAATGGATAATAATTGCAATGTTTTTGTCTTTTTTTATGCTCCTGTCCCTGCCTTTGTTAGTTTGAAATAGCAGCTTCAGTGGAAAGATACTGCATCACTCGTACTTCTGTGAATGAACATACCACCCATGAAAGGAAGTAAAATGTATTTAGGTGGCTGCTAGGTTAAATATTACCCTTTTTTTTCTTGTATTTTATTAATAGAGAAGAGTGATGTGAAATAGGTAACTAACTGTACAAAGAGCAGGCAGCAGATTCAACCACAGGAAAATTTCTCTGACTGTATATGTATAATTTGCTGCAGTTTACCTTGCATTTGTGTTAAGCCTTATGTGCATCTTCTTAGTTTAAGATGTGACTGTTATTTGTAAAATTTACTCCTACAGAAGCTTAAACTTAACAGTCAATGACGTTGTTTTCAGATGAAAAATGTGCAGCAGCCTCAAGGAGACAATGTTTAGTGGTGAAGCAATAAATTTATTGCATTGAAAGCACAAAGACTGAGAAAAGGCACTTTGTGGAGATGCTCTTCTTAAAGCTTGCTTCCTACCAATTGTAGCTCTGATAGGCTCATAACTTTACTACCAACTGTTCTTGTATCATTTAAGCAATGAAAAACAAATTTTTCAAGCAAGTGTTACTACTGTTGAGAGTACTGTGAGCCTTAATGAGATTTGTTCTTACTTTTGATTATCAACTGCATAGGTTGGTAAGAGCATAACGGTTTAAATACAAGCCCATTTTGAAACGGAACTAATGAATGCTCTTTGATACAAAACAACAAAATTGAGCAGTTAATGTCAGCCTTTATTCTTTCAAAATAGTACACTGGAGATTTTGAAAATCATCAATAAGTATTTACTTTTGCCAGTTCAATGCCTCTGGGTTAAAGTAAAACAGCTTAAATATTCAGTGTTCATGCAAAATATACCATCAGATTTAGGCTACTACCAAGTCCCAGATGGGAGTATCTAGCTCTATCCTGCCACAGAACAGATGTCTTCCAGTGTGGGAGCGCTATGAGAACTCAGCTTTTTCATTTAGTTGATCTTTCAGACATTAATTCCATCATTTTGGCCTGTAATACTGATCCCTATACCGCACAGGGAATCTGGGCACTCTCACAAATTAAAGGTTGCTCTTATCTGGTGCAGGAATGGCAACTCAATGCATATCCTTGCTTGCTTTACTTGGCCCCATCAGAGAAAGAGATGATGCAGTAAGGAAGTTTTGAGGGGAAGAAAGATTCCAGATCAAGTAGAGAATTAGTAGTCATCAGCTAGAAGATAAAAGAGTTAAGAAAAACAGATAATTAGATTTTCATAGTAGGAAAGATGCAAGAAAGAGTATTAGAGAATTAAGCAAGTTAAAACGCTAACTCTTACTTTCAATGGTGAGAATACAGGTGCTGGCAGATGTGCCTCTGCTGTTGACTGCTTTACACATATACTCCCCTTCATCTTCTGGGAAGGTTTCTGGCAAGTAAAGGCAATATGTTTCTCCTCTTTCAATGTATTGATAGTCCTCAGAGTCCCGCAACATCTCCCCCTCAAACCACCAAGTAACTTCAGGTTTGGGTTCTCCAGTAATTTTAACTGTAAATCTCACTGGCTCGCCATCAACAACTGATGTGTTTTTCAGTGACTTCTTGAACCAGGGAGCTCCAGATCGAGCTTGATCTTCCTCATCTTCACAAGCAGAACCATTTATGATGCTTCCCTCCTCCTCTTCTTCCTCTTCTCTTTTCTGTTTTAAAATAAGTCAGTGTTGAACATTCAAAGTAGCAATAGTGTGAGTGTAGTGACTGATTACCATGTTTCTGAGAAGGGGAATGGCATCCTCTCCTCACTGTATACCATAATGCACTGAATCTGCATATGAAACAGGCAGTAAGTGGATTTTAATGAGGGTGGAATTGTGGGGTACAATTAAAGTCAGCAATGTAGAATCATAGAATAATTTGGGTTGGAAGGGACCTTAAAGATCATCGAGTTCCAACCCCCCTGCCATAGGTAGGGACACCTCCCACTAGACCAGGCTGCCCAGTGCCCTGTCCAGCCTAGTCATACTATTCAAAGGATATGATGAACTTTTCTTTGCAGCATCTTCCTCATACTCTTCAAGAACACATGAAACCACCAAAAGCAATTTCACATTATTGCAGCAATTCACAGCAGCGATTAAAAACCAGTTTTAATGTCCCTTTTATACCTCTGGCAGTGCTGCCATCAGAGGTAATCAGATGCTAGGTTAAAAAACACTTGGACCTGAACAAAAGAAACTTTGTAATTGATACCTTCTGTAAGGCTGCATCGATTTCCTTCTGTTCGAACTGCATGCGCAGCAATTTCTGCTCTTCGATTCTCCTCTGCTCCTCCTCCTCCCTGGCCCTGGCCATCTGCTCAAAGCGGGCCTTCATGTTCACTTTGTGGGTAAATGGAGCCTCAGATTTCTTGGCAGGTCTCACATCTACCTCATCATCCTTGGGGAGGAAAATTACAGTAGGACTTAATCTATTATGTTTTAAATATATATGATAATAAAAGTAGTTTAAAATTAGACGTAGTAATGCAGGGCACCAATTCTTTACAGCAAAGCCACCCACAGTCAGGTTCTTGCCATTGAGCCTAAGATCAAGTCCTGAAATACTTTATCCCAGAGACAGAGCAAAATATTTGCAAAAGTGATTTCAGAAATGACAGAAAAGTATTCCTGAAGATGTGTTTCCATAGAAAAGTTGAATATTGCCTTAAGGCAGTGCTAAATCCACAGTAACATCTTCCATGGCACAAGGTTAGGTTTGTTTCAACCCTTTAAAGAAACTAAATTAGTGTCAGTCATTAATTTTAAAGCTCAGAAGAAAGACAGGTTTTGAGCTGGCTGAGATGTGACTGACCTATGTGAGATGGATCCTCAGGATACGGCTCAGATCAGGCTGCCCACTGTTCAGTCTCCTGCATTGACATGGTTATGCTTTGACAGCTCTTGCTGGTATTGTGGGTCACAGAGCACAGTGTGTTATGTGTTGGTTGACTGACAGCTTCATTTCTCATAAAAGCAAGAATTACATTTTAAAATGTGCCAGGTTCCAGTTTGAAGCATAGATAAGTAGGCATCCTTGCCTGCTCTAGCCTAAGAGGTGAGCAAAGATGATAGGAGGGCTTCATCTTAATGTGGTGTGGGTTGTGGTTTTTTTTAGTTCTCGGGTGGAGAATGAGTTCAGAAGAAGCAATTCATGTGATGATCAATAGATTAATTCTCAAGTACAAAGGTTTCTAATCTGAGGCTGTCAGCTTTCAGCTTTTTAAGATACTGAATCAAGGACTTTGAGCAGAAAAACAAATCTCTGATTGAAAATCATAGTGGAAACAGCAAACTAGTCATTATCACATATAATTAACACATATAGAAAGCTACTTACCTCTTGAAATTTTTCAGCTTCCCTTTCTCTTATTTCTTCATCCATTGCTCTTCTCTTAGCTCGCTCTTCTTCAATCTTCCTCTGTATTTCTTCTTGAGATAATTGTCCTATTTTTTCAAATTTGCTTTTTAAGTTCTTTGCCTGAATAGAACCACTTCTTTTTAGCTTTATTAATTCTTCATACTCTTTGCTTAACTCAAAAGTTTCAGACTCTTCTTCCAGCTGTTGAGAGATCACAGAATGCATAAGATGAACAATGACCTCATTTTTACTGCCTCCTTTCCCCACAATAGACAGCGCACTCTTACTTATTTGAGATCAGTACAAAGACCTTTTCCTTCTCGTTTCTTTTGCTTTTCTGCTTGTATCACATCTAAACTAGATAAAACATCTTGCTCAATTCTATCCTTTGCTCAGGAATTGGTGCCAACAGGCTGCTTTGCAGACTCAGATTTATGTAGCACCACAAACAACTTAGTTATCCTGGATCCATCATTTACCTCTCTGACTTAACTTGCAATATGATATGAAAGACTTTTCTAAAACCTACTTTGATAGGAAAAAAAAAAATTAATTTTTTTTTAGACAGTAGAAAGCACTAGGGGTGCCATGGCTGGAAAAGCCCTGGCAGTTCTGGATCCTCTAGTTAAACAATTCTGAAGCTGGGATTGCTGATACTTTACTCTTCCTTTTCTGACCTCTCACTGACAATAAAGATGAATAGATGTTGCAGTCGAGTGTCCCTGTCTCTCTTCCCCAGGATGTAATACAAAATCTACCTGAAGTTTGCACAGTGGGACCTTTATCGCTCACTCCAGCTTCATGTAAATAAATAGGTGCAGTGCATTAACAGTCAAAAGGCAATGATAAAGAAGATCCACCCATAACCAAATGAAACTGAAGTTTAAAGTTCATGAACATGATGTTTTAGACATTTGGTATGCAAAAATTAATTTTGTGTGTCATTTTAAAAATCAGCTGTGACAGTCTTCAAACTCTTGATACACTGATTAGAAATAGGTTGAGGGCATTGTAATTGTTTCCTAATTAGTTGATACAGCATTCCCTTCAGGAAAAGAAAGAATTTTGTTCTTTCCTATTTTCATTATTGTATATTCATTTGGGAACCAGATGCTTCTCCCAGTACTGTAACTATTTCATGGTTGTTCTAATATCAAGGAGTTTTCAGAAGTGACTATAAAATAAAACTGCTTATGTTAAATTGTGTTTTCACTTCAAGGGTGACAAGGGAATAAAAGCATTTTCCTGGTTGATCCAGGATAAAAATCTATGTAACTTATTATATACAATGTTACAGATTTTAGTAATTAACTGAAATGATCTATTGTATTTTTATTCCTAGAACCGTAGAGTCCTAGAATATCGGGTTGGATGGAACCTTGAGGATCATCTGGCCCAACCTTGTTCAGAGTGTGCTTAACATATCCTTTGATACACCAACCTCTCCCATTTCTTTTCTCAGCTGTTGGAATTCTTGCTTTTCCATTTCCAGCTTCTGCCTGCGCTCTTCTTCTGTGCGTCTCTTCTCTTCTTCCATTTTTTGTCTCAGTAGTTCCTCAAAATTAATTTCCAGTTTACCAGGTACAAGAGATTCTTGAGAAAATGTTTTAAACATTTCTGGTGCTTCCTCATCCAGCACCTGTTGGAAATTCAGAGCATTAGTGTTACATCCTGCAGGTACCTGTGCTGTGAAGTGCCTCATAGTGTTGCTCCCACAGAAAGACAGGGAGCTGTGTTTCACTTTAACTCTTTATTATTATAATGCTAAACTTTAGTGATGTAGATGAAGGTGTTGATTAAAATTTGGCCTTTTTTGTGAGATGCTGGAGAAGATGTTCTCTACCTGCAGCTTTGGGACCCAAAACAATTAATTCTTGTTTACTTCACGGACTCATTAGACAAAGTGTTTGTGTTTCAGTGGCATTGCTCTTGACACCAAAGCACATATATCTGCAATTATTTTGAAGGAAACTGAATTATATTCCTATTCTTAAGCAAACCAAGTATTCCCTGTAAGGATAACCAAACTCTCCTTGTGTACAAGTTCTGGTGGCAGTTTTTTGCCAAGTACAACCCAATGACAAGGGCTTCCTTCCTGTCCTTTTCTCAGGCCTCACGGTAGGGGTGGGTTTCAATGGACATTCTTGATCAGTCGGCTTTTGCTGCAGACTCATTCATAAGAAGGTGGTAGGGCCCAGGAAAAGTGATTTTTTTTTCATCACTTCTGAAAGCTGGAAGTGTAAGAACAGGTATTTTTTCAGTCTGAATTTGTTGGAGCAAAGCACAACTAAATATGATGCTATATGCTATAAAAGTGGCCAGGCAGCATGGCATGAGTTGTTCAGGAAGATTTAAAAATAACTTATTCATAAAACCTATGCAGAAGTATGTTTGTGCATGTGTGAGACAAGGCCAGGTACTGCCCTGGAGCTGTGTGCTGAGGTGGCTTTAGGCACTACATCATTGGTGCCTGTTTGAAAAGCCTCATGGCAATCATTGACAAGCCAAAAGTGCCTTCAGTTGTTGGGCCTACCCAACAGTAGTAATAGTCACAAATGCTAGAAAGAATCAAAGGAACAAAGCTTTCGTTTGAGAAAGTTTTGGCCAGCTTTATACATAAACAGAAAATAAACTTTGTTTTTTTTCAAAGACACTTTGGCACTCCCTTTTTTCTGTATTGCTTCTTACTGCCACTGCAACTCCAACATTTCCTTGCCTGTATTCTTTTCATTTTCCCCAGCTTTTTCAATGACCTTTTCTGGCTCAATCCCACTGAAACACAACTATTCACTCTAGATTTCCTTCACCTTTTTGCTCTCAGCAAAGTTAAAGTTAGATTTTTGGGCCCACCATTCCTTCCATTCTTCTTTCATTTTGCGTAATACAAACGTATTTGTGGAAAACGTTACAGAAAAGTGGTGTCAAAAACCAAAGCTGCAAACTATTCCCTTTAATAAAAACAATGCAGAGCCACTAATTTTTAGAGGCAAACCACAGCTAAATCAGGAAAGAAATGTGAAAGGCTCTTGTTTGTGATGCATTAATTCTATATGCTTGTGGCTTCAAGAAATTACAGAGCTGAGTGAGTGGGAGAAGCATGAATTCAAGCCTTACCAAGGCACCTCTGTATAAACTTCCTAAAAGCACGTGTGTGAGCAGGCAGCAGCAGCTGTCTGCTCCAGAGCTTTAAAGCAGTAAGTTACAAAATGAGAGCAAGCCAACTTATTCCTTCTTAAAAAAAAAAAAAAAAGAACAGGAAAAAATTGAAAGGATTGTGTGATGTGAAAAATCTTTGTAGTTAAGTCAGTAAATATTTCAGCTGTATTTTGTGAAGTGAGACCACACTGTTTTTTCTACAAAGTGGGAACAGACAGCAGTGAGACACAAGCCCTGAACAGCCACAGCTGCAGCACAGTCAGTTTTCAGAGGGGAAACAATGAACTAGAAGTGGGGTTTTATTCTTGCTAAGACAGGCTCTTTAGTATATAAAAGAAAGAGGCAGCCAGGGAGGAATTATGAATGCTTCTCTCTCAAAGCCACAATCATGATAAGAGGAAGCATGGAAGTACAAATGTAGCACAAGTAAATGTGAAATAGGAAGATCTTTCCTAAAGGAAGTGGTGTTTGTGTTCTCCAGCAACAGTATTATAATTTTTGCATATGTATGCTTTCAAACCTAAATCCTAAGGTAACTAAATTTAAATGCTTACATGCAAATTGAACATCACACTTTACTGCTTCTGAACGGGATGACAAATGTCTTCTTAAAACATTAAAAGCTACATCATGTAAGACTGGAAAATAGGGAAAGCACAGGCTTTTTCTGTAACAAGTGATAGAAGATGTGCTGCTCATGTTCAAGATGCTAACTAGCAAAGTTTTCAAGTACACGTGCTGAAAATGTATTTTCAGTATTTTACAATTGCTGAATGTCTCCACTGCTGTTACAGTGCAGTCATTGACTGTGCTGCATCCAATGGATTAAACCCTGTTTAATCAGATTCTTCTTGCTGAGCTGAGGTTGTTACCAAACTTAGGCAAAAAAGAGAGTCCTCAAGCAAGCAGGACAAACCAAAAGTCAACACATACTTTCTTTGCTTTCCTTTAGCTGTCTGCTGGCTCTTCATGACAATTGTAATAGCACAAGTCCAACAGCAGCACTTTCCTACCCCCCATGCCAGTGGCTTTAGCTTCTATTTTCTCACTTTGGAGGTGTCAACAGACACCGTTTCCCATAATTGCTTACCAGTATTATATCAAATACAGTTTCCTGAGGTAGCCTTTCAATGTTGTCTTGTCTTTGGCCCAATTTTCAGGCAGAGGGAGCACTACTAGCTGTAATAGTAGTTCCACAGTTCTGTGTGGAAGAACTTTGTTGCTCTTCATTTTGAGACAAACAACTACTGGTTTCAGTTGGTGGTTGTGTAACTTAATACTGTATTTCCTAACATCCACCAGTAAGTAACTGGCTTATACCCAAAGTCCTGATGAAACTTGAAGTTGTTGGAATAACCATGAAGAATGCAGTGAAAATCTCCATGCTAGTTATTTTATATAAACTGTGGAGGTTGTTGCCACCATCTGAAACCAGGCATCTTTGGTTTTGGGTAGGGCCAATACATCATCCCCAGGCCCCTGGGCATTGGTCTGCAATGTCAATGGAACTCCAGTTCTAGAAGCTGTTGGATGTTGCAGGGACCTGTGTTTGTCTGAGGCAGTTCCACATTACAAATTCTTTAAATGGCAAATGCCACAACTTGCTTTTTCCATTTCTCAGAACAAGTAATTAAATACAATATAACCATCAATTAGCTGACTTCAACCTTCTTAATTTTTTCCTTCCTAAGGGAAAATACGTACTTCCAGTGAGCAGTGTGCTGCTATGCCATGAATTGTGCTTTAGCTAACAATAGCTGATTGGTGGGTACCCTGCAAAGGTAGGGAGATAAATTTTTATTAGTAGAATTGCTCTCTTCCTCTCAAAAAATAATCAGCAAGTCCACCTCGTAAAGTTATTTTGCTTTCCAAATTTGTTGCATCTCCCATAATTGCTCCCAGTCAATACAATATCTGGTTTTGCCTAAATGATTTGAAATCCTTTCTAGGCTTGCTGTGAGGAGGATTGTTCTGTGATTATGTTTGCTAAACAAAGTTGATTATTTTGCCCACACACACTATCTAAATTAGTGAGATGAGATAATTAATGAAGGAATCAAAGCAGGGTTCCTAACTGTACTTAAAACCTATATCCCAGTGCTGCTTTGCTGTTCACCAGAAACTTAGGTGAAAATTAAACTAGACAAAGAATGCCATACCATGTTCCTCCTTGCTTCAGCAAATGCTCTTTTCTCCTCTTCTATGCGTCGTCTTGCATCTTCTTCTGCTTTCCTCTTCTCCTCCTCTCTCCTCTGTCTTTCCATCTCCTCAAAACTGAGTCCAAGTTTACCAGGGCGGAATTCTTTAACAAAATTTTCAGATTCTTCATCACCACCTTCATTGATCTTCAGAGAAGAAGGAGAGGAAAAAATAGAAAGGACTCGTCCAAACATAAAAATATTCTAAGTAAGTAAATACTCTGTTAATTTCTTTCTGATATTTTATTTTTATCTTGTTCTGGGGGAAAATTTTATCAAAGGTTTGGTTCCTATAAGAAACATTTTGTTTTAGCCGGGGTAGGGAGAAGAGAAATGGATTTCAATTCCTTGTGTGTAGCTTCTAAGATTTTCAAAGATCTATTGACTGTGTAATTCAAAGAACGATGTGTTAACAGGAACAGGCTGAACAATTAAGTATGTATTTGATGGTCTCAGGGCTGGATCTTTTCTTGTAAATCACTCCTTATTCACTTTCTTTGTATCACTTCCATAGACCTTTATTCCGTCAAGTCTTTTGGTTTGCACATAAATAACTTTCACTCATTCCCTTGCCAGTATATTAAAAAAAAATGCAGTAGAGTTTAATATCAAAGTTAAACCAATAACATGTTACTGTTAGTCCAGACTGATATAGATTTCTGTTTCTTTTCTCTTTGGATGTTTAATCATCACTGAAGAAAGGGAACTGAGATACTCTGATCTCTTCCCTGTTGCTTGTCTCCAGTGAACACTTATCTGCTAAGAGAAGCTTGAGATTTGCAAACTACAATGAAGAATGAGGAATAAAAGAACAAATTAGTTTTGGAAGATATCTCTGAATGCTTTTTTTCTTTGTGGAGGAAATTGAGAACTGTCAGAGTATCTCTATCCCAGGTTTGTGTGTACTGCTGGCATCCCTGGCACTGATGCGAGAGGTAGTTGGTAAAGGGAATGTCTTGAAGGTTTGTGAAATACAGTCAACATAGGGATCTTGGGCTGTTTGTCCAAGAGCATCCATTCATAATTACATTCCTAAAGTCAGCAAATTCCTAGAAATATTATTTTTGAAGATTTCATGGAAAATTAAAATCTCATTTTTCATTAATAATCTTTGTACATGAATTCACAAGTACATGGTGATCCTGATTGTATAAGAGGAAGATATTTAAATACAGAGCTTTAGAAAGACTTTTGGAAATTAAGTAAAGAAAGAAGTATAGAAGTAAACTATCTGGTATATCTTGCATTAATACTAAGTATATGATTCCTTTAGTATGATTAAAGAGCAAACTGTAGTAAGATCTGTTTATAGTTGATCTAGGAAAATCTGGATTATGATAATGAACATGTAGGGTGGCAGTCTTGCCAGTAGTGTAAATTAGGAATTGTGAGCTACATTCTGACAATCAGGGGCTTCATCTGGTAGTTTCTTGGACATTGTTATCACTACACACAAGATAGCTGACCTGTCTGTTTCCCTTTTCTTCATAAGAGGAAAGTCATACTTGATTTATCTATAGTATTTATAAATAAACATGGGAATAACAAATAGCATTCTGTTACTACAGAATACATTCATCAACTGGTTTCTGAAACATCTGAAACTGTCTAAGAGCAAAACAGACAGATAATCATCTTCTTGATTACTTACAGCCTAAAGTACTACAAAATGTAGATCTAAAGCCTGCTAAGATTGCTGGCAAACATAAAACACTGATCTCCTGGTTTTACTAAAAGAATGTCTAAAGCAGTATGTGGTTACTGAGTGAGAACTAAGGTCAAAAATACAGCTTTCAAAAATTAATGGTGATGCAATTTGCAGACTCTTAACAGCCTCAAATATAGTGAAGGAGTAAGAAAAGAAAGAAGCAGCAGGTACAGGAATTAATGCAAAGGCATATCCCATGTGAAAATTCTGTAGCAAGATGAACAAAACACGTATTTACCATTTGCTGTCTGGCTTCTTCAAAGGCGCGTTTTTCCTCTTCCAAACGCTGTCTGGCTTCTTCCTCTGCTTGTCGCCTTTGATTTTCCTGTCTCTGCCTTTCCAACTCCTCAAATGTTACTTTCAGTTTCCCTGGGGACAGAGACTCCTGTCTTTCATTCTCTTTATTTTCACCCTGCGTAAGAAAAATGAGGTAGTTACATCTTAAATAATAGATATTTATTTCTTGGGTATTTGTGTATGAATGGTTTACCATGACAAATGAAAGGCACTCAGCTTCTTTAAGGAATTTTTTTTGTTCATTGTATTTTAGCTTCGTTTCTTCATCCTGTCTCTCTCTTTGGTCTGCTCTCTCCTTTCCTGCAGTCACCAAGTTTATTTTCATCTTCCCAGGAGTTTTGGTGGGTTTTACAGGCACGACTTTAACTAGAAGTGAATCATCTCCTTCCTGTCCAAAAAGATATTCATTATATTTTCATAAAGTTTAACTTGTAGATAGCAGTTTCATTGAGAGGTAAGTCTGGTTTTACCTTTGTACACCAAGAAAATTACTTGTACTGAGGATTAACCACAAGAATACACCTCTCTGCCTAAGGCACTCACTAGTTTTCTCGTAATAGAAGAGCATTAAGGCTGAATTATACTTCAAACAAACCTGCTTGCAAAGTCCTTAATTTCTTTACAGATTTTCATTAACTGTTTGTGGTAAATAGTCATTCTGTGGAGGAGAACAGATGAAATTTTGTATATACAGCAACTACAGCCACACTTTAGTTCCAATCTTGTATACTGTGGTTGGAATAAAGCTGCTAGTTCTAAAGAGCAGTATCTAATTTGTCAGTATTTTTTTAAATGATGTTGCTGCTTGAAAAGTAATTTCACAACTTACTTGCCAAAATACATGTTACTCTTTTCTTATTTTCCCATGAAATACGATGATTAAAGGGGATACTGTCAAATAACTTAAAATTAATGTTTCTTTGTCTTTCCAAAACTGTAGTAGCAATGTGATTTTCTTCTGTTAGTGAAAGACAATAGGATCTTTGAACCCAGATTTTTGAAATGAAACATGTATTTGCAAAACTTTAAGTCCAAACCCATTTGGTGAATTAGTCAATTAAAAAGTTAACTAAGTAAGGTGCTCAAACAGTCCAAACCCATATGGTGAGTTAGTCAATTAAAAAAAAGAGTTAACTAAGGTGTTCAAACATCTGTACATTGACAGAATCCCCTTTTAATTTCAAGTTTAAGGCAAAGAGCTTTAAGATGACAACTTTCCAAAATAAGAGGGCTTGGAGTATCATTGCCAGTATACCTCAAATAATTTCATGGCTTGGAATATTTACATTTCAAATGTTTTTAACCACGAACCATTCACAGTGCAGACTTAAATAAATTCTCTTAAAGTACAGACATATAGTCCTGTGTACTTGAAAAAAATATTAGTTTCTTGCTTGAGTTTTAATTAGGTATTTGTGTGCCCTTTTCCCAGCCCAAATGACAACAATAAAACAAAAGTGAATAAAAATGTAGGTGAACATTTCTTTAAAAAAATCTGATTACCTCTGCTGCTGATTCTGTTCCCGTATTGTTAAAGTCATCAATCTATTAAATGAGAATTTCATATCATTACATTACTTTGGCTCTTTGCCTTAGATTTGCAAACACAGAACTGGAAATTCTTATTGTAGCACTGATCTGTATGTAAATGCACCAAGATGGAAATGACTGAACCTTTGCTGAAATGCCTCTGATAGGTTACCTTGCTGAGGAATAGGGAATGTGACATGAAACATCATACAGAAAGAACAATAAAGCCATTCTTAACACCGCAACAGTGAACTGAGTATTTTAAATGTCCATTTTCCCATATAAACATTAAGGAACAGTGTAAAAAGAAGAAAAGCTAAAGCAAGCTCATTGAGTATTTCTGATTCAATTGGCACTGTGTTCCCCACAACTCCTGCAAGAGACCTATTGTTCCATTTGCTCAACATGGTGTCTTTGAATGTCACTGTCCAGAACTAACAGCATGTTTTCTAAAATTCTCTCTGGTTAAGTACTTCTGCCCTTCAGAGTAGATTAAATGTGTTAGGCACATTTCCAATTAAAAGTCTTAGTAGAAAATATTCTCCAAGTCCTTGTTGAAAACTGACTTTTCCTATCACACTGTTTTTCTCTTCTTACAACAAAACTAAACCTAAATTAATTGGTACCATCTTCTGGCTAAATAAAATGCCACTTATGGTTCTACTCTATCATTTAGATGTTTGCTCTCATGGCAAACAACTTACAAAGGGAATTAAACACAATACCTCAGTGCAAAATTCTACAAAAGACAAAGTTTGCTTTATTGGCATTAATTATTAGCTGGAGTCCATTCACGTGCATTGCAATAAATATTCACAAAGTGGCAAAGGAACAAAACTTTATCTGAATCTTCATTATTTATGATTTCTACTCCACCTTTGCCTGCTGATGGCATTTTCCTCGTGCTTCTCACTTGCCGTATTTCATCCCTCACTCAACTGTATGCACTAATATATAAACAAAAATTGTCTAAAGGGTCAGTAAAACACATGAAAGACATTTAAATTAGTTTAACAAATTCTGTAAACTCTTGAATGCATCTGACACCAGAAGTTCTGTCTGAGTCACTTTCCTACCTGGTTTCATCTGTAACTCAAGTTTAGTGCCTACAAAATTGTTACCCGAAAGAAGTGAAGATTCTGCAAACATTCTCACCCACTTCCATCCCACTGAGCATCTCTCCTGTGAATCACTACTATAAAAAACCTTAAGATCAAATCCTTCTGATCAATATAAACCTTTTATCTTGTGTTGTTTACAATTATATCTAGATTATTGTGATTAGATATACATACCTCTTGGGCTTTTTTTGCTAATTCTCTTTGAATTTTCCTTTTCTCAATCATGTCTTGTTCAATTCTGCGCTTTCTTTCTTCTTCTGTTCTTTTTCTTTCTTCTTCCTGCCGTTGCTTTTCCATTTCTGCAAACTTGCCTTTAACAGTTCCTGTGAATATGAGATACACAGTTGAGTAGCTACAGTTCATGCTTATCATCTAGTGAATTATATGGGCTTTAAAATCAGGGCTCTCTCTTACCTATTAGCTTTGGAACATAACCTTTTTCTATTTTAGATGTTTTTGTGTCATCATCTTCATCGGATCCAAGCAGATCTTTCATCTAGTTGATGAAACACAAAAAGAAAAGTGTGTTTATACCTTAAATAAACCCCCAGTATTATAGTGATTAACTAATGTGAAAAGATTTTTCACATTTAATATTTAATATTAAAATAACAATATATTTTCAAAGAAATTAACCTCCTGCTTTCGCCTGTTCCATTCTCTCTCTCTAACATATTGTTCTTTTCTTCTTTGCTTTTCATCTCTAGACCTCCTTTGATTTCTTTCTTCCCTTGCTTTCTGCATAGCTTCATATTTATCTTTTACATCACCCTTGTGAAGCTTGGGCACATAGGATTTTTGGACGGGTTTAGATGAAGAGAGCAGAATCTTGGTGAAGATAAAGAAGAAACAAAGATAAGAAGAAGAATGTGAAACAGAGGGACAGAAATATTCTGGTAGATAAGATTAGAAAGAATGCAAGAATGTCAAACAGAAGTTGCTTTGGGATTATGAGCTCTGTGCCACTCGCCATCAATCAAGCATCATTGCATTTGTTCAATAATAGACACACATACTAAAAGATCCAAAACAACATTTGGCATTGTTTTAATTTTAAGCTATAAGTAATTGTAATAGATAGCTACTCAAATAATTGTATTAACTACTATATATGAATTATATATGAATTATTTGTACATTTTCAATCATGATACAGATCTAAATTGTTCCTTTCAGTCACAAGCATCCACCTCTACCCCAGCATTTAAAACAAAATAAACACACGGACATATAATACAATAATCATGTTTTCATCTGCAACACTTCAAGACCATATATGGTTTTTAAGTAAGTATTGTTATTTGTTACTTAAAAACTTCCAGTAGTTTTTTCATAGTTAGAGAAACTCAGAAGTCCAGTGATTTTATGTTACAGTGAGGAAATCTCAGGGCTGGCTGGACTCTGACAGTGACAGCAGCTAGACATGTCTGTGACAATGTTTGCTCTCTGTGTGAGAGAGAAGTTCCCACTTTTCAGAACTACTGGGAAGTTTTCTCTCATTTTACTGTAGTAATGACAGCAGGAACAGCTCCATGGAGCAGTGCTGAGGAAACTGCCTGAAAACATTCTATGCTTCCTATTTTCCACCTGAACCACTAGTGTGTGGTGCTGCTTTCATTCCTGTTGCTCAGTGAATCTACAAAGAAAAAGAAATATTCAAAGTAGCCTGATTTTTACATGTTAAAGTTAGATGTGAATGTTACCCCAAATTTTCCCTTCAGCACTTAAAGTTTTTTCATATTTTGTTGCCTTTATTTTACCTTCCTCCTTCAGGTTTTTTGGTTTTTATTTAACAAAGCAATTGGAAGTTTAAAATGTATTTCACAGATGCCATCAAATCAGAGTTTCCTTAAGCTATTTTCAAGCACCCTTCCATTGTTTTATAATAGCAGCAGTACCAGCAGATTTACAGTCCAATTGTATGTCTTTTACAATTGTTTGTAATTACTCTTTTCACAAGCATAAGTTGTAAATCAGTACATTACTTTGATTACATTAAAATGGGTACATACCTCAGCTTTCTGTGCAATGTCATTCATGGCTACTGTGCTGTGCTCTGCACCTGGTGCGTTTAAGATTGATTTAAGTTTCTACCTGAAAGAAAGAGTTGTAGTTATATTCCTTTCTTTTCCTTTGAAACGATGCTTTAACCATCTTCCTGTAAATAACTTAGCATGGGCTGAAATGGCTGTATCACAATTACATCTGGTCCTCTGAGGCTTCTGAAGACATGAATATGTTCTAAGTATTGCGACAGTGATTAGAAGAACAAGCTTATGATTCACTATTCATGCTCATAACCCCTCCATATAGTCCTAGATGTTGGTTTTTAATTTCCATTTGAAAAAAAAAAAAAAAAGAAAGAAAAAAATAACTTCTTCTTGGAGCCAGGCTTTGGCTGCCCCATTGGTAGTGTTATAAAACTGATTTTCTCACCACCCATGCTAGCAGAAAGGAATGTGCTCTGTACCTCCACGGCTTCTCTTTGACTGAGGAACGAGCCAAGCAAGGTGCTCAGGTTGCACCATTTGCAGAGCACTCAGGTCTCCTGGAGATGCTGCTTTGCCTTCTCACAGCCGGGAGGAGGAAGGATGGCCCCTCAGCTGCGGGGAACCCACCTGCTTTTGGGAGATGCAGCTGGAAGGATGTCCTGCCTGGGTGAATGCTTTTGCTGGAGTCTCAGCCAGGCTGGCAGGTCCCTCAGCTCTTCCCCTAATACTGAAACACAGGATAATGTTTTCATCCTCCCAGGGCTATTCCAGGGGAAACTAGTGCTAAAAACAATGAAATGAGTGAGGTGAAGTGCATACATACCTCATAGAAAGTGTTTGTATCATTTAATTCTGGGCTGGAAATTGCACTGTGTTTTTTGAGAAAAGCTTTGTAAACTATAAATCACACTGCATTTATTAGGAACCTGACAGAAAAGCACTTCAGGTTCAGGACAAGCCTTCTCTTTTCTATTTTTAATTCTACTCCTTTTTGTTTTTATTTAATTACCAAGTGTCTTGGAGGTCATGGGAGGAAGGAAATCCTGCTGTGACTCTAGTGCCACTGCTGTCTGTACTGCACCAATGCCCTGACTTCCAGCCGAGCCTAAAAACTCAGTCTGTCAAATGTGCAAAGGCTCAAAGTGGAAAGGGCAGAAAATTAGATTTCTGCTGGAAAGGACTTCTTGCTGGTGGTAGGAGAGGAACTGAAGTCAGGATTTTGCATGATACAGAAAGTTAAGTTCTTAGCCTGTAAGTTCTCTATTTCTTCATTATTATAAACATGGGAATCCTTATGAGATGTTAAAAACAATGAACATTTAGAATTGTTGCCCTGTGAGATTCACAAAAATACACCAGCATTGTCAGTGCTCATTGGTGCTGCTGCAGTTGTAGAGGTGGGATGAAATTCTTTGACATCATGGGATGTTCTTCCAAATAAAAGCAGTTGTAACACATGAAACAAGAGCATTTAACTACTGACCTCTGCTCTGACCTAGCACTGCCAAACTCTTCAAATACAGTTGTAACAAGGGTGTTCTGGAGAACATCTGGGTGTTCCTTTTCAACAAATTAGTATGAAAAGTCATTCGCCCCCTCAAATCAAAGCTGACAAATGCCTCATTTATAGACTAATAGACCAATGCCTTTTGATTTGTCACTTGTGACAAGTAGTTAGCATTGCTTTCTGTTATTTAGGCTGTTTCAGATCAGTAAAAGCAAGTTAAATTTCTGTTGTGTCTAGAAAAGCAGATAACTCGCTCACATTCTCAAGGTCCTCAAGCACTATAATATCAGTTTTTTATCATGCAGTGGGGTTTGCCTGTCTGTGAGCTTTTAGCCTGCTTCAAGCACGTAGGTAAAGTCCCCACTATCATCACTGTTACAAAACTAGTTAGAATCCTTTGACTTGCCCATTTTTTAAGCAGGTCTGAGAGAGGTTCTCCTCTGTTCCTTGTTTCTTTGCTTTTAAAATTTCTTCTTCCTCACTAGTGGCTGATAGCCTTTAGTCTTGTACATAAAGTACAGGGCTTTACTGCTTGAACCCACCAGAAACTGAAGCAATGTCAAGCATTGGTACAACCCATGCACTGAAGTAGCCTGAGACTATATCCCCTTCATACAGGGCTGGAGCAGCAAGTCCCAAAAATAATCTTTCACAAGAAATTCCACTTCACCTGAACACCTGAAGGTCACTGCTACCCTTATCTAAAGCATCATACCCTCTCTATAGTGTCACTTGAAAACACTGTTCCAAAGTCCAGTTTGCTTATTACATGCAATGAATTGTAGGAAGAACAGATTTATAAGCCCAAGAACACATTTTAGCTTTTGAGCTAAACTTTTGTCTTCAACCTTTCTGATAGCTGGCAGCACTCAGACCTACCCTCGAGTAGCAAATCTGAAATTTTCATTCCAAATTCCTGCTGTCTGAACTTCCAAGAACGTGCCAATCAACAGAAGACCAACCAGAACAGGTTGTGGGCCCTCGAGATGCAGGTACATTTCTGCCATTGGGATTGCTGCCAGATCTGCTATTACTTCAGACTACTTTCCAGTTTCTTGGCATTGCTAACTCTGAATATGCTTGAAGGTTAGCCAGCTGGCTTTGTGTCACCCTCCCTCCACCTTTGATGCTAAAAGATACAACTATAGAGAAGTGAGGCATTACTAAACATGATATTACCCATGCTGGCACTCTTCCTTCTCTGTGTCTGTTAAACTGTGAGTGGGGACAGCAGCAGGACCCTCCCCACGAGGACTCCTTAAGTCAGAGGACCAATCTCCAATAAAACAATTCAGTACCTTTAAGGACAAAAGAAGCACTTCTTGAGTTTTGGTTTGGATCTGTGAGGCTGTGACTGCTCAGGAACAAGAGCAGCAGATTAAAGCTCCTTTCTATCTGCCTCATCATAAGGAGAGGCTCCACAGCCAGCATGCTGTTGCTGAAAGAACCAAACTGGCTAAATTTCTATGTCCTGTCACCTACAAATCCTGGAAGAACAGTGCAAGTAGCTTTGCAAAACGGAGGTGGTAATAAATTTTCCAAACCAAGTAACTTTGACATGTTTTATTTTCTAACAAAAGCTACTTTCAAATAAGATACCTTCCTGCCCTTTTGAGAGGAACTACTTATATATTTAAGTTGTCTATACATCCTTGTTTTGGAATAAGATTTTCCACAGAGTTCACCTAATATAAGTCACGCTTACTGTTTGAGGCAACAAAGGTCTGCTTGCATATGTACTTGATTAAGAAGAGATTTCTCCACCTATTATAAAGTTGTCCAGTCTTCTATCTCCTGAGATCAATGTATCTCAGAAAAAACTGTAAGAGCTCCTTGTTGAAGCTTCCCACTCAGAAAAAAAATCCCAGATTACAATGTCTAACATGATGATGGTGAAAATCAAATTCAGATTGTTACTAAGCTTTTCTTTGCCTGTCCAGTCCCACCACTCCAGCATTCACCTGACACTATTCTATTTACTTTTTTTCCCCTGCAGATTTTACCTTTCCTATGATTTAAATATCTCAGGAGATGTTAGTCTGGTGTTACAGTATTTATACTTAAAGTACCAGCCTGCAGATCCACTTTCAGAAGTGGTCTAAACTGAGACTTTTCTTACAAGAGAAATTTAAGAACAACAGTCCTGCCTCTGGAACTGAACAGGAGAGGAAGTGCCATGACTAGAATGGCTCGATTTGTTGTAATGCAGAGAGTCATCCATAAGAAGTTTCAAGCGAAAATGTAATACAAAACCAATAATGTGTAGGAAACTTGGTGACAGATTGGAAATAATCTATAAAAAACACCACCAACAACAAAAAAACTACTGCTTTCAAGCATGGTATTTGTTTGCTGTAAATGGGTAAGCACACACCTGCAATGTCGGGATTTGTTTTGGTCACTTTGTCATCTCACACTGCATCCCTAAAATCTTTCTTCAGACAAAATAATCTTAGTGAACAGAGAAAACCATAAAGGGCACACAGAAGGCTGATAGCTCACAAGCCCCCAAATCGATCTCCTCGAATTTAATTAATTTCATTTCTGAAAGGAAGTCAGAGTCCTCAATTGATCAAACAATATTGTGCAGCTTTCAATAAAAAATCCCCTTCTCATTAAGTAACAGATCACCCCTTTATTAGAAAACACAGTACTTTGATTGTTGGTGGAGTGATTAACATACTTAAAACAAGTGACACACAGAAAAATAACAGCATTTTCCTGAACTGAACACTACTCTCTACAATAAGAGTATGAAGCCAGGACTTTAAACAAAGTCTAGTTCGTCGGTGATTTCTCCTTTCAGGAGGCCTCTGCTGTCCCGCAGCTACTGTGAGTTATAAATAAGCCCTTCATGGCACCAGCTCAGTTACATTCACCATCTGCTCCTCTTTGTGATCTATTTGCAGGGAAGGCTCCATTATATAAGAAAACCATATTGTGGGAGTTGGAAACTCACCTCTTGCAGCCAAAACACTTTAAGAGAAGTAAGCACAGCCTTGAAATACTTAAAGAAATATTAAGTAGAACTGGAAAGAGGAGGGGAAAGAGAGTAATAGGCATCATTTATGTCCTTGCTGTAACTCATCTGGAATGACACCACCAGTTGTTGCACTAAATTAGGGATCCTAAAATTATCATGCATAGATGAAGACCCTGAACTGGCATAAATCGTCAGCTCCACTGGAGCCAACAAGTTATGATAATTAACATCAGCTTTCTAAATTTCACATTTTGTAAAATACAAAACTACCTCCATTTTCTTGTATTTCCTTAATTCATTTTATGAATTAAATGCTTAGAGAAAATCCATGCAGATCGTTCAATTTCATATACAGTCTTTCATCAGTCTTTGCATTTATTGCACTTCAACATTTGTTAAGTCTCATCTGATAGTAAAATAATCTTTGCAGATGTAATATACAAAAACATATTTTGTCTATTTGTTCATTTAACAATACTCTTAATGTGGCAATGCCATGCAGCTGACTGCTATGTCAAAAAATAAAATCACCCTTCTCTCTAGATAAGGTCTGTTAGTTCCTTACTCTCCTCACATTCTATTACAAGGTACGTAGGCTCCAGAGCCTAGTGATAGTAGGAGCTGAGAGGCTGATCTGTTATGTAGGAAGCTCTACTGAGATCATCTGGTCTGTGATTTAATGCCCTAAGATATCTCCTGAGCCTAATCATGGATGTTGACAAATTGTGGAATGAGATACCAGAGAGATAAAACAGCCCATTTTGCCCCATACCATAATTCCTCCTGCTCCTCTCATGTCACAGCAGCGGAAAGGAAAGGTATGGTTTGTGGTCAGCTCACTGACTTCACTTAAAGGAGTTCAGAGATCAGGGTGCTGAGGCACGGGACAAAACACTGGATGTGAGGCACTAGTGCAACTGTTTGGCTTCTTCCCTTGCTTGACGACAAGACACTACCTATCTGACTCATCTCTGAAATCCTGATGGTCGGACTGAGCAAAGTGGTGGTCAATGTGCCCGTGCCATGCCTCCACCACAACAGAGAGGTCTCCTTGCTCCCTGGAGACTGGCTGCTGCTTCCACTCGACCAACCCTATCCCGAAGCCCCTAAAAATCAGATCGTGTGTAACTCCTTCACCTGAGCAGCCATGGCCACTTTCAGCACACAGCAGAGAGTCTCTCCTATTGCTTCCCGACCTGCTCTCCCACCACAGACGGCCTTTGCCTCGTTTTCCCACAACCAACTTCCAGAGGACTCAGCCGTGGCACCGTTCTTTGCTAAAGGAGTTTCAAAGCTGAATATCCAACTATGGTAAATGACAGATTGCCCTACTCCTTTCACAGAAATATTATAAATTAATTTAAAATATTCCTAATGCAGTTAGAGGTGGTGTTCATTCCATAGGCACATCTTATGCCGTTTGGCCTTAAGCCGTTCTTGTATTTCACTAGAAAGCTCTTTCTACGTACATGAGATGATCGGTCAGACCTCAGTGTGTTCTTTAATACACTTGGCCTTCTTATAAGACTAATTGTTTTACAATTTAATTTCATCGTACGATTTCCTAAGAGACCTAAAGTCCCTCAACACCCCAGATCTAAGGCTAACAGCAGTGTTTTCCAGCGCACAGCTACTCGCTGACTGAACTCCCCACACCTGCTTTACCCGCAGCCGTTTATTGCGCTGCAGAAGCTCTTCTTTACCTCAGCCAAGCTGGGTACCAGACGCCTCCTAAGCTGTCACGGAGCCCGACCTGTCCCTTCCACAGCCACGCTGTCTGACACTCGCAGCTGAAACGACAGCTCCCGGCTGCCGCACGAGCGGAGCGGGGATCCCCTTCCCGCATCTTGAGGGATTTTCACTTCACTTTTATGAAGGACACCCGCCTCCGGGCGCAGGCCCACGCGGGAGCCCACCCCTCGCCTCCCCACGGAGAACCCGGAGCCGTCCCCCGCGGCGAGTGGGAGCGCGGAGGCGGGAGAGATTCCCCTCCGGGAATAACCCCGTTCATGGCATTTAAAATCCGTCGCACCGGAGACCCTGCCCGACCGAGGAGCCTCGGCCCATGAGGGGATGCCGTCCCCTCAGCACTCGGCATGTCCCGTTATCCCTTCCCTGCTCGCCCTCGCCGGCAGCCACCTCAGCCGAGGGGGCCTTTGGCGGCACCCCTCGCCCATCGCGCCCTCCCGGCGGAGCCTCCGAGCAGCCGCTGGGCCCCGCCGCCCCAGGGGACTGTGAGGGGGCGGCCGGGGCGAAGCGGGGTCCGAGCGATGGGCTGCCGTGGGGGGAGCGGACCGGGCTGAGCCGCGCAGGGGAGATGGCCCGAGCCCTTTTCTCCCCCCCGCGGCCGGCGGAGCCTCTCTTACCTGCGAGCGCTGCCCCGCCGCTGCGGCTCGGCGCGGTCCCGCTGGCGGCTGCCGAGCGCCCCTTGGCTGCGGCCGCTGCTCCGACGCTACAACTTTCCATAAAAGTCGCGGCGCGCCGCCGGCGCCCGCATTCCAGGCGAGCCCGGAGCCGCGGCAGCTGTCCCGGCCCGGCCCGCC
>VZTY01026367.1:111409-192722 GCA_013400935.1 Turnix velox
GAGGGCAGCCGCTCGAACAACAGGGCTTATTTGGGGCTGGAAGCACCGCGTAGCTATAAATAACTGGCGGAGAGCGGCCGCTTCCCGGCTGCCTGAGGGGGCCTCGGGGACTGTGGGGACGGGGACGCGCCGCCCGCTCCCTGCCGACCTGCCCGCGCCTGAGGCGGCGGCGTCCTTCACGCCCGTGACGGTCTCAGGTGTCGGCCGCGTCCCGTCACCCCGCACCACAGTCCCGCCACCGCCTACTCACAGCGGCCGCAGCCTCTCCGCGGGACGCTCCGCTGCCGCCGGTGCCTGCCCGGCCGGGGGGGAGGATTTATACCCGCGGCGGTCAGGCCCCGGATCGCTCTGAGGCAGAGGGAAAGCAATCAGCTAATAATAGCGGTGTGACACGGGCCGGGGGAGCCGCGCTTGTGCCAGAGCTCGGCACGCGGAGCGGCCCCGAGCAGCGCCTTTCTCTGGAAACTTTAATTCCTTCCCAATGCGTTCCTTCTGCTGAGAGGTGGCTTGTTCCCTGCATGTCCCACCGTCTCCTTCTCTTTCCTCCCTAACTTGTCGCAGCTCCGCTGGAGCCGGACTTTGCGATGGAGTCAGAAATAGTGGGATCATTTCATAGAAGCAAAACTAAACAGGTTGACAAACTGCTTAAAAGCTGTTCCCGTTCAGTTTCTTTTTAATGCATTTTGTAACAGTTGGGCTCTGTTGCGTTTCACGGAGCAAGTTTTAGCTGCAGTTCTATGAGCAACAGCCTTTGCACTGAATGGCTTTATATAATATACACAACTGTCTCTCATCTAGGCAATGGGAAGTTCACAAATCCGCTCCCCTGACGCTTGATGTGACACATTTACTTTGATAAAAACCAAAGGCTGCAGAAGTATAATAATCATTAAGAACACATTAAAAGTGAGATTATTATAGCAACTAAATTACAAGTGATATAAATATTTGATTCTCATTTAATCCCTACACATTCAACATCTCTGACCTTAGGAGTAGGGTCAGGATAGAAGAGGATGGCTTTTAAGTTTAGCTTGTTCTTAGGAGCATGGGAAATGGCAGTTAAAACTATTCTGGTTTTTATTAGAAATTCACTAAAGTGAAATTGCATCATAATGTTATTACAGTGGCATAGCTCTGGCTTTTAACATCTTTAAAGACAGTGGACACTGGAAATACTTCAGCAACATGGCTCATTATCAACAACTATTCTTCATAAGCTTCTTCTGCCTTGGTTGATAAGAGAATTGAGAACTGACTGCACTTCTGTGCTATAAGGGGAGGGCTCCCTCCCATTTTAACATACAGCACCAGAGTTTGGAAGGACTGATTGGGAAAAGGTCCAAAGAGACCCAGAAGAGATCCAAAGTCTCCTACCCACGTGTATCTGTACCTTTCCCTCTCCCACAGCATCGCATTCAGTGACTGAATGGTGGAAAAGGTCAACAGCAACTTTTGGAAGTTCTGTTTTAATATATGTAGTTTAATTTCCATTAAATAAACTACAATCAGTTGGCATTTCACACAAGTCATGAGACACATTTTCATCATTTTGTTTTTATCCAAATAAGTACAACAAAGGAGCAAAACGTTGGCTTCAGTAAGATCTATGGAATGACGCAGGCCTTCCTTTTCAAGCATGGGTTTGGGTTCTGCTCGCAACAAAAGCTGAAATATTTCATATCAAAGTTTGTCTCAATATGCTAGTTTTTAACAACATGCTTAAGTATTTGAATATTTAGAATTAGTTTGTAATTAGTTGCTCTCTATTTCTTGACCCAGGATAGATTCTCATGGGCTGGCTTTGTGTGCCAAGGGTATCTAAGTTAGTTTGGAAGCCTAGGAGCACTATGAAACATTGCTTCAGTTTACAGAAACTCAAAGATTATAGATCCTCGTTATTTATTACTTTCAGCAAGTTCCCTCCTGCCTTTCAGTGCTGTGCTCCCAACTAAAGTTCAGGGTTCCATACCTGAGCCACAGTTTTGCATTGCACCTAGATGGCCACAACTGCTTAAATTTCCTCTTAAATGGACACCTGACCTCCTACATGGAAGGGAGGAAGATAGAAATGCTTTTAATTATAAAACACTGCCTTTGATTCTGTTTCACGATTAACAAATCTCATCATACATTCGTATTTAAAAATATATTTCAAAATGCTACATGTGAACTGAGAATGGTGTTAACTTATTTACCACCACAATATATATTACTTACACCTTTAGAAAAAGGAAAAGTTTTAAATTAATTAATGAAGCTAGCATAGCTTTTTGAATATAAATAAGTCCTCTCAAACACCTTCATGATGTTTAGTTATTTTAAAAAAATAAAAATGAAAAGATGCACCCTGGAAGTCATCCCAGCCCAGAGAGTGCCTGCAATTCCTGCATCACTCTGCCCCAGGGTGGAACAAAATGACTGTTGCAGTATGGGCACAGGCTATAAAGGCTTAACAACTGCTACTAAGTTTTCAGCTCAAAGCCTGAAGCAAATCTTATCAAGCTACCTGATGGCCTTGGAGCTCGCCTGTGTCTTTGATGGTTTTGGGAAAGTGTCTTCGATGGTCTGGGAAAGTGTCGAGGGAGCAACAAATAACAAGGACTTGTGTACAGCTGTGTGTTGGCAGAAGAACTGTAAGAGGAGGGTCTGATATTAATGCAAGAATGTAACCTGTAACCCATCAGAATGTTAGTAGTATTCATAATTAGCCATCACTGTATATAAGCTTGTCTCATGCTCTCAATAAATGGATTCTGGCAGATCATATTGATCGTGGAGGTCAGCCCCTTCTTACACCAACTGTCGTACTTCATTAAATGACTGCTCATACCTAGACAAAGGTAATTTCAGGGCAGTGGTAACATGTTGGATTCTGGAAGTGCAATTACTTTATTGCATGGGTCACACCAATCAGAGACCACATCTACTCCAGTTCGAACACCTTCTACACCTAGACACACAAGGATTTGAAGACTCTGCAATGAACACTTGGTACTATTTAAAGGAAACAACTCCATCAGCTTCACTTACAAATTGTTTGTGCAAAAGTACAGTATTTCATAAATAAACTTTACCCAAATTTTACAGAAAAAAGCTTTGGGATACATTAGGTATAAATACAGTTACAGCTGAGCTGCAAATTTAATTTAGGTACAATACAACAATATGTTCACCGGTTCTCTTCTCACATGTACATTTAACCTCCCTGAGTCCTTTTCCACACTTAGTGACGAGATACATTTCCAGATGCTTCAGTAACAGCAATGACAGCTTTGGGGTTGAAGAAAATGGTGGGAAGGAGCACGTCAGAGTGCACTCCATCTTACTTCTCATGGATTTTGAGCTTACTGCACTTTTGCTTCTAAGAGCCCACTGGTCATGACAGTCTCGTGACCACTTATACAAGAAGTGACTTGTCTTAGGGAATCTGCTCCAAGATAAGCCATTAAAAGTTCTGTGTGTCGGATTAATAATTGCATAAGATCTTCAGCCAAACTCTCCATAGTCGAGTATCTCACCTTTTCAAAATCAAAAATGTCTTTGAGGAAGAAAAGCACTTGATCCTAATAGGAAAAAAAACCAAAACAAAACAACCTTGTATTCACTTAGAAGAATTAAGTATGTGACATTCTTTCTTCTACATATTTCCTATAAGCATACATTAATGGATTCTTTGTGCTGAGATAGAAGTGCTCCAAAATAGACTTTGCAAAACAGTTCTATTCTTAAAAAAATTATTATGAAAATGTTTTCATAATTTCTTAATGTTAATCTTAGGAGTATGTAGATGTATGCCTACAAATAAGATCCTAATTTCTTTATTTCTGTATGAATTTTTTGTTAATTAAGGTAAGCGGTAATTAAAAAAATAATTTAAAAAATACATCGCAAACCTTGAAGAAGCAGCACAGGTCATAAAGGGAATTTCTAGGACCCAAAAAGCCCCAGGCCAAAACAGGGCTGATATGTTCACATATGGCATAGAAATGAGCAAAAAATCCATCAGGTACCTAATGATAGAAAAATCATAGACAAATTTTACACAACAAGTTTAGTATAAAACTCCATTATATAATGCCAAATTTTTATAAAAGCTTAACACACCTACAACTTCAGGCCTGTGGTAACTTGAACTCCTCCAGCTACTGGGCAACTGTACCAAACACATGCCAGGATTCTTAATTTTAAGATTAACAGGCATGAGCTCAAAAAGATCATGAACAATCTAGTCTGACTCTAGTACAACAGAAGAGATGAACATAAAACATTTACAAATGTTCATCCTCTTACTACTTTTACAACCCACAGGTACTCATTAAATGTAATATGGTATAATCTTGTATATGAACATACAGTTTATTTTATATACTAATAAACTTATATTTATTATATTTATAATTTTACACCAACTGCTAGTTCATAAAATAAAAATAGAAATTAATAATAAATTAAAACATTAAATACCACATAAAACATAAATTTAAGTTCATCAAAATACTTGAGGTACAGTTAGTGTCTTTATCAAAAACCCTTTCACGATGCCTAAATTATCCACTTTTGAATGGCATATTCACATAAGGATGTAACATCCCAAGTGTTAAAACATAATGGCAGCTGAAAATCTTTTACAAAATACCAACTGCCATTGGGAGCAACTTTCGTTACAATTAAATGCCACCTTGTACATTTAGGAGTGCCATAAATAGCCATTCTTCAAATCAGACTCGCACCACCTCCTCTGCAGTATGCCTAATGGCTCCCATTCCTAATGGCTATGGTGTCTTGCAGCCAGCCCAGCTCTGCTTGGCGAATGGCTCTGGCAGCCTCGTGTCTAAACTAACACATCTATAGAAGAATGGGGTTGATCTGTACTTGGTACTTTGGTTTTGCCAAAGCTACAGGATGCAAACTTCACATTCTTAGTATCTGATTTGTAACTTTGATCCATGTAACTTGTGAGGCAACTTACTTTCATTTGCTGTCTTTTCTGCTTCAGTACCGACCAACAGCTCGAAGCCACAGCCTAAATGGCAAGGAAAGAAGTGGGGGAAAAAGAAAGTACCTCAAACTCTGTGTTACTTCATTATAAGAAAAATCATCTTTCATCTCAAAAGAAGTGATCTGCAGAATATTGTGTTTCTATATTTTCAAGATTTGTATTTTATTTGGCTTCAATCTTGTGATAATACAAAGGTTAAAACTATAAAATATCAGCTGATACAAACAAATAATTTATGTGTAGTTCACATTTGTTTTTACACATCTTACTTACTAACATTTTATTTAGTTTAATTCAAATGCAATTTGGCATCTCTGACCTATTCTGCAGTTGCAACAGTTCATTCAACAGCAGCTTTCCCTGAGTTTAACTGAGGACTAGCCTTACATACTTATGTCCGAGAGCACACTTGGGTAACTATTTTAGATATTAAACAGCATGTGAACACATTGAAATGTCCTTTTTCTTTTTAGCAAAAACATTCTTGCAATAGCTTTAGATTCAGATAAGGAGTTTTGTCCAAATATGGCCATGTGAAGTACAATATTCCAATAGCAGTATGAGGTTTTATCTCCTTAGTTTGTAACTACCCCTCTCTGATGCTCCCTCAGTACTGCAAGATAAGTTACTGCTCACAAAACACGATGTTATACAGCTACAAAAATAAACATCCATTATTTAGAGAGAATTATTCAATCAAAAAATAAAAATAAATTATAAACTAGCCATCTGTAGATAAAAATGGATGAAATGACAGTATCTTTATCAGCTGCCCATGGAAGTAGCCTATATGTCTGCAAGAGAGGGACAAGATCTGTTTGACAAATAATAAGGCACATCTGAAAAAGTGTGAAATATAACCAATACTTGAATGCTTGTATTGCCTTAATTTACTTCTGTTTGCTTGCAGGTTTGTGCCTTATTGCTAAATATCACACATATACCCAATCAGGTACCTAATAACTAATATGTGCCTAACAAGCTTCCCCTCTAAAATTCTACTCCCTCAGAGGAAACTAATTTCTGCAGGAGTAGTTCAAGTATTTTCTCCAATATATTCAAACATTCTATATATTTTGCGCCCAGACTGGTAGCTTTTAAATTGCTATTATGAAAGACCTGATAATTTAATTTTTTTTTTCCACGGGATATTTCAGGTATACGTTGAGTTCCAATGGAAGCCAAGTTAGACTTTATGATGAAGGACAAAATAGTTTTTGCTTCAAAATTAATGGAATTACCAAGACAATATAAACAGACTCTACGCTGCTGTTGTTTGATTTATTTTTCTTTTTACATTGTGCTTTGAGAATATAAAGCAGAGATTGCCAGAAGAGCAGTTTCAACATAAAGAGAAATGCTCACACCAATGTTATATTGATCATACCACCTACTTACTGTAACATACTACAGAAAAATTACAAAAATTACTAATGAATACTTACTGTTTCCTTAAAAGAGGAATTTAACCAGCGGTTATTTACTACATTCTGGATAGAAATTGGTGGATTTTCTAAATCTTCAAAGGAATCCATTAATATGAAGTCCAGAACAACATCATAAAAATTCACATTTTTCACCTATATTGAACCAGAACAGGATCCGAGTCACCTAGTATCTCTTTCAGCAGTGGAATTCAGCACACATTGTATTCTATCCCCATAATAACATGCAGATTGATAATAGTTTTTAATTAATATTAAAGATACTTCATAAGTAAAGGAGAAATTAAAAAAAAAATATTATGTGCTTTCTGGTACTAAACTGCAGTGGTGGATGCCATTTCTCTAAATCAGCAATGTAAACAGAAAAGACTTGCCTTTCCCACAATTGTGAACTATAAAAATTTATTTTTAGATTATATAGCTTGGATAATTAAGGGCAAAATCACTTTCAGAAATTCAGACTCACTCCTCTAGCAGCAAGTTCCATTTCAGTATTATCCCAGTGATCTGTTTTTTCCAAAAAATGTATCATTTCATCAAAGACATCTTCAAATTTCTTTGGGTTCTGTAAAGTAAAAGCAATGAGTATCACACAAGCAGGAGAGATGGTTTATTTACACTGCAAGTGACTTCTGGCAGAAGTTACATTGCCAATAGGACATTAGTTAAAAGCTTTTACCTTTCGTGCTCTCACAATTAAAGCAGATAAAATTTTTCTCCCACTCTCAGCAAGAAATATTCTGTTTGCTGTTTCTGAAAGAATTACCTAGAAAAGGTTTCAGAAAACATAAGCATATTCATTCACAGGTTACTAGTAATTGACTTTAAACACTTCCATGAAATTTAATACAATTAGAACCTCTAATATCACAGTCAAACTCCTAACAAGCCTCTAGTACAAAGGTTCCAAGGACAATTAGAAGAATGGCACTTCACTGCAAACACATCCCATTTTGGAATCAAATAAATGTTAAAGCAACAAGACAGTATTTAATTACAGAATATGTTATAAAAATGCTCACACAGGCTGTGTATTATTAGTTTCAATGCCCTGTACTTTAAGCTTGAGAAGACAGACAAGCAAAGCACTATCCCTACTGTTTACCTGGAAAGCTTGTCGAATACAGTGAAGCTTAGCAAGGAAGTCACTGTCTCCCAGACATTCAAACATTTCAGTCCTATATAAAATACAAAAGTTTTCAAAGACCATTAAAAACACAAGCAGAGAAAAAAATTCAACTATGTAATTCCTAAAAAACCCATCTAGTACAAATAGCTTCTAAAAATTGGTTCTGTGTAGAATATTTCACTTAAATTGTTGATTTTTTTGGAAATCATTAAATAGCCATAAATCAATACCTTAAGACTCGTGAATAAATTTTGCCTTCTTCTGCTAAGTGCATAGCTTCTTCATACAGAGGGCAATGGCAAAGAGAATCTAGACCATAAGTATTACGAATCTCTCTGTGCTCTGTAAGCTGGAAAAAAAAATGTAAGTCTATTAAAGGGCTTGCTTACAATTCTTATAAAGATAAAACAAATTAAGGATACTTTCTTGACATTCTACTGAATGATGTATCCTTTCCTCAATCTGCTTAAAAGGAAGGAGAAACACTTAAGTAAACAGAAAAGAATTACACTGTTAACAAGATTGTTACCTTGTAGCTATCAAAAGTTTAAATAATGATATGGAAGCAACTTAGTTTTCTTTTTTACTTGCCTTGTTAAATCTAATTGGTCTTAAAGTTGTTAAAAAATAGGTATCAGAACACAAAGTGTAGAATGACTCCATCATGCAAATCTTCAGGAAGCTGTGACTTTACTGTTATCTTCCCTGAGGGCAGTGACCTATATTTAACTGGACTGGGTGTCAGCTCTGAGGCATGGAAATAGCTTCCAGCCTCTAAAACGAGTTACACAAAATACTTCAACCTGCTCCTTGGACAGGATGCAAAGTAGAAGAGTGCTGGGTAACTGTCAACACACAGTTTGTAGCATCACCACAAAAATTTCTGCTACTTCGTAATTTCTAGGAAGATGAAACCACTAATTATTCCAGAAGGGCAAAATTACACAGCAGTATATACAAGTACATGAATTTCATATTTAAAAATTTTGTTAAACATTTCTATCAACACAGATTTTAGGGTAGTTACTAAAATTGCAAGTAATTGTACTGTACTAATAGCTGAAACAGTGAGTAGTTATTATTCCTTCTCGTTGCCAGAGTTATTTACAGTACTAATTTAAAGCATTTTCCACCAGATAATGGGCAAAGCTTTAAATCAAGCTAACCCTACACTTACAAGAAAAGCTTCACAATTCACAGCTTTATTTTACCTGCACTACACACAATGATGCCCCAGTAGCTACTATTAGAGAGCTAACTGCCCCTGTACTTTAAGTCTACTGGCTCATATTTAATGCAGAATTTTGATGGTGTTTTGTTCTTAAGACCAAACTTCAAGTTGCTCATGGCTTTTTAAATCTTCATGACTCCTATCAGTAGAGAATTTCAAAAGATTCCTTGATAAAATCAGAGAAGAGAGATTGGAGCTTGTTCTAGTGGCAAAAGCTAGAACAGCTGGAAAGGAAAATCTTTGTAATTTTGTTCTGTAAGAAAGTTTACAGAAGTGACTCTAAAGTATCAGAACATGGGGAATATTTTCAGGATATATAGAGACAATTCCACTGAAAGTTTTTACTCAAACATTCTTTAGCGGACACCAAGACAATTTAGGCTCAGGATAGATAGGATGGTTATTCCACTGAGGCAATACATCCTGAGAGTTTGGGGTTTTAGGTTTGTTGGTTTTGTGTTTTTTCTTAAGTCAAGCAAAACAAATGAGTAGAATGGATTATTACCACATGCACACACTTGCAAACACACTAGCAAAAGAGAGCTGAAGCAAGCTCCAATTACAATCTCGTGCAAATCACAGGAAAGAATAACCCGTTTCTATAGACACAATCTTCATAATGAATGCCAGACATACCATCATTTCATCTGAGTCTCTAAATCAACACAACCTTGGTTTAATGTGAATTACTAAATCAAGGTAATTCTATAACAGAAAAAGCAAACCACAGAATAGGCAGTCAAAAGATGATTTAAAGAACATGTATGTCACTCACTTTTTATAACTGAGTTGAGCAGCTCAGTTGCAGTGCACACATGATAGCAACATCTAATGTGCATGGAATCAACTAAAATAGGTATATTTATAATAACAGGTATAATTGGGTAGATATTACAGGTATGTTTTGTATCCAAAACAGCATAAATCCAAAAAAACTAAAGCTCTCTTCATAAACCTCAATTGACTGTGCTTCTTCACTGATGAAAAGCTGAAATATTTTTCCAAAGCAACTTCTTTTTAGGAGGAGTTGGGGTAATATACTCCCAGTGCACAACAAGGAGAGAGCAAACTGACCTCAACTTTATTACCTGAACTGCTAGGAAACTGGCTACAGCTAAGCAATGAGTGCTTCTTTCTTCCCCTATTAGGCAAATACAATTTGTTCACAATTATTTGCAAAAAAAATAACATTCCTTAGTTCAAATAGATCACTGAACCCTCAAACAAGTGATCCTTAAGAGTCTTACCTCAGCTGTGGATACAAAGGAGTCTGTTGATGCAATGCTTAATGTATCCCGAAGGCAGAAATCATCTGTATTACCCTTTACAGTAATGTCAGTATTTTTATCTTTAAAATGAAAAAAAAAAAGTTAGTATTAGACTACCTGAAAATTCTATTGAAGTCTTGAAAGTGTATTCGATGTATAATGTAGCACTTCACTTGGAAGGCACAACATTATTCCACCATGAGTGTAAATTCTCTTGGGACCCACTAACATATATAAAGGTGACTGTATTTTCCTGTCATTAAAGTGACTTAAATCTTCAATGAATAGAGAGAAGAAAAATGTATTTCCTCAGGGCTTTTGCCTTTTCTTTGATAGACTAGTGAAGACCTCTCTATCTAAGATGTTACTTTGCTATATTGATCTAAATCCTTTGTCTTTATTATACAACAAAGGTTCAATATTTTAATAACCAAGAATTACTGTTCTCTTAATGAAATCCATTAATCAAAAACAGGTCTCAACTTCACTTGAATTAATTTAATTTTTTTGCTTCTCATGCCTGTTTTCACTAGCTGATTCTTCAGAAAGCAAATGAAGTTTTCAATCTTCTCTGTACCCTCCCTCCCCAACAGGCTATTCCAGGAGCATTTCCTACAGCACTAGAATTCTTAACGCCTTTAAAATAACTGGTATTTTATGTTTGAAATTATCATCTGCAATGCAGTTCCTCTCCGTTTTCCCTTTTTTTATTCTCAGCTTTCATCTGCCATGCATTTTACTAGCATACATGGCTTTGTTTTCACTGAACAGAGACACATTTGCAGAAGGATTAAATTCATAAGTCAGTAAGTCAGACTTCAGCTTGATGCATCCCAAACTGCACTCTCAGTAGAGCACAGGCATTTATTTTGGGTTACTTTACCTTCAGACATTACACATGCATTGCTAAAATCTATTTTATTTCCAACATTAGCAGCAGTTACCCAATGTAATCCAGATCCGTTGCTACAGCAATACTTCACATAAAACACTATTACACAGCGAAGTGGCCAAAAGCCAATGTACTGGAATGGTTTACTCATCAATTGAAATGCTACAAATCTTCAAAACTTAACTATTATTTCGGTGGTTGTTATGGTTTTATTAGTTACAGACTTGGAATGACAGCTCAAAAATTGAACATAACAATAAATATCGGTCTTTGAGGGGAAAAAATTATTTAAAGTTTGGACAAAGATTTTACTAGACTAAGTTAGGCAGATTCCAATTTGTAATCACTGCTTCACCAATATTCATATGAAAGTCAGATCATTCTTAACACTTTCTTCTTTTTTCTGACTTCTTAAAACCAAGAGAAAAAAATGTACAGAGGTACCCAAGGTGGTTGAGAAACAATCATATACTGGAATTTGCATACTGGAACAGAAACCAAACTGGGGTTTACAAAGCATTTGGTTGATGTCTGTTCAGAGCAGATAGAGAATGTGATGTTTCCTCCCTATTTCTAGCTCATCATTTGTATCAATCCTCCTCTTACCTCTTACATTACATTAAATGGTTTTCTAGTATCACTTTTTCATATTGCTGAAACTGAAATAATACTGTTAAACAAACACAGGGTAGCATGGGAATATATAGCCTGGTTGTAGATTTTTCCACTGAATCTCTCCTTTTAGCTAAGATGTTTTCCATAATAAATTTGAAATTAAAATTTTCTGCATCTCAGAACAGGTGCCATAGGGCTCTTCAAGTGGGACCCAAAGAAATACTATTTTTCATGTCTCTTGCAGTCTGTTAATGAGAAATAAACAGCTAAATTCATAAGCAGCAATCCAAATTATAAACTCACACAAGAGTAAAGCATGAGTCACACTGGTAAAGATCATACTGATGGCTTTAATGAAGATGTTCACTTAAGGATACAACTCTTACATACACAGCTGCCAAGTAGTCTCATGTATCAGCTTATGCACAATCCAAGAACATCTCCACCACCCTCATAGCAAACTCCCAACTATTCCATGGACTGAAGCCTCAAAGACCCATGATATTATCTTAACATTAACTGTGCAATTGCTGTGAGTTTATAGATCAGTGACAACAATACATCCCCAAGCTGACAATGAAGTATTTAACACCAAGCTATACAATGGATTACATATACATGGGAATAATACTATTTAGTTTTATTCTGCATACATATATATAACTAATTGGTGTAGGTAAAGGAAGCAGTGGTTCTTTTGTAGAGTTTGCATCCAGCCTACTACATAAAGGTCACATGAAAATTGACAGATATTACAAGAGATTGTGAATACATCTGTATGTGCTGAAGAACAAGTTTTCCAATATGGGCCTAGAACTGTCACCTAGTCCCCCCCGTTTCAAATGGGTTACTTTAATGTGGAATCTGTGTTTTCACTCTAAGAAAACTCTCACTATTACAAAAAAGGCACAAAATTTGCATGTTTTGCCTCCAAAAAAATGCTAAAAAAAAAAAAGGATGGCAATGCCGAGTGAAATAGTACCTTTGGCAAGTGATACGTGCCTACAAAGCACAGCCTCCTCAAAGGAAATGGAACAGCCTTGTCAGCTATTTCTGACTTTCTGACTACCACCACCACTCAAATACCCTAAAATACTCTTTGCCAAGCAGGTGCTCATCAATATCCACACTGAGCAGAGAGCACAATATTATGAAAATGTTAGGGTGAAAATTAAGTTACAGCTGGAGTACATACCAGGCAAGTACCAAGAGAACATTCTTAGACACAAGAACATGAAGAAAAAGAGACAGCAGCACAATGTGCCTCCTGGAATGAACAGCTGCAAGAGGAACCACCCACCAGTGCCTGCAACTGCTCACACAGGCAGTCCCAGCTCTTATGAGTTGGATACCTTCAGAAAAGGAATACCAGCCAGTATGGGAGCTTCAAATATACTTTGCTTATTTGAGGAATCAGGGAGTTATTTGGGTTCATTTATATTTGTAAAGAGGATTTACTAGCTTCAGATTGATACTGGCAACTGTAATTGCCGTAAGACTCCTGGTGTACCCTAAAATGCGTATGTGGTTCTAAAGTTCAATTAAGGCTATTAAAAAATGCTAAGATTATTAAGTGTTGCTAAAGCTTTTGAAAGTAATCCTAACTTTATAAGACTCTGCAAACAGCTACCTATTCAAAACTAAGCAGGCTAAAAAAAACCCAACAAACCAGAACTAAGCTACTTTCACATTTACCCCCAGATTCACAGAACGTCAGGTTTTGGAAGGGACCTCTAAAGATCATCTAGTCCAATCCCCCTGCCAAAGAAGGAACACCTAGATCAGATTCCTTACCTAGAATATTAATTTGTCTTTGGTTTAGTAGGTTCATGGATAAGAATGACCACAAAACCAACCCTCAAAACTCTCGTAGCAAAACCAGACCTTAGAGACGGAACTACACACAAATTATCTTTCCAGCACTCAATTGGGAACTATTAGCCATAAGATAATGCTTCAAATTCTGTAAACTGTTTGTATGTTATCTTCCCTCCAACTGTGAATGAAGCAGGGAATGAGCTCACAAGCTAGTCTGGCATCTTATGTGCAGCAGTTAAAAAAGGAAACCACTTACCCACTGCACATGAACTCACTGGGAATTAAGGAATTCAGTTCTGAGTGCCACTACTAGAACCATGATTTCCCCTCCTCCCCAGCCCCCTGCTTCAGCAGAGCACCAGTACAGTACTCCATCATGAGGAAAGCAGGATGAAAAAAGAGACACCAAAGAGGAGGAAATCTTGCATGGGAATCCCCTTGTGGAAAGTCTGGGTACCCTAAGGGCAGTGGGGTGCCACTATGCTGCCGGACTACCAGCCAACCACTGTGTTGTGTGCTAGTTGACCTCCTCAGATTTGTGGCTTCATGCCTGGACAAAGGAAGTTCAGAGTGCCCAGAACCATTAAGTACTACACAATTAATTTTCAAGAGAATGTGTCACAGCCTTTTAGCTAGTCACAAGAGGCACTGTGGTTTGTCACCACTGCCACTGAAGCAGCCAAAAAGCAGCTTTATTTATGTTTATAAATAGTCATAACTCAGAGTGTTGACTGAACATTCATCAAAGAAATCATCAGTCCTACCAAGCAGCTACTAATGTATTACACGAAGTCTTACAGAACAGACCTAGAAAGCAGTGAATTTTACTTTATGCCATTATTCATAAAATTAAATAATCTTAATCATCAGATGGCACTCCCTGAGGTCTGGGCTGTACATCAAAATAGGCTAAGGGAAGCAAGCCAAGAATACAGAAGGGTACCCACACAGACGATTCTGGATTCAAGTTATTGTTTAATAATGTGTTTACAGTCACCAATCCCACAAATATCTGATTTCAACAAAGTGCCTATAAATCAATATATATAAGCAAAGCTGTTACTGACTTCAGCATAAAGATGTATTCCATGTTGAGGTCTTTTAAAAATATCTAAACCAAATCTCATACTCTGCCAGTACATCAACATGTATTACAAATTAAACACATCTCATGGTTCTTTGCTGGGACTGCTCTGATGCAATCTTAAGTGACAGATTTCTTTGAAACAACACTCCTCCCACGTGCTCACATCTTCAGTAAGCCCCAGTTGTGAACACACAACTTCTTTTGACTAGAACTTAAACAACCAAAGAAGCTGTCTCATGGAATGGAATAACTGGAGAAAACTAAGTATTTTGCAATTACACCTTCCTCCAGACCTTTTTCAAGGAAAGCTTTGGCTGAGCTAACTGCTGACCCTTCAAATTACATCTTTAACAAATACCTTAGTAGTTCTCATTCAGAGAATAAGCTGGTTTTGTACAAATAGAAGGCCAAATCTTACTTCCTCAGTAAAGCTGACTCAACAGATCTTTCATAATTGTTCCAAGTACAGTTATGATCCTTAAGATCCACACAAGAGACTTGCATTACAATACGCTCACACAGGTATAAAAAGGCCTATTTTCTGAAACAAGATGTGTAGTGTGTGAAAATCATCCAAAACCATTGTGGCATGCTTTATCTTAAAACCAAAACCTCAAAATAGAAGGACCCAGAGGAACTCTGGAATTCAAATCTCAAGAAAGAGACAGGGTACACACATGTAGTGTTAATTTGATGAAATTTGAATTAAAAGAAAAATAAAGTGGCATCTAATGTGTATAACCTTAAACACATCAGATGCGCCGCCAGCAGTGAAGACAGCTTAGTAAACACATAGTAAAGGCTTGTGTATGTTCACTTCCCTGGTTTACTGCATCCACTCTCTTGCTTGACATAGACATATGATCCTGGAACCCACTTGAGATGTTAATCTCCTATGAACTACTTGTCACTTAGGTCTCTCCCTATCCTACAGCTTTTAATTGCTTTGAAAACAAACTTTGATTATTTGTAACTGCCTGCTTAAAAGGGTCTCGATTTACACACTGTTGTAATTTTCTGCAACTTCTTTTCTTTACTCCAAAGCTAAAAATCAGTGTATTGTTCCTAATTAAAGTTTAAATCCCATCCTTTACAGGAGATGTTGATTTTTGACCTCCCTTCTGGATTTTACAGATAACAATTTATGTACTTAAACTTGATCTGAGAGGGAGGATCTGGCAACCAGGTTAGCTCAGCTGTCTGATCTAGACAGGTTCATTTTAGATGAATGTGCAACACAGAGCTGTCACTGTTTCCTCTTCACAGCAGGACTTCTCTTGTATTTCAGAACATATTTTGGCCATAGCAAAGTCTAGTTTGAATTCCAGTGCTGCTCGTTTTAAAACACAGGCTGCTCACTGGGGATTTATAGCACAGCACTGTGAAGACTGCCAGATACCTTAGTCATCAGATCTGAACGTCACTGCCTTTTCTGAGTTCTTCACATCCTAAAAACAAGAGCAACCTACTGCTATTTTTGCACAGACACGTTCTAGTGACAATGGAATGGTCTTGTTCAACCACATTCAATCTGACAGCATGTTAACTCATTGTGATATAGAGCAGATTCAAAAGGCACTGTCATATGTACAGAAGAAGGATGTACAACATTAACTTTGTGGCTTATATATGTAGAATCAGCTCTTTTAATACCTTTCCCATGCTAGAGTCCTCCATAAGCAAGGTTAGGTAGAAGAGTCTTCTCACCAGACTCGAGAAAAGAGTGTCAAAAGGAAGTGTATTTATCTCTTAAGCCTCAGCTCTGCTATGTCTTTCTGAATCTACTACAAGAATAACCTGCAACTGTTGCTCAGTTCCTGAAACTTGTTGCTTTACTAAGTTACCTATTTGTTACATTTTAAAAATGAAACGTTAGCAGTTCAGTGTGCTGGCATATGGACTACTTTACTGGACACAGCACAAGGGTACAGGACCATCCAACGATTTCCCTTCAAAGTAAGAGTTTAAACACTAGATTTTTATCCTTCAGAGATGTGGACATTTCAAAGGAGGTGAGATAGAATAACAAAAGCAATCTACATCTTGGATTGTTCTTTGATTAAATTAAAAATATACTATCAGCTGGTAATTCCACATGACTGTATGAAAATAACATCAGAAAAAAAAATCTGTTACTTTTCTGTCCCCAGAATTAACAGGACAATAGATAAAACCAACTACATAACTGGTGAGCTGCTGTGAAATAAAAACAAAAAGATGCAAAAAAATGATTTGGACTAACATTCGGATTCTCTGCTTCAGCGTATTTGACACAGGCAAGCTCTGCAGGTATGGCATAATAATCTTAATTTCAATTTCAGGGCAGAACTGTTCAACAGGATTCTTCAGACTCCAGTGAAACTGCTGGGGAATGTGACTAGCTTCTGCAAACCCAGCTGCACTCACAGAGCACCCAGTCTAAGAACTTAAATTAGCAAGACAGATGCTTAACAATAAGACCTAAAGAATATCTTAAGTGTCCAACTGACTGGGGCCTGTTTGCATTCCACTTGCCGCCAGAGTAGGAAGAAATGAGATAAGAATTCAAAAAAAGGTTACACTGAATGCAGAGTTTTTCCTCTGGATCTTCAGCTTATTTAGTAACACCAGATAGGAAACTTAAATTAAAAAAATTAATTAACCCTATAAGGTTGCTAAAAGCATTAGTAACAATATATTAATACTTGAGTTATAACACAAGTAGTTAGTGCAACCTGACCCTTGAGAATAGCTTGACACTGATTAGCAGCTATTCAGACAGAAGCAGATAAAGCTCCTATCCAGTCAATGCAAAAAGAATCTTATGTCAAATTAAAGTACAATAAAACAACATTCAAAAATTAATAACGCACTTAATTTGGGCTATCTGGGCATATGTTTACCTTTAAATACTCGCAGCATATCTGCATGTAGAACAAGGGCAGCTTTAAATAGAAGTAGACAGAATAAAGCCTGGTGTGATCTACATGTGCTCTTGAATCAGCTACACTGCAGCACTTTGCCACAGACAGGATTATTACTGGTAAACTGGGACATAGTGCACAGACCAGATATTACATAAAAGAATTAGGGAATTTATAGTAGGTTTTTTTTTTTTAAAGTTTAGCTTGAACAAAATAAAAACATAACATCTCAAACCCAGTTAATTTTTCACAAAAGCTTTAGTAATTAACTACCTAAATAGATGTACAAGAGAAAAATGACACATGAATTATAAATTCATTCCTTCCGTTGTTATTGTTCACAGAACCTTTTGCTATAACTTGCCACAAGAATAGATTTATTCCTACATATAGATTCAATTTTGAACACTTCAAGTTGAAACAAAAGTTTCAACTTTCTTACAGTTTAAGAAAACTGTAAGACACAAAAAGGCCTTTGGGAATGAATCACTTACAGCAACTTCTTGAGCCTCCCAGCAACACGGTAAACATTTTACAAAAACTCCACTAACTATATTTCTGGCAGATAATAAATGTGTATGGCTGTAGCAATGGAGAATGGTGTTACACAACAAGCCCATCAAACAGAATTCATTCAAGACTCTCCTCTGCAGATACAACCATTTACGCCAGGCTGATGAGTCAGAGCCTTTGACTTAAACATCAGTAAGATTTAAACACAGTGGACACAACAGTTACAAGAAAGAAGCTAACAATTTCCTTTTTTCATTTTACGCTATTGAAAATAAATTGTAGACAGAATTTTCTCTATTTCAGTCCTAACTGAAATACTGAATTAATAAAGGCACTACAGTGAAGAGAGCTACATTTGCCAACTTTATACAATTCCATCAAATTCCATTGTGATACTGTGCTCAAAAGCAATTGGAAAAGTGCAAAATGTCGTTTCTCCACTTTCAAGACTGAGCTACCAAGCAGAAAGAGCTGATTTCCTTTGAAGCCTTCTCAAACTCTAAACTATCACCATCTTTCTCCCCTACCTCATTCCTCCATTTTGCCCAAGAATGTTTCAGACCAGCTTTCCTTAAAAACAGACTTCAATACAAGAATAAATTGTTTTAGCAGAACTTCTAAAAAAGGAATTAGTCCTATGGACCAAAACACGTTCTTGATCATCAGTTTATATAACCTCACACTGCAATACTTCAGCCAGAAAAATAAACACTTGTTCCGCCCTCACAACTTGCCATCTGTCTGGTATGATTTTTCCCGTCTCTGGAACATTTATAATCACAAGGTATATAAACACCTAGAAATTAAGTCTGTATACATCCGTTTTACTAAGAAAAAGAATTTGTAAACCGTAACTTGTTATGAATGTACCACAAGAACATGCAAGAGGAGGAAAAACAGAGCTTAACTTCATGTCTTTGGAAGGTTGTTTGCACTTATTCCATACTTCAATTTTCACAAGTGTCCAAAATGAAGGCAAGTAGCTATTAAACCAAGCTCTGGTGCATAGGAAATTGATTAATTTCCTTACTCAAAAACATGATAAATATCTGTGCTTTTCTAAAAGGTTTTTAAAAAATGGAGAAGTTTCTTGACTAAAAGTAAACACTAGAGCAACCAACAAAAAAAGATGCAAAAATTATGCCTTTAAAGTATCAATAATCATCTGTGCTTGCTGTTTTGAGCTAAGTGATAAATACACTCATAAATACAGTGTGTGTTATCTGGTTGTACTTGAATAGTAGTGTGGGGCAACAACTGCACAAACTGCTGCAAGAAACTGGAACAGCTTCACTGTATTTTTCCCTTTTCATAAGGAATTTAAAACTGATGGGCAGAGAAGAAAAGAAAAGGGGAGAAAGTAGAGCCTGTGCCAGTAACTGTGTGGAAGCAGGGTACTCAGGCTAAGCAGAGGTCTGGGAAAAGAGAGGACTGCAGTTGCTCAAGTGTCCTAGAGGAAAGAGTAAAAACAGTCAAGAAACAGCAGATGAATTCTGTGTCAGGAGGACAGAGTGGGGAAGCACAGGACAGCTAACCAAACAAAGTCTGGGAAATTAAATCAGGTAGGTGTATTGTGGCTCAGTTACAAACAGCCTTTAGAGCCAATAAGAGGAATAATTTGAATTTCATTTGAAGAGAAGCTTCCAAGGGGAAGACACAGCTTAAGGGGAAGAAATTATCTGGTCAGAAAAATGAGCAAAGGTGATTCTTATAAACAACATTTAAACACATGAGAGAAAAGCAAGTTTTAAATGGACTGGGCATGACAAGAGAACATGGCATTAGACAAGAAAGTGAGAGAGACAAAGGCTTAAACAGGAGTTTTGGTGTGAACAGAAAGAAGCCAGGTTTCAGGGATGCCATTTAAGGAAAAGCTGTGAGGTGTATAAATAGCTTGGATGGTTGGATCTAAGAGCAAAACTGTTGGGCAAATGGTAACCAGGGTCCTAAAAAAGCAGAAACAGACACACTCTCTTTAAGATCTTACTGGAAGTGTTTTCAGAAATTCCTACCCATCTTACACCCCAAGCCAACATACAAGTGACTTTGAATTCTCCCAATCTCAGTGTGCAGTGGAATAAATGACCTTGAAAAACTGCTGAAATGGCTTTAGCTGATCTATGATTCTGTGATCTATGATTCTATGATCTATGATCTCTTTCGCTGTGCCATGAAATGGCATCTAAGCTTCAGCTTTTAAGATAAACACAAGCTACAGGTTATCAAATGCCTACATACACAGACTACCAAATACTAATATTTTTCAGTACCAATAACTTCACTACAAGCTCATGCGAAGGACTTTGCATTTTTAGTACTGTCAAAATGATGACTAGCCCTGAGAAACCCAAGAATTGTACCTTATTATAAACACAACATTAGCAAAAATATTTCTGTTTAGAGTTTCAAGTTGAACTTGTAACTACAAAACTTACTCAGCAATATAGCACTGGGCTTAGCTGCTTTTTGGTAAAGAATTCTGCGGAAGGCAACTTGGAAAGAAAGTTATTATTCGGATTGAACAAATATGCCTTCAAAGGAAAGGCTGAAATACTATTTATATCAGAAGACATAGTGTCCAGTTCAAATATCCTCCCTTTGAGTATCTATTGTGAATCAGAAACAAGGAGTTGAAGCAGTAAGTTGCAATGCCGAGACCTCACAGTGAAGCACAGTAAGCTTCAATAGTAACTTCCCCAAACTGTAATGTCCAAATTACGTTCAAAATATGCACCATTTTTTTAAAAATAGGACTGGAATTACTTCTTTTTTGGGCTTTTCCTCAGACTTAGTAATGTTGTTTTCTCTCCTTTATATAAGCATAAGCATCTTTTGGGATCAATGTACTTCCACATTTACTTTTTTCTTTTAATTCAATTTCAATTCTGTTTCAGCCACTAGTTTTCAGCCACAAAAGTTTTCAAGCTATCATAAAAATTTTGCACTTTGAAGTTATTTTATAGTATGTAGTATCAGAGCACTCCTAAGTAAATTACTACAAATTGTTCAGCTCCTCACTGGAGCCTAAGAATTATGAGAATAAACTTTTCTTCACTGTTACCAAATAAAATAGAATACATAGAATCTAAAATTTTCCTATTGATGTTTCAGAGGCAGGAAGGAAAATACAGCCTCTAGACATTCATCTGTGGACAGTAAAACACTACAGAAGCCTGGATTAATAAAATACATTAAAAATGAGTTTTCAACAGTTTCAGTAATTATGCAAAGATTTTTTTTTGGTTTGTTTTAAAAGTAGTTCGCGAAAAGGCTTATAATATGCAAACATGTTCTCTGAAGAGTTCTGTCACTAGGTTAAAGGCTATGTTTATTCTCTCCAAAATGCCAAGCATATCTTCAAGTGTGAGAAGAAAATTAAAAAAGGAAACAGACAAACCATCCAACAACACAGACCTTTGTGAGAGACCTTTCACTGCGCTAGGTCAAACAATTAATCTTTTAAACTACATCATTTTTTTAACTATATAGTTAATATAAATATTTATGAAACAAAAATGTAACCAATGCATAGGTTTTAATATTATTATCAAAAAGTTTAAGGGCCAGTGTACACAAGTCACTAATAGATTGTGTGCCAGCACACCTCCTTATGGTAGAAATCAAAATAATAATATGAAGTATGAGGAATTCAGTACTGACAAGGAACCCTACAATTTGAGAATTTTCCCCTCTGACCTGCAGTTCTGCTTGTAAGTAAAGCTATTGTTTCTCTCCTAACTCTTTGCATTCCTCTCAAGTTAGCTCAATTAACATTTCAGTCTCCTAGAAAAGATCTAAAAGGAAAAAAAGAAAAAAAGAATTTTCTTCAAGGACATACTACAGAAAGTACTGGAAGCTTTTAACGCTCTACCCTCTCACTTTCACTGCTGAGAAATAACAAGATGAGTATTTTGTTTCAGTTTGATGACAATTGCCTCCTTCCTGATCCAGTGCAGCCTATGTCTGCCTCGGGAAAGCCTCTTTCTAGGCTTCTGATGTTATTTCACAGTCCTAAGAGGATCAGCATAGAAGCCCTATGTATTTGTTTTAATGTCATGTTCAGAAAAATTTATGCTATGGAAATCCTATTCCAGCTTGCTGGTTTATATGGTGATTCTGAAAGTCCAGAGAAGAATGTAACAACAATGAATGCAATTGCACTCCATTATTTAATCTATTTAAAATGCAAGTCTTTTCCTGGGCTATATTAATTTTTTATAGGTTATCAACAGCTTAGAGAGTTAAAAACTACTATTTGTAGTTTTTTGTTATTATTTTCACTATTTTTAGAATTCCACAGGCAGAGAGCAAAGGTATTTATTCATATCTGTATCTTTTGTGCTCCTAAAAATTGAGCATTTTGAAATATCTGAAATACATATAATTTACATATAACTGGAGGGGAAAGAAAAAGGCACTTGGAAGTGCTAACTTATATGAGAAGTTAAACTACAGCATGCAACCAGCTCAAGAGACAGCTGCCTTCTCTGACAAGACACAGGAGACAGAAGAGAAGCACTTCAGGCCACTAAATCAAAATCAATGGCTGCAATGACAAGATATGGTTCCAGGTAACTAATTCCTGACTCTCACATGTAGCATAACCTCTTCCTATTTCTTAACACTGGTTGGCAAATTGCTTATCACACCAACAAACTTCAACTAGTAAGTGGGATCAAAAATTATATGCAAGCTCATGGTACCATTGATCAATGGCAGCACTATGATCTTAATTTGATTAGGTAGAGCAAAACGATGAGTCAAGAAGAATAATATTTTAAGGTTTTGGAGAAGAGCAACTAGGAGTGATAGGCATTCACGTAGAAAATCTTTTAATAACACTTGATAGCATTTGTCCAGCTGTCAGAGCTCTGTCTCTAGCTGTGGCTCGTCACAAGTGCTTCAGATGGAGAAATTTGAACAAAAATCCAAAAGCTGTATATAAAACCCACATGTATAACAGAAAAAACACAGGAAATTGTTTTCTGACTACAGTTGTGGGTCAATAGTTGAAACCCTGAAACATAACAGCTGGTTATGAGCATTGTAACAAAAAGCTGCAAGTATTACAAAAACACTAAGGACAAAAAAAGGCTTTTTCTTGTTCACTCCAAGGCTCACAAAAGAAGAAAAAATAGCGGTAATAAGGGTAAACGTCTAAATGCCAGGAAGACCATTTAACCTCAAGTCCATTTCTTCTTCTCAAAGGACAAAAACATTCCTCCAACAGGATTTAAAAAAATGTTTGTCTAAAAAACTCAAATACCCTTGATATGTTTGAGAGACAACTTAGCTCAGAACCTAACTTGCTTCCCTTGAATAACCAGAAACTGGATCTAGTTACAGCTTTGACAAATTCCCCAGCACAACATACCCCTTCCATGCATAAGCAGCTATTCAGAACAAGTCAGTCACTTCTCAGTACTTTCTTCAAGAAGGAGCTGGATGTATGCAACTTAAACCATGTACTGGCTTGTTTTTCCAAAACACAGATCCTTTTTACAGCTTGTTTTGAGCTGTCTATTATTTCTAGAAGTATGAACAACAGAACTAGATACAGTATTCTAAAACCATACAAAACCATCTCTCTCCCTCTATGGTGATGTTGTCATACTCACACAGCCAATGATTAATAATCATCATTTTTCTAAAGCACAATGCTAACAACTTACACTCACTGTCATGCATAAGTTTCCTAATGCATTCCAAGAGCATCTTATTACTTTCCTCTTAAAATATCTCATTTGTATGTACAATTCATACTTGTCCAAGACGAAATGTAATTTGTTAGACTAACCACTAAAACAGATAACTCAGATCAGTAGTACTAGTAACCTTACCTTTTCATTCATTCAATGCTTTAAATGACCTAAATGATTGGTGCTTTATCAACTTACAGCTCAACAAATAATTTTATCACCAACTACATAGCTGATGAGATAATAGTGTTTGACTAAACACCTCCCACAGAAAGCAAACCTTTCCCTTAATAGTGGTCAGAACTATAAACAAATGTTCACACCAGTGAGCTCATTATTATTATGCAATGGATGCTATATTAATTTCCCAAATTGCAGGTTTCTCAAAAACTTGCAGTCCAAAAAAATTTAAAAACTGTACTTTACTTACTGTTCAAGCCACATTTGCAAGATAACAGTGAAAAAGGCCCAAATTCTGAACGACGAAAACACTACTACCCAAATGGCTTTATTATTTGTTGTCCTCACTCAGCTAGGCCAGCGCAAGCAGAACTCACAATAAAGTAACAAACTTCTATTTAAGTGGTCACACACGATTTCTACAAAGACCATTTGAAAGGAATTCACTGATGAGAGCATTTTTGGTAAAGAAGAGTCCAGCCATCACATTGAAAAAAATATTATATTAATATATAATACCTACAGGGTAGCCAAGCAGAACAACAGCCAAACACACTGAACATGCCATAGAGTGCTTTGACTAGTATTACATTAATTTTACCCAAGACAGAAATTACAAGCAAACTTCTGATTCAGTAACAGAAATACAATGCAAATTTGTTTACAGCTTATGGTTTCAGACACCAAAATAAAACATTGACAGGTGTATGCAGACAAATCAGAAAGCCAACTCTGACCTACATTTAATTCCCACCTTACTCAGAGCTGTATTTAGTAGTTGCAGGATGACACAAGGGCCAAGAGATGCAAGTACTGCCACCTCGTGCCAGTCAAGCCGAAGTCTAACAAACAAGACTAGTCACTGAAACTGATTCCAGAACATATTCTGCCTTTAAAGTCTGACAGTCATTTGAGATCAGTTGTTTGATCATGAATTAGGAAAGAGCATAATGCTACAAATCTTGAAAAAGATCTTAAACCAATGCTTTAAATAAAAATAATCAAACTGTCTGTATCCAACAAGAATGCCTGGCATCAACTTACTCATATCTGCCACTTTAACATCCAGGGAACAGAGATTTGGTAAGAAATATCTGTTCCAGACTCTCTTTCTGGCTTGGTTTTGGATTTTGTAGAAAGTTATGACACACCATAAAACCAAAAGTACATGCATAAGCAGTTTGACTGCTGACAAGACATTAAACGTTTTGTGAAACACACAATACACCCGCTATAAAAATGGTCATATAATCTTACAGCATAAACATTTCCATACCAAATTCAACATATAAACTTCAGAAACTTGAGCAGTATTGTGAAAATTCTCAAGTATACTGATAAGCCACAAAAATGTATTTCTCAGTCCATTCTTATCTATAATACAAGCCCTGCATCATACATTACACAATAATGCAAGGAATGTAAATTTGTTTCAGTTTACTTCCTGATACATATAATTCTACTCAGTGGATACTTCAGTGACTTCTCACCATCTTCTACTGATTACAAACAGTAAAAATGTAAAACACTAGTACTCACCAATATCATTAGCTAGAGAAGCAGGATCACAGGCCCCAAGGGTGGCTTCAAACTCTTCCTGAAGACGGTAAGCTCTTTGAAGAAGGGATTCAAGCTTATGAATGAATTCAGCGCTAATGATATCCTGCAAAAGAGACATAAGAAGATCTTCTATTTGTTTACAGTATGTAAGATTGCTTTGTAAAATCAAAGAATATTATGCCCTCAAAGAGCAAAGTGTGCCACAATAATTTCCTCAGAAGCACAAAACAACATCGTCAGATGAGTACTTCAACATCCAAAATATATGTGCTATTCTTAAATGCATACATATTTAGTGTAATAAAAAATTTTAAATCTAAATTTTAAAATACTTTCAATTTCTGATATTTACTGCACTAGGAATAATGAATGCCAGACAAATGTGTTGTTTATTTCAAAATATTTTTAACATTTACTGCATAAGACCAAAGGAATACAAATAAAGTTTAAGCACATTATTTGTAAATATTCATAAACTGATCATCTCTGCCAAGGCCTTTATCTTCTCTAAGCAGGTATCTTTTCACATAGTCATAAAAGAAAGGGATGACCCCAGGGATTTGTGTGGATAACTGGAAGGCATGGTAGCTTGATAATACCATCCAAAATCTAGCACTGATGCAACAGCAATTGCCAAAAATTAAGTAACTCTAATTCCCTTTCTTCACCCTCCTCCAAACAGTAGGTCATAGATTGGATATACTCACTTCTATGTTCTCCTCTGCAATTGCATCTCCTGCTCCCAGCTTAATGGAACCACAACTTGCTTCATCTTCAACTTGCCTGTTACGGAAAGTTAGTGCCTGCTCCCATCGGCGCAGTGCCTCTTCAAAAAGCTCCATACCTAGGGGAGACCAGGAACACCCAGCACATGCAGCTTCCACATGCATTCACTTTTCAGAGTCACAGGAAACTATGTTGCTAACAAACATGGTTATAGTAGAGATGAAAGTTTTTAAACAGCAATTCCCAGTCTAAAGAAAAATTTTAAAATAATTTTCACAATATGATCCTAATGTTCAATGTATTTTTTTCTATTTACTTTCTACAATATTTTTATGGATTAGTACTAGAAATAGGAATTAAAAAATATGTGCATTTTGAAAAACTAACTCATTATTTCGTAGAAACATTCTTAGATGCATGACAACAGGACACCACAAAGAACACCACAATAATATCGTAAATCACTTTGCCCTGAATACAAGAAATTATTTACATTCATTGTAGGTGGATGCTGAATATTCTTACTATAACTTACCCATTAAATATAAATTTTCAGGTGTAGTCACTGGAATATTGACAAGCTTAATATCATCTTCATCTGCTTTATCCCAGGAATTAGAATTGGCACAAGCACAACTGTGACAAGAAGTGGCACTCTGAACCTTAAAAAAATACACAAATTCTGAAGCATTGTTATATAGGGCATCATTAAAATTACACTCCTGACCCATGCCATCTGTCTTGCAACTGCTTTTACTATGTAGTGAGTATAATGGCTTCTCAGCATCACCAGCCTTCTGCACAGCTTGTTCCAGAAAGGTGCAACAACTTTCTGGAACAGTTAACAGACACTGAAGAGCATAAAATGCTTTTACTTACCGAGGCCAGGCTTTGAACTGAACCCGAGTATTTACTGAAAAGTCCTCCATTTGCATAGATACAAGATTGAGATCCTTTTTCCTTGGCAGAGCTCAGAGAAAGAGTCAAGTTTTGTCGACTACTGGAACAACTTGAACCTAAGAGATATACTGATTTTAAAGCTGTTGCAATCTCAAAACACTGGATTGTTATCAGTAAGATCTATCAAGCAATGAACTTACTTTTTGCAATAAAATGCAGTTCAGAAACAAGATTATTCTTTAGTTTACAGTTCCAAATGAGAAACTGCAAACTAGAAAGTCAATGTCTATAATAATAACCATGCATTTCAGCACATTTATTTTCCTGTCATGTAAAAAATTGAAACTGCTTTTTCTCACTATTATGTCCACAAGGATGATAAACCCCCTATTGATGAAAAAGTTCTACAAATACATAATAAAAATGTTATCTTTAAGAACAAGATCAGTTTACTCATAATACAAGGAAACAAAGAAATCCCAGCCCTGGGAGTTCCTTCATGTACCTTTTTCTGATGCAGCTGCTTTGGTACACTCTAATACTAGATGATTCGGTTCCCATGGTGGCACTTTCTTGTTTTTCTTTCCACGTCTTCTCTTCAAGTGATGGGCCAGAAAAATAACAGATATTGCACTCACTGCTGTTACTGTGAAAAGCTTCTTTAACCCAGGAGAAAGCTTGATCTGCAAATAAGAGAGTGTAACTTTATTGAAAATACACACTCCTTCACTCCCACCTTTCCTCCTACCCTCCTTTTGGTGTGTTCAACCTAGGCTATAGCTTGTCTGAGAGACATAAGAGACACTGCCCTTACATAGCCTGAAAAACAACTAACTCTGAGTAAGGACATAAAGTAACCACCCCTCAAATTTTGTGATGACCAGTAGGTGAAAGAGAGAGTTTACAAAGGGGTTGGTATGTCAAAGTGAGTGGACGCACTGAGACACATGTAGCAGCACCAAGGCATATTACAAATCTACAAACTATGATGGTCTAAGGAAATGACTTTCAGACAAACATCTCTGTTTCTTTTTAATGCCAGGACAATGCAGAGCTCCAATGAATTCTCTGCTAGTAAAAAAACACCGAGAAGAAACTTGCCCTTCACAACTAGACTATTTTTTTGCATTGTGAAAGAGTGGAGGATCCAAAAGCTAGTATTTGCATGGTGTTTCAATTCAGGAAGAATGTGTTTTTAAATGTATTTAAATTGGAGCTATTTTGGGGGATTTTTTTTTTAATTGTTATTTTAATTGTTTTATTTCAGCTGTAGATCAGTCATAGTTTTGCAGATGTTTAAATTAGCAAATGAGAACAACATATACAAGAAACTGAAATGAAAACTCACTAAACTAACATTTAAAGATGTAACATTTAAAGATATACTAGATACTGGAGTTCACATTCACAAAATCTGTGAGTTCACATTCATGTCTGTTTGAGACGTGAATTCCCTCTGATTTGAGGGAAAATCAGATCTGCAGTCCATGGGGTCAATACTGTGTTTCTGTAACACTTCATTGTATGAGATAGTGCTGCCCACAGAGGGTACCACCACACAGTCTCTGGCTGCTGTGCAGTTGGTTAATGCTATCAGCGTTGTGTAATCTAAAGAGGCATTAAAAGCTTTGCTCTTCCTTGAGTCTGCAACAAGTCAAACATCTTTCACTTGAGAAGCCTGTCCTTAGTGGTACCGTACCTTGACCAAGGCCAAAAACCTAACAGTGTACTCTGTGAGGAAAAGGGGAAAAACAAAACCCTGAAACACAGCAGAAACATATACTTACAAAATACTACTGTATTTCACAGGTAACAACTAATAACCAAATAACTGAGTCCTCACAGAATTAAATGCTGAAGCTAAAGTTTCAACCACAATTTAAAAAATTGTGTCTATAAACATCATCATAAATAAACTAACAGTGAAATGAAAGCCTCTAAGGAGAAGCAAGTTAATAGCTGCACATGGTGGAGTTGCATGTGGTATTTAAAAAAGGATATGAATACACTGCAATGTAAAAAAAGAAACTGTGATTTTGCAGTGAGGATTTAAAATTATTCTAAAACTGAAAATAACCGGATACAGCTAAGACTGTGAACATACCATACTGTTCTTACATGCAACTAGAAATCAAGTATTCTGTACAAATTTAATTCATATTAAGCTCAGAAGAGAGAGTAGAACATGGCAATTAGACTTCTAAATGCATATTAAAAGTAACAATATTTAAACAATATAAACATTACCTGGTTAAGAGTATGATACCAAGAAATGGGGAGATGAAATACCCGTAAAGCTACTGTTTTCAGAGAAAACCGTGCCTCAGTAATAGCTTCTTCTGACATGGCTCCTTCTCTCCCATAACCTCATTAAGTGGAAAGATCAAAACAAAATCACAAAACAAAAGTCACAAAATGGTCTCTGGAAACCTCTGTCAAACGAGGGGTACATAATAAATTATGCGCTAGATGCCCAGGATAGCCCTTTTTCTGCAACCACGTGATCTTTACATACCAGGTACATGACTTGTTTGATTGATGTTTATGAACAGAGATAAGACTTGTGCTTAATGATAAAACACCAAATTTGCTGGCTCAGCTTAGGCCCCGTTCCTTCGTACTGTTCTGTGAAGAGACCTAGATCTACAGACTCAGTCTGCTTTTATCAGCAAGCAGTTTGTTTGTTTTATCTACCAAATCATAGATAGCAACAACTCTGCTTCTATGGCCACTACTGTTCAAAAGATGTTGGCAAGAAGATTTAGAAGATTGGAGGACAGCCAGAAAAAGTTTACTTTGTTCACAGCCCCGTTTTTGTTGCAGACACAAGATGAGGGATCAACACAGCACCCTGAGATCATCTCCCCTCATTAGACATCCCCCGCACTCCCTGACGCTAAGCACAAGGCGAAGCCCCGCCGACTGACACCCTGCCGGGCTCAGCGACAGAGGTGCGAGGAAAGGGCGGGTCCGCTGTGGAGGCAGCGCCTCAGCTCCACCGCCGTCTCCTTCCCCTCAGGGCAGGAGCCTCTTTCCGCTGCTGGACATGGAGCGAGGCCCGCCCGGCCTCAGTGGGGCAGCAAACCCCGCTCCTCTCGGGGGCAAAACCCATCTCCCCCACTGCCCGGTCAAACCCTCCCGCGCCAGGCAGCCCCACCGTGACGGTCAGAATCTTTGCAGCGCCTGGGATGGGAGACGGATGGAGCAGGGATACTGTCTCCGCACTCCCCTCAGCCTCCATTCCCACAGCCCCACCACTCTCTGGGCCTTGGTTGGGTCCCGCTGCGCGACGCCCATACTGTTTGTCACCCCCAGTTACCTGCCAAGCTGCGAGACAGCCGCCGCAGGCAACTCCCTCCCCACACCAGCGGCTGCTAGGAGACCGGCGGCGGAATCTGCTTCCGGGACAACGAGAAGCGGACGCGGTCGGCCGGGAGGCAATACCACCACCGCCGCCGCCACCACGTGAGGGTGACCCGCTCCGTCAGGAGTCCGCGGCGGCCATCTTTACACAGGGAAGCCTTCCTCTGAAAGATACCGGGCTATGGTAGGGAGAGCCTGGCGCCGCCATCTTTGAGTGGGGCAGTGGTCACGTGAGCGAAGAAGACGCTCCACGCCGCCATCTTTGTGCGGGGCGCGTCCCGCGGCCGGTGTCGTTGCAGCTGCGGCCGGTGCGCGTCCGTATGGGTGCGGCAGCACCGGCAGAGCTTTCTCCGCTATAGCAACCTTCTGCGCTGCAGCGTCCCCGGCGGGGGAGTGCTGCCCTCCCGCTCGGCAGTGTCCTCGGTCCCGGAGGTTGACGTTCGCCATCGGTGTAAGCTGCGGCCAGGAGAAGCCGTGGGCTCTGCGACCTCCCGTCTGCACCGGTAAGAAGGGGAGAGTCCTGCTACCAGTGGGGAAGACGGGTTGGGGTTAGGTGTTTGTGGTGCGGTGAAGGGCACAGCGGGCGATGTCTCCACCGGTCTCAAAGTCCAGGGCGGCCCGACCGCCGGGCGTGTTGGCACGGTGATGGCCGCCGGCGGCGGGAGCCCTCTCGGTGAGCAGGGAACCGCGGTCCTGCAGGGCTGGGCGGGGGTCCGGGGGCGGGGGCTCCCAGCGGATGAGCCGAGGGGAGGGGGCGATGTGCTCCGGGTCAGGGCGAGCAGCGGGCGGGGAGGGTCCGCCCGGCTCCACGCCTGCTGGAGGCGGCCCAGGAGCAGCCACAAACGTGTCAGCCGCCACAAATACCCGCTGAATTCTGAGCCGTGCGGGGACGTTTTTGTGGATACTATGCGATTTGTAAAAACAAATGTTTTAGCCGTAAAATGGTGTTTGGTTCCCTGAGGTATCTGCACGCGTAGGTGACCGTGTACGAAGGATGATACAGACTGGAGGAAATAAAGCCTGGTGTAGCACCTAGTGGAAAATCACCGTGGAGTCAGGCAGAGCCTGAGCTGGGGAAATCCTCTTAGAAACAGAGAGGTCAGCTAATGGACTTCGGAGTTAGGATTGAGGGCGGTGGAAGACAGGAATGGACAGGCTCTAAACCTTAAAAGGCAATATAAAAATGAAAAATGGCTAACCCTGTAAGAGGATAATAACCTTAAGCATTTTTTTTAAATGTCATTTCTCTTAGGAAACGATGCTTTATGACAGGATTAAAAAAAAAAAACCTAATCGAAATGACTTAAAAATTGTGTCACACTTGAATGGATAGTTCTTGGTGCCTGAAGAGAAGGGGTAGATATCTTTCATCAGCTCACTGAGTATACTTTTGTCATTTACTGGAAAATACCAGTTTTTATATAGACAGTAATTCTGCCCAGGTTGAATCTGGTGTCATTTTTTCAGGGAAACGGGGTGCTTGTGCTTAGAGTTGATAAATTTTAAAATATACAAGTAGGGAGAGATTGGAAATGAAAATCAAAACCACCTACCTATTCATTAACAGATTATAAAGGAATTTAGTGGGTGAAATTAGAATTAATCTTTCCTATTTCATAACCTAAGAAGACTATTCTCAAGTTTGGCAATGGTGCTAGTCAAGTGTATTGCTATGGCAAAGTAATTTATGATAATTTTTAGATAATCCAGTAAAGCTTTTAGGAAACAGCACACATCTTCATAAAATTGGTAGGAAAATGTGTATCTTAATAATCTGAATGCATGTGTTTGAGGTGATAGCTTCCAACGGCATGAGTAGCTTGAGTATTGGTAGGTGTTTTCTGCAGTAGGAAAAATATCTGTATGACAAGGAATTAGTGAAGTTCCAGAACTCTTTAGTATTTGAAATAAGTAAATGTTCAGATACAAAATTTGGTCTGTGTGTTGCTCTTACTTTGGTGCCATAAAATGGAAATAAATGTTAAATCCAGTTGCTCCAATACATTAGTAGTAAAATATCTCTGAGTTTAAGTAAAAAGGCTGGACTTAAGATCATGCTGATTCAGAGCTGTACAGACAAAATAGTAAATGTCTATAATGAAAATAATAAAAGTCTATAATGAAGATACATATATTGGTTTATTAGCATAACTAGACAGATAAAGACATTAATTCAAATTTTTTTTGAGATAACTTAAGAGATAACTGTTTATTTAAGAGATAACAGGCTTCCTGTAAAAGCCTAAGATTGTTTTCAAGATCAGTTGAATTCTCTTAGTGCCTCATGGGATTTTTCTCTATGTCTGATAGTCCTTCCATGGTAGGTAATAAACAAGTCTGTGATGCCATCAAATTCTGCTGAATAGTGAGTTACTGGTCATGATGCTGTAAATTGTTTGACAGCTCATGTGTGCAAATGTTATTTTTCTTTGTGAATATAAAAAATAAACATCAAAGAAAAAAAATGACTAGAGTTCAAGATAAGTTTGTTTTTTTCTTTGAAGTATGACTCTAGCAATGCACTGAACAAAAATGTGTTAATAAGTCCTTCTTTTGAACACGAAATTATTCGATTAGTTTAATAGCATGATACATTGAGACAGGTGTGCTGCAACAAACCTTCCAGTGGAGGGATCTGGGGATTAAGGAGAGACTGTGAAATTCTTGTGCAAATTCATGGGAAGTATATGATGAGAAGCTTATTGCATGAATATGATAATAAACAGTTAGTGTGGAAACTTAAGTTCTGTTACCAGTTAAGTTTCACTGTTATTCTTAACCTCATAATGAAAACAAAGATGCTTCTTGTATCTTATATGTAAGTCCAGGTTTCTTGGCTTGTGATTTTTCTGAGGTTCCTGTGAGACCATGGAAGTGTCCATGAAAGATGACAGAGATAGTCTTGTTACCAGGGCAATGGTCCTGATAATAATTCCTTGGAGTTCTTGGACTTGAGAAAGGCTGACATTAGTGGTAAGGATCCTTCCTGGAGCCTTTCTCCATCTTTACAATGGTTTTTTTTGTTTTTTTTTTTTGGTTCGGGGAGCCCTGGAGCTGGAAGCTTTCTATTCTTGTAATATTTTTATTTTGCTCCAGTTGTGGTATTTTGGTTGATGCTAGAAATGGGATACCAGGCTAAACAGACCTTTCATTTGACCTGGTAGAGCTGCTTGTAAAAGATACTGATGGACCTTCCGAGTGAGAAACTGTCATGTGTCACTGGAGACATGAAGTGGAGGTGTATTTGAGCTTCAGAATTAGAGAGCAAAATGAAGCACAAGAGAAACTGTCAAAGTAGGGGAGGGTTAATTTTTTTTTTTTTTTTAATTACTGGAAATAAGAGTAGTTAACATCTGAATGAGGTCTACACAATGCAGAAGCTTGTGAAGAAGCAGATATGATATTGAGATACATCACTAGAAGAAAATAAGAAATTTTTTCAGACAGAAAAATGAGTGAGGGAGGGGTTACCCTGGGTTTGCTGGGACTTCGATGAATCATGGTTTTAAAATTAATTTAACAGTTTTAGACCTCTAGATAAAACTCTACAAAATGTGTTGCTGTAGCTAAGTATTTTAAGGTAGGGTTATGGCAGTGCAGTGATTTAACACGGTTGCTACAGGATGGAAGGAGGTGTGTAAGAATTTTGTTAACAAGAGGTGAAAGAAAGGTCATTCAGCTCTTACTTACAATGACATGTAAAGAATATCTATTCCAGATTTCTACAGAGAATGCTCTCCATATGGAGAGGAATAGGGACCACATCCACAGCAACATGAGGTTCAACATGCTTTGGTCTTTCTAATGATTCCTTGATGCTGTCTTCATCTCTTTCCTTATAGCAACAGAATCTGGAGCAAGCAGATCTCCTGGGTTTGGGTTTGTTCAGAGCTGCAGGTCTGGATTTGTGACGTTCCACATGTGAGAAGTAACACATTCAAATTTAGTAGCATGAGGTGAAGCCTCTGCTTTATTTGTTGCCTTGTATTACTTGGCTTAATGCATTCTGAAAGCTTCTTCCATGAAAAAATTAAGCTCAAAGCTTTATTAATCCACTATACTGATCTTTTTACTGCATTTGTGTTAAATCATCAGTAATTCATACAGGTTTTTTTTGAGGTTGTCAGGGCTTTATTTGGAGCAACTAGTTAATTTTTAATGTTTTAACAGACCTTGCAAGATGTGCAAGATGAAACATACATTCATGTTTCCATTTCTGTTCTGAAAGGGAACTTTACTGTTCAAAGCAGAATAACTAAATGGCTGAAGTAAGGAGGTTTTGCCTGAAAAAGTATAATTTTCACATTTGAAGTATCTTTCACCAATACTGCATGTAGTTATAAGTAGACACTGAACTGAGGGAATATTTCTCCAACTGCAACTTGTATTTGAGAGTAGAGCTTTTTTGAATGACCTACCATTGGTCCAGAAAGAGAATTTAGACCTAATCTTAAAAAAAATCCCAAATTAATTATTTATTATAGTATTTCTAGTCTTGTTCTTAAACATTTCATTGAAAACAGTAAATATTCAATATTTTATTGAAAAGCTATTGGTGTAATGTTCAGAAAGACTAAATTATATAAACATACTTGAGCATATGTATAGATGTTATGTCTTGTATATTATTTATGTAGAAATACCTGTCTATAAATAAAACATAAATACATATAAGCATACATACATGCATGTGTATAATAAATTATATACAGTATTATATATTACACATTAATAATTTTATTTTAAAAGGAATGTTTGTAGAAATATAGATTGTTTATTCACATACACCCATTTATTAAAAAAAACCCCTTTGGTAGTCAGAAGGAACTGAAATGGCTCTTTATTCAGGGGAGTGTTATTGCAAGGCAATGGAAGTAAAGACCAAGTAAAAGATAACAAGCTGGAAGTTTAGTAGGAGGTGTGGAGATGCCTGGTAGGCAACGTTTATTTTCCCTCAGGCTGTCAAAGCTACAGGTTACTTAATATTCAAAGGAGTCATTGTTGTATGATCAAGGGAACAGACCTAAAGCTACACAAGGTAAACAGGTAAAGTGAGATGTTGGTAACAGTGGTAAAGGCTGCCACTATCAATCAAGGAGAGTGTATAACTGAGTTAGAATGGAGTTTTACCTGCACTAAATTGGACCAATAATAATTGCTCAATTGCAGTTTAAGATTTCTTGGGCTTTAGGAAAATGAGGAATCAATAGTAATCGTTTAGGTGACAAAACTGGAACACAGTTCTTGGATGGGTCTTGTCTGCATGAGCCAGTTTGAGAATTTAAAGAATGTTACTGAGTTCACTTTTAAATCTGCTTTCTGTAAAACATCATAGTTTTCTGTTCATCAAATTAATAATGACAAAGTGACTGTATTTAGCATTCTTCATTTCTGATAAGTTTCTGAGTCTGTATCGGAAACCTTGGATAGACAGTGCAAACAAGATAAAGGCTCTTTGAGTGTTCAGTATGACATGTGAGTTACAAGTTTCTGTTTGCTTTTGATATATAATATGCCTGAATCTAGAATGTGTCTTTGTAAATAAATAAAACCAAGATAAAGTTTCTGTCTCCTCTGTCACACAAGTCAGGTGCTCTTGCAGTTGAGCCTTCACAGTTCCAGCACACGTCAATGGTGCTGTGTAAGTTCCCCTTCTAGAATATACAGTCAAAGCCACCATTGGTTCTGGGTAGGCTTGAAAGCTGTGTTTTTTATGTTGATGGGGTGCCATGATAGAGACCAGGAAGATAAATAATTCATCCAAACCAGCTCTGTTCTGTTGCAGTATGGGCACAGGCTATAAAGGCTTAACAACTGCTACTAAGTTTTCAGCTCAAAGCCTGAAGCAAATCTTATCAAGCCACGTGAAGGCCTTGGAGCTTGCCTATGTCTTTGATGGTCTGGGAAAGTGTCGAGGGAGTAACAGATAACAAGGACTTGTGTACAGCTGAGTGTTGGCAGAAGAACTGTAAGAGGAGGGTCTGACATTCATGCAAGAATGTAACTTGTAACCAATCAGTATGTTAGTAGCATTGATAATTAGCCATCACTGTATATAAGCTTGTCTCATGCTCTCAATAAATGGATTCTGGCAGATCATTCTGATCGTGGAGGTTAGCCCCTTCTTACACCAACCATTGTACTTCATTACTGATCCACTTAGAATTTCGTTCATTTATGTCCTAAAAGTCAGAAGATTTTGTTGTACGTCAGCTGTGTTTAATTTGGACTATTGGTATCTCTTAATAAAGATATTTATGTTTACTTTAGAAAAGCTCAGTCTTTTAAAAGTTATGCGTATATTGCATATTAGATCATTGATATTGCTACCTACTGTAGGGCATTGTGTTTTATGCATTCTGTTGACAAGTAATTCCCTGGTTTTAAATCCCAGCTACAGGATCTCAGAAAATACATCCCCTAAAATGTCGTCGCCCGGCAGCAACTGCCCACACTTGGAATCAGTTGGTGAGATAACAAAAGAGGAATTGATACAGAAATCTCATGTGAGTTCTAGCAGTTTACATTCTTCCTATTGCAGTTAACTCTGATCACTTATTTTAGTTAGACATATGCCATGTCTTATGTATAATATGTATTTAAGTGTTAAGCATGGGTCACATCTTCTGTACCAGAATAGTATGGTTTGAATAAAGAACAGGAAGAATTAGGGGCTCATTAAAATTGAAAAACTCTTTTTTTGCTGCTCAACATTTTCCCAGCAGAGCCTCCCAAAGCAAGTGACGTTTTAATGGAAATATTAGTTAAAAGAGTTGCTGTAACACCAAGACGAATTATATTTTCATACATTGCCATTTTTGCAGTTATTTGGAATGTTAATGCGATACCATGTAACTTACCTGACTTAAAGTACAAACTGTAACAAAGAAATTTGTGGTTTTTTTCTTACCTAACAGTTTGCTTTTTGATGGAGGAACCACAGTTTGAGAACCTGCCCTTATCTGAACTCTTGATTGCAAGCTAGTACTAGTATATGGAACCATCAAAGATCTTGTAACCCATTGTAGTAGCTGGGAGGTGATGAAAAGCCAAACCTTTCCTGTCTAGGGGTGCTAGATTTTTTTAATCTGAACAGGGTAACCATTAATCTGCTTCTGAGGGTTAAAATATTTTTCTAGTTTTTCATCTTTTTCTTGTAAACTATTGCAGATACGAATACACAACTACTACAACTTCTGTCACATTCTTTTTTTTTTTGTCAAACTGATAGGAAAGACTGATAGGATTTTTCTATCAATGTGATATAGTATGTGTTTATTCCTTATTTAGAAGAACAATTTTCAGTTTAAGATGAAAACTCTGAGTGATCCAAGGTTTTACTATGAAAACATACTGAAATTAAGGTTAAGTAAAACAAAACGAAATTGTTTATCAACATGTTACTTTTAGTCTTAAAATTATTTAGCTTATACTGAACTGTTTTCTCAATTTGTCTTGAAGCTGTGGTTAATTGGTGAAAGTAAATGAGGTAATACTTTCCTTGTGTCTTAATTTTTATAGGGCACTTGTCAAGACTGTAAAGTTAGAGGACCAAACCTTTGGGCATGCTTAGAGGTAAGTTCTGTTGTTCCATAGTAGGGTCCTTTTCTAGTAACCTGCAGATAAAGTTGGCAGGGGTTTTTTTGTTTTTTTTTTTTTTAAGAAACAACTGTGAGTTCTTTATATTAGTTACTTTAAGTACTTTTTTGAAAGTAAAACCTCTTGTGCAGTTTTCTATTTCAAAAAATGTTTACCTTTTTTTATAAGAAACTAGAATATGAATACTGAGTTATGGTATTTTTTAGCTCTTAATCTTTTTTGTTTTTTAATATCTTCCCCATGTCTGTAGGTTTGGGAAATAATATATTCCTGAATTAAGGCACTTTAGCATAAGCCTCTTTTAGCATTTGTAGCAATAGCACCTAGCATTACATTATGCTTTTGCAGCATAAAAATACATGCTGTGTCCTTTTTATGTGTTCTGCCTAAGAATAAAAAACTTATTTTGAAATTTGTAGGAGCTTATACAAACATTCTTCTAACTTTGTATGAATGTTGTACAGTCTTTATCCCTTATGTAGTTCTTTCTTAAATATTTTGGCATTGTTTTTCTTGTTGTCTGTGAAGAGCAGAATTTCCAGTGTTTTTTAAAAGAAAAACAATGTTCTGAAAATGTTTCTTTTTCTGATTGATCTATGATACCCACAGAAAAATACATAGCTAATTATAATCTTTGAAAGTGTTGAATACTTCAGGTAGCTGTTTCCAGAGACTGTATTTTTCTCTTGTGTAAGCTAAGATGCAAACCTTTAGGTGTACATGTAGGTATTTTTAAAAATATATTTCATTAATTTCCTTTTAAGCAGGTCGTACTAACAGTTAAGAGATCAGATTATTTTGATCCTTCCGTCAATAACAGGGAGAAATAAAGATGTAAAGAAACAGTGTTTAATGCCTATTTTGTAGCTGGCTTGAAATTTAATTAAATGTAGAAACCCTCTTGAGAGTAGGAAGAAGTTTTCAAGAGTGCATCAACCTGGCAGGTGGGGAACTGCTGCAAAGCTTGAATGTGTTGTTTATTTCCTACTTAGAGCTCTTGAAATGTTACTGAAAAACTTCATTTCATACCAGCGTTTCCATAAGAAAGTTTTCTAATTGTAGGAGGGCACTTAATGTCATAGAATCATTTAGGATGGAAATGACCTTTAAGATCATAAGAGTCCAGTAACTAACTAATCATGTCCATAAACACCACATCTCTTAAAAACCTTCAGGAATGGTGGCTCAATCATGTCAGCCTGTTCTAGTGCCTGACAATCCTTTCAGTGAAGAAAAGTATCCCAATATCCAATTTAAATTTCCCCTGGTGCAACTTGAGGCTATTTCCTGTGTTATTTGGGAAAAGAAACCAACTCCCACCTCTCTACAACCTCCTTTCAAGTAGCTGTAGATAGTGATAAGATTTCCCCTCAGTCTTTTCTCCAGGCAAAGCCAATCCCAGCTCCCTCAGCTGTTCCTCGTAAGACTTGTGCTCAAGACCCTTCACCAGTTGTGCTGCCCTTCTTTGGACACCCTCCAGCACCTCAATATCTGTCTCGTACTGAGAGGCTCAAAATTGAGCACAGTATTTGAGGTGCTGCCTCACCAGTACTGGCAGTTGCTTCCCTAGTCCTGCTTGCTGCACTGTTTCTGATAAAAGCCAGGATGCTGCTGGTCTTCTTGGACACCTGTGCACACTGCTGGCTTGTATTCAGCTGGCAGTCATTCAACATCCTTAGGTCCTTTTCTGCCAGGCAGGTGTCCTGCCACTCTTCCCCAAGCCTGTAGCTCTCCATGAGGTTGTTATCCAAGTGCAGGACCTGGCAGTTGGCCTGGTTGAACCTCATACAATTGGCTTCTGCCCATTGATCCAGCCTTTCCAGATCCCTCTGTAGAGTGTTCCCACCCTCAAGCAGATCAACATTACTGCCCAGCTTGGTGTCACCTGCAATGATCTGTTATGATATATCTCCTCTTGGATGAATTGACATCTTGCCTTCACCTTTTTCAGTAGAAAAACATGGTGAGATCACAGCATGTTAATTCTCTGTAACTTAACCAATATCTGTGGTTATTTAATATAGAAAATTGACTGTGTTCAGATGCTGTTTGATTGTATGAATTAACATGCGTAGAGTTATAATGTGCCTGATATGATGTACCTTCTGATGTGACTGTCATGACTCATGCAAATGAGGAATTAATGAAAATTGCTTGAAGGTTGGCAGCTGCAAGATTCTACACTCAGCCAAATATGTTTTGTAATTAGCACAATTAAAATCAACAATTATTTTGCATGTTATAACTACAATCTAGTCAGTACTTAACCATATAGTGCTGGAAACCCTTATTTGAAGATGAAAAAACGAATTAATTTTAAAGTAATACTCTGATAAGTAGGCATTGCACATGAGATAATGGAAGACATTAATCGATGTGTCATATTTTGAGACTGTTACAATTCATTATTTTAGACATTGAGGCATCCTTATATTTTCTGTAACAATCTCTTCCAAATAAGGAGTTATAAAAATTGCGTGTTGATCTTAATCTGTAATAATTTTTTTGTCCATTTTGGTATGTTTAATTTGAAATGCATTAGATGTCTAAAATTGCTTACTAGTGAGAGGAGTTGAGTTAAATCTTGCAGCTTTCTTACTTGCTTTAAATTATATTTATTGTGCATGTCTCTTGGTTTGTGTAGGACTCTGCAAGCTTGAAATTTGAGTGAATTTTAAAGAGACTAGCAGTATATTCCTATTCTGTAAGCCTGTGTGACACCACTGTTTAATTCTCTTTATTTCTTTGTGTCTTGTTCAACAGAACAGATGCACATATGTTGGCTGTGGTGAATCCCATGTTGATCACAGCACTACCCATTCCCAGGTATGTGTATGTGCTTGTAATACTTGTAATACTTACTTGAAGCAGTGAAATAGAATTAGAGATTTTTTTTTGTCATTATAGTGATGTCAATAACCTGTGTTAATGTTACTGTTTGGAAGTTTGATTAGCTGTAATTGTTTTTCATCTATAGAAGCAGGTTTTTAAATTTCGGAGTATGTGAGATTCCAGTCTTTGTGCAGCTGCATAATTATGTGTGTAATAATGACCGTTATTTTAAAAAGCAAAATAACATAGTGAAAATTAAAATATGAATTTCAAGATGTGTGGATGAAAGTCTTCTTGAGTGCTTGAGCTTGTGTACAGAACTCAGTCTAACATCTTAGGAGTGTGTCTGCCTGGTGTTTAAGGAGAGGAGGAAGTTGGGTTAATAAAGATGAGCTAAATATCTGTACAGTAGGAAGTGTGAATTACCAGAAACAGGTGCTTTGTTTCGGCATTATGCTTCCTGTTGCAGCAGCTACAGATGAAGAACCTGTAGACTTAGAGGAGCATATCCTTTCCTGCTGTGTCCTGATTTTGGACTCAGCTTGGTAGGAACAGGGCAGTTGCATACACTACAGTTCCCAGCATGCCAGGTTCTGGCAAGGCTAGACAGCTTGGGTGCATATGTTTGGGTCTTAAACTCCCTGTCTGTTCTGTGCATGTTTGCCGAAGTGAAGCTAATAAGACAAGTCATTCTTTCACAGCAAAGACAATGTGGACAGAGGGATGGCAGTTACATTAACCTGTCATTTCAAAATTGCTGATTTTTCCACTTAAATGAAATTCTTGCTCTGTCAGAAAATACATCTGAGCAGTTTTTGATCCTTACAAAATAGTGAATATTAAAATGCACAAACTGCACAAATAGTATATACGAGGGTTTTACAAGAAGTATGCCTTATGACTGCGTTTTACCACCACCCCTGATTATTTTTTTGTTTTTGAAGGAGAACCTTGGGAAGAGTGCTTATTTGTACAAATCAATAGTGTATCACCATAAACATAAATAATTTTTTTTTCCCTACCAACTATTTAAGCTGAATCATATGTATATATAAATAATCTGTTTGTAGTGCAGTTGAGGAATAGATGATTCCTGAATTTCTTCTATACAGTTTTAAATCTCTTGGCTTTCTATGGTAGCTTATTCCTGATTTACATGCTGTTTCAGAAATGTTTTGTCCTGTCAGGTAAGAGAAAAGAATTGGATAGTGCTTGCTGTCAGTGATACTCTTGTCTTCATTTTCTTGTTACTTAATTTTAATTTATGGATAGTAAGCCTCTTCTGGATTTTTTTTTTCAGGAAAAATCTTACTAAAATGAAAGAAATAAGGCTGACATTAATAAGTTTATTTCCACCTACTACGTTTTCCACAAGCTACTGCAAAATAATTATGTTGATTGTGTCCTCTTCAACCAAATTAATAAGTTGTTGCTCTGGACACTTGTAATTATTTATGCAGCTGAACCTGCAGAATGAAATACATTCTCATGCTTAAAATTATCTGAAATATTTGTAATCTCTTTATGATGGATTTTAATAAGAGAAGGGCTGTTTAATGAAATTGTAACCTAGGTGTATATGACAAAAACATTGATCTTGTACAAGGCTTTATTAAATGAGCAGAGGAGAAACTTTGACATCCTGCAGCATTTGTGGTTTTTTCCTAATTTCTAGTAGATCCTTCATTCTCTAGAAACCCGGCTGCTATTAATATAAAAGGAAGAAATACAGGAGGGATTGGTGAAAATAATTTGGAGGATGATAGCAACTTACAGTTACCTTACAGGATAATCTTACAGTAAGCAAAGATGTTAAAAAGAGAAAGATGAAGATTAGAACACTTAAAATATTTTCCATCTGTCAAATTTTTATATTGCTTCACAGTGTGAAGCTGTCAGTGAGAAAACTAGTTGAGTCTAGAATGTTTGTTTTGATTTGAGCATCTTTTGCTGTAACTGAACTACTTATCTTACTCTTTGATTGATTGCTAAATAGATTGTCATACAGCAAACCAGTAGAAATAATTACTGCACTTAATGTAGAGGAGGCAAATGCCATTAGGAGCATTTCCTTCCTGGAAAAGGTTTGTTGTGAATTGTAACACTTCTGACAACAGACTTTCTTCTTATTTTTATAATTACATAGAGGAATGTCAGCTGTGACAGTGACTTAGATTCTGATTGTTCCTTGGAGCTAATTTGAGTGACTTGTACTAAAAATGGGTGTTGTATAATTTGTGCTAAAATTCCAGGAATTGAATTGTTTTTGAACGTACTGACATATGTATTTGTGTCACTGTTGAAAGCTCTACAGTTTCATTAATTCTGTTCTAGCATTCATATTGCATTATTTAATTTTTCCAAATTTCTGTGCTTTTGGTTTTTCTTCTGTTTTAGGAGACAAAACACTGTCTAACTGTCAACCTTACTACACTCCGTGTTTGGTGTTATGCCTGTAGTAAGGAAGTATTCTTGGATAGAAAATTAGGATCTCATTCTCCGCTACCGAATACAAGGCTGTCTCACCAAGGCCAAGAAAACAGTGTGCAGGTATTTTCCAACTCTGTGATACAAAGGCTGCTGTAGCTTTTCAACAGACATAATTTCTGTTCTCAAACAGGAAACTGCCTTTTTTCATTGAATTGTCTGATTGTTTATAATTTACAATGAACTGTAAGGTACAGGATTAAAATACACAGCCAAACTTAAGGTTATGAGATTGGACTAATTCTCTTGTGCTTCCCCATTCTGTAAGTTCTTGAAAATGTTACTTACAAAACTCATTTCAGTAATTGCTGGCTAACTGACAGGGAACAACAGAATTCCCTGTAGGCATGGTACTTTTAGAGAAATACATGCCAATTTTTGGCCTTACACAGCCACTTAAAAGCTTTCCTTACAGTTTTTGTGGTTTAAACATGCCTAGTTTTCAATTTTAAGAAATGACTGAGAAGGTCTTATTTTTTGGCTATAGCAAATATATTTCTATGGGAATTGTTTATGTGCAAATGCTCTTTAATATTTTTAAATATAACAATAAAAATTTACTCAGAAGCCACTAGTAACTTGTATGTATTCTATGTAAGTGAGTGATTTTGATATAGGGTGACAAATGTGTTTGATTCATGTGGAAAAATGTATCTCAAACTAGAAACTGGGAGAATGGCTGTCAGTGTTCCTTGGCAGCTAGGATTGCCAAGGAGTATAAATAAGCCAAGGAGAGAAATATGGCTGCTATCTGGCAAGTTGATACTAGTTGAATAAAGCACAGGGTTGAGATGTAGACGAGTCTGACACCAAAGATGAGACTTTAAAAAGTGCTTGGTTGTTCCTAATTTATTAACAATTTACCGACCTATTAACAGTTAATGCAGTAGCTGAAAACTAAGGCAATGAAACAACTATTGGCTAGTATTGCAGACATTTTAGTTTGGAAAAAATAAGCAAAGTAGATGTTATATATGGGCAGTTTAGAAGTGTGCTTTCTGCTTGCCTTGTTCTTCTGCAATTTCAACCAAATTTGTTTAGGTTTGATTTGTTATTTTGTTCTCTTTTCCTGGGTACATTAGTCATTCACTGGCATCAGTACAGGCATCTTTCCTAGATGAGCATTGTCTTAGAGAGAATTATGCTGCAATTTCTTAAGTGTTGCTGTTTGGCGCATCACATGTAGCTGAAAAAAGGAAGTTGTTATTACTTTGTTGCATATTTAACATACTTATATAGGTAATTCAGTTAAAATTGACAAGTACAAGTGTGTTGTTTCCAAAACTGTTTTGCTTGAAACATGGAGCTATGGAAGAGATACCAGGATGAACAGGTTGGACAGTCTTTCATTGTATGTTGAGAGGAAATATGCATTAATATTTTCACTTCACAATTCAGTATTTAACAATAAGTGTAATCACATCATTCTCTCACAAAATGCCAGCAGCTCAATTAGAATAGCATCACTGGAATATTAAAAAAAAAGTTGTCTTGATAGAAAGCTGGGTTCTCAGCTTCTTTTCCATTATACTTAACCTGTTCCAAGCAATTGTCTATAATATACTGAAAAATCAGTAGAACTCCAAAGGTCTGTCAAACATTTTGCTTAGAATTTTTATTTATATGCTCACAAAAAGAGTTTGTCATGCAACAAATGTCTGCCTGCCCAATACTTCATTCCTTGATTTGTGCATTTTGCTTCCAACAGTTGGCCTTCTTTAAATGTAGTGAGCCATCTGGTGGCATATCAAAACCATATATACTAACTTTCATGTGATAGCTACTGCGTTAGCTTTTCAGTGCTGGTTTACTTTGTTATTCTTTTGTTATCCAAGGGGAAAAAAAATGTTATCATTTGCTTTGTTTTGGTTCTTCAGCTGTTGTCATAAAATCATGCAGTTTCACTGCTAATCTGAAAGCAAAAATATGATGTTTTTCTCAGTAAACTTGATCAGAATAGCTGTGGAATCCTCTTATTCTCACTTTATATGCAGTGAGGTTACAAAATGTATTCACGGAATTTTCAGTTCCTTTTTTTTTTGGTGAAATTACACACAGGCTTATAAGATGAAAATTGGTAAATACAAATAAATACGCTTTTTTGTTTTTCTCACTGTAAGGATTTTAAAATACCTAGTAATCCCACACTGAAGATCCCGCTAGCAGCTGTATTTGATGACTTGGATATAGAAGTGGAAGATGATGAACTAAAGACCAGAGGTAATAAAAGAAAAATGTACTGCTTTATTGACCTTTATTACATGTGTATATTTCCAAGTCTGTTCTCTAGCTATATACTAGTCCTTTTCCCGGAGGAACTGTTTTCTGTTCTTCTCTGACTAAGATCTTTAATTTCACCTTTATTGGATCAGTCTTTACTTCAGAACAGAGGCTGCAGTTGTAAATGTAGCTTGTGCAAGCAGCAACAAAAATAAGAAATCATGCTGGATTATAGCTTTAGGTTTCCTTCTCTGAGCCTGCAGTATCTCAGTGTGGTAGTTTGGTTTTTTGTTTTCTCTGTTTTGGTAATGGATTTTATGTTCTGCCAAAATCTGTAGTTTGGCCCACTCTAACATTAAACTGTTATGAAAATGACAGTGGATGAAACCCCAAACAGCTAAGGCTTAATTTCTTGTTTCATAAGCAAACATAATAATTATTACTTACAAGTCTCAAATCGGTATTGATCATCTTAAAAAGGGATATGTGTATTTGTTAGTAAAGAAAATATTTCAAACTAGCATTTTGTCAGGAAAACACAACCAGCAGATTGCTGAGATGTGGTTGTTGAGATGCCAATGCAGATGTCAAGGCAGTTTGTTTTCTTTCAGTGATAGAAGAGCTATTCCAATTTATGGATCTTATTTCTCCTTGACTCATCTGCTACCAGCTTTCCCTCTCCTAAGTCTGTTAGCATTGGCCAAAAAAATCTGCTTTGCCCCTTCTGTTGTCTGGCACAGTTTTTCTGGATATGTCACCACCCCACTAATTTGCCATCTGCCTTTAAATCATTAAACCTTGTATTTATTCCCTGTTAATTTCTCTTACCAATGTGTATTTCTCCATCTTCTTGTCCTACTGATATTTTGGGGAATGCATATTTCTAATATTCAAGGAGAATTGCATTGAAGTTCCCAGTAATATTGATGTGACTTTGTTAATACATTTCCCAAATTTAAAGGAAAAAAAACCCTCTTCAGCTCCATTTTAGCTTAATTCTTTAAAGCTTTTATAATGCTTTTGACAAAACGAACATTAGAATATGTATTTGCAAGAAAAGTCTGTTAAAAAACTTTGCTTGCAAAACTTGAGCCTGGAAAGCTGCAGTGAGAAGATTTTATCTTTTGCTATTAAAAAATGTACTTAATCCTACGTCTGGTTCCAGTATAAATGATTGTCCTTTTTGTAGCAGAAATTTGTAGGGCAGAATGCAGGTTCAGATACAGGAAGCTGGACTAGATTTCTACTCAGACACTTTTTTAAACCTTAAGAATGAAGTTCCATATTAGAAAATCCATGTGAAATAACCAAGCTGGTAAAAGGATTTTCTTAGTAAGTTTTATCTTTCTGCCACAGACTAAAAGGATCAGAGCATTCTCATACTTCAAGAATTGCATAGAACCAATGGTGGTGTTCGCTGAATGTTTTAAATTTTGCAGTCTCAGTGGTTCTTTGCTTATAAATTTTACTGTTTTATCTCAAAATATCAATTTTATTTTTAAATTAAATACTTTGTTTAAATGGCCTCTCTTCAAATATTTAGAGACTGCTTTTCGTGGCTCCATAATTACTGAAGGAGTGGATGTTAATTGTAACTTTAATACGTAAGGAAAAAGAAAGTACACAGCCTGAGTCCAGAAATTAATTCTTCGGGGAAGTATAAACTGAGCAATCAATGTATGAAAGTAACAGTATATAAGTGGCATTAAAAAACCTGACAGTAGGTAATAATTCTGATTTTGGGATAGTCATAGACTGAGTAGGTTTGGAATGTTTAGAGTAATCTGACTGCTAGCATGAACTTGAGACAGAAGAATGAAATCTTAGTTGAGAAGCTTTCAGTAATATGATTAACATTTATGAATGCAACATAGAATCAGTTTAACTGAACAGGTAAATCATTAAATTCAATTAAAACTTAAATATTGATAAACAAAATTTAAAGAACAACCTGCAACTGTCAGAAAGCATCAGAAGTTGGTAAGGTGAAATACGATCTACTTGTCTGAAGTGCTTTAGTCAGCCAAAATCAAAACACATAATTTCTTCTAGTTAGATTAGTATTCCTTTAGGAATCTTTTAGTTGCAATTTGGCATCAGAAGTGTTACACAAGAGTTTTAATTAGTACATATTTACTAGGAAGTATTTTTTGTAGTGTATCTTGTATTGGACTAACAGACTCGCTGATTATTCATTCTGTCTTTCAGGTCTAACAGGATTAAAAAATATTGGAAACACTTGTTATATGAATGCAGCTTTACAAGCTCTTTCCAACTGGTAAGAAAATGGTTCTAAACATAATTATATATTTGCTTATATATCTGTTTTCTGAAGATATACTTAGGGATTTCCACTACCATGGAAAAAGGCATGTATTTGTTAAATCTCAGTCTTGTGTACTACAAGCAATTGTGCCACCAACAGGGAAAAAACGATTATGATTCATGGATTACTCAGCCTTTTCCCTGTTTCATTTTAATTCCTCCCTGTCCTAAATAAAAATACATGTAGAAACTGGAAGAAAATCTGATAAATACTAATAAATTTGTGGGGTAGGTTTCTTTCTAATACAACAGAAATCAAAGGAAATGTGTGAGAATAAACCCTAATGAAAAAGCAGAGACATGTTAAGATCAAAAGGTCCAAATTCATTCCTTACAACCAGTACATCTGGGACACTCCATACTGAATCATCCTAGGAGGAATAGCTGGAATGTAAAATCTTCTCATCCCATGGGGATGCCAGATATGTTCTTGAAGGAGATATCTATGAAAGTTGAAGAGATTAATGGGAGGTTGAAGGGACAGATGTGAGAACATGTGAGTTGGCAACACTGCAGGAAGTAAACAGTTAAATAGTCATTTAAGTATAAATTATTTATATACAAACATCATGTGGTGCCATTGGATTCTGGAGAAAAGAAGATTTGTTTCAGATGCTATTTATAGTCTAGGCTTATGGTGGTTGTTGCTGTAGTGGTACACATGTACTTCTGATGACTAGATAGAATTGCCTTCCATTTGAATCCTATTGGACAATTCTGGTGCTTTAACAAATGTCAGAATTCATTTCAGGAGTCATGTTGTTGTGTTGCTGAAATTGTCTTACTAGGAAATGCTTTGTTGCAGCATTTCAAAGTGCAGGAAATGGAACTCTTCAGTTACAAAATAATACTAGTTTTTTGTAGTCCTGTATGAAATTCTGGTTTCCTTTTGTATTATAACAACCTGAAAAATATACTACTTTCTTCTTCTTTTTATCAGCCCACCTTTGACGCACTTTTTTCTTGACTGTGGAGGCTTAGCCCGAACAGATAAGAAACCAGCAATTTGTAAAAGTTACCTCAAGCTGATGACAGAACTCTGGCACAAAAGCAGGTACTGCATCCTTTTGGTGATGAAATGCTTGTAAATAAATTTCATGGCCACGATGGATGCATTAATCAGTCCTAGGCTGCTAACTTTTATTTTGGGACTATCACAGAATTACTCTTATAAATTAGGAAGAAAAGATTAACTTATGGGATTTAAATACTCCTTATAACCTGTTTTTTTCAATATCTAACAAAGCTAGCAAAAATACTGTAAACTGTAGTAAGGAAGATATGACAAGAAATAGATGATAAAGAGTAAACAAATTAGCATTAAACTTTAAAAGATAAATTTGTATCTGCCAGAAATGTATCTAATATGTTAAACTCCATATCAGTGCTTTATCAGTTTCTCTTATTTCCTTTTATGGAACTTCTGTTATCTTCATCTAAAAGTACGTTAAAATATAAGTAGAAAGGTAAAGAAACAGTAATTGTGGATAATGCCAAGAGTATGTCTGATTTATCATCTGTGTCCGTGACAATAAATGTGGCATAAAAAGCCCGATACAGTCTGTATTTCTGTTATGTGGCAGATTATTATTCTTTTCAAATACGTAGTCAGTAGTCTAATAGCAATATTTTATTTGGTTAAGATTAATATTGTTGGTGTTAGGTATGTTAGTTCAATTGTGAGTAAAATTATCATCCAGGTAAAGATGGAAAACTCGACTGAAATGCTTGCTTTTTTGTATATATTTATATTTGTAAAACTGAACTTACTTTTTTTTCCCCTTTAGACCTGGTTCTGTTGTTCCTACTGGTTTATTTCAAGGAATTAAAACTGTTAATCCAACATTTCGAGGCTACTCCCAACAGGTAATAATTCTTTTGTAAATCTACCTAAATTATCAAGTTATCTCTGGTTTTTAAATGTAGTGTTTAGGATACCATGCTCCTGTATTCTCAGATTCTAAGAATAACTCCTTTTGCCTTTTCCAGGAGAATTAAAATACGTATCTAAAACTACTTCTTTGTGAGAAGTTAACATTGATGATATTTGAACAGTCCCCGAAAACAAAAGTCCAAAAAAAAAAAAATTATAATTATCTACTATTTACAGATAAAAAAATTAAATACACAGTATTTAAATGTCATTTAGTATCTTTGAAAGAAAAACCCACTGCTGTATGTTTTATAATTAGTATTGTGGCAACTCTTAGTTGGTAACTTGTTAAATCGTCATGGATTATTATATAGTAAAGACATTCTTCAGTTGATCCTTCATGTGGTATCTTGCTGCATTCACACAGTTTGGTATGTTATTAAAAGCTTTTGTGCTAGAGGAAAATTTTAATCCCTATAATTAAAAAAGCTTATTAGTATCTTCCAGGAATCTGCTGTTACTTAAAGGAATTTTGCTGTTTCAATTAGCATGTTTTGTTTTTATGGAGTGGAGGATTGGAACACACGTTAAAGTTCTAAAAAAGTAAATCTTTAAAAAGTAACATCAATACTTTTTAATTTACACGTGGGTTTCTAGAAAAGTAGAAGATCAATCTTGAAAATGAAACAGAAACAGTATGGAAACTTGATTTTTGCAGTTTTGAACACTTTTCCATGCAGAGCAACACTTAATGAGAACCTTTTTAGGTTCTCTCTGGATCCTACTTCAGTTGTATGTTTCATGTAGGTTTCATGGCAACAGTAAAAACAAGGAAGGTCTTTCATGCCCAACACTTCTCTTCCCTAGCCTTGCCAATTGTGCAGCCATTTGGGCAGCCATGTTCAATATTCAGAGAGGAAAAGGAATATTTTCGAAGAATGTTCATCAGTTCTCAAGGATTGCACTTTTAAAAAGAGGAATTATTAGCAAATAGTTACATGAAGTTATTTTTCATTACCCAAACCCAAGCCTCAAATCTGCTAGTTGTAGTTTTTAAGAAAAAGTTGGTAGTTTTAAGCTTATTGAATAATTGCTATGATGAGAGTGTTGTGCAAAAAAAATTACTGTTATGAGAAACCAAAATACAGAAGGAAAATAGAAGCAGTAGTAATTGCCAAGAAGAGACTATTGTTTCTGCTGTTGTTGCTGCATCAGATATTCTGTGTTGCCAGCAACCAAGCTGCTGCGTTGATTGTTGAAATCTGATGGCTTTTAAGATACTTCCAACAATGGATTAGACTTGTAGTAATACTTGACAGTTCTTTGTGGAAACACTGATAGTTGAGGAATCTTGTCCAGGCTTGAGAAGTAGAATTAAAATCGTTTTGACAGTCTGATGCAATTGGAAAGGTGGACAAAGTAAATCATACTTTTTAAATAAAGTACTTCCATGCCCAGTGAAAGCAAGGCTCTGGTTGCTTTGCTGAAGATGCTGCGTAAGGTTTTAGAAAACTGTCCCTAAAACATTCCATTGCAGCTGGAATCTGGCCACACTGCTGCTGTTACATTTGTCATTCGTATAGGTTATGGCAGTAGTTTTGTTGACATAAGCTTTTTAGGAATTGAAGTGTTTTGGAGGAAGCTTTTATATGATTACTTATGATATGCAAGAAGTGAACACAGGAAACATACATAGTCTGCAAATGAAACTTGCTTTGAACATTATATCTGAGGAATTTACCTTATTTTTCTCTAACAGCCAGATGTAGCCTATTAATTATGTATCTTTTCCTGATATGACTTTTATTTCCCTATATTTGAAAGATATTATATTGGAAAATTTATTTCAAATCCTAGGATGCACAAGAATTTTTGCGCTGTCTAATGGATTTGCTTCATGAAGAACTTAAAGAACCTGTTGTAGAACTGGAAGACACCCATCCTATGAGTGCTGGTGACAGTATGGAAGAAGACAAGAGCCAGTCAGATGTAGGCTTTCAACACTGTGGTACCTGTGATAAAACAGACAATGATGCTATTTTCAAACCAGTTGTAGAAGATCCTGCAGAGACAACCATGCTAATTCAGGATGACGATAACAACTCAGTCACATCCAAAGACTGGCAGAAAGAAAAAATATCAAGCAACAAGCTTAAACGAGCAAATTCTATGGAAGATTTGGAAAAAGACACAAACACTGCTTCAGAGACCACAGAATTTTTAAATAATCAAGGAACTGTCAAAGTACAGATACACAGCAGATTCTCAGGTAATCTATTCCTAATGTACAGTTGAAACAGTGAAATTTTTAGCTGGACTATCTGGGCAAGTGGAAATGAGTTGCAGAATATAGCAGAGAGTTAAAGGTGGTCTTGATTGTGAGCAACATGCTTTCTTAATTTGTTAATTCAGGTGTTCTGAATTCAGTTTGAATTTCCCTGAACAGCTAAAGATCTGTTCTGGTTGAGGTTACAGATAGCTCAGAAAAGTAGGATTTTTTGGTTTTGTTAAGTGAAATTAAATGGTGCTTCATTCCTAAATGCCCAGTGACCTGACAGTGCAGTATGTTTAAATAAACGATGTAATTGTTGTGTCTGTTCATTCTGCAGTAGATTTTTTGATTGAATTTATGATATAATGCAAATAATAATTGCAGAGTACATCAATGATGTCCACATGAATGATGTGTCTGCAGCTCAAATGCCATTATCAAATGAAGGGATGAACACACGCTTATCAAACAGTCCTCCAAAATCATTCCCATCGTGCTCTTCACTGGCAGCAGTCCACAAAAAAGGTATAAGCCCTTTATTTTCTTCCTCCTGATACTGAATTAATTTTGTGGTTTCCTGCTGCATAGCAATGCAGAATTGTTCTGAAGTTTTGTGGGTTTTTTATTTTTTTAATCCCCTGTCCCTGGAGAGATGAGGGAGATTATATAAACTGGACATAAGCCCTGTTTAATTCCCCATAATGCTGGGGGAATTCCCCAGTGTGCTAGGACTTGCATCTGGGAGGCCAATAGCTGATTACAGCCATACCTTTTCCTTTCTTCTCTTTCCTCCTTGCTGTGAGCACATGATGTCTCTTGGATGCTACTCTTTCTAATGCTCCTGCTTGTCAGCATTTCTTATTTTTTGCTGCTGTTTATTAGTGTGGATAAATAGAGCACATCTTTCACATCACTGATAAACTAGCATCTTAGAACCATGTTACGGGAATCTAGATGAAAATAATTGATTAAAAAGAACCTGGGAGAATTCAGTGCAAAAGGATTCATAAGACCATTTGTGTCCACAATAAATAAAATGTATCTGATATGTTGTGAAAAAGAGTACTTTTTGGATTACTTCTAACAGCTGTTCTTTCTGTGGGAGACAGTTTTGAGTTCAGACTTTACTATTATTTTAGAAACCTCTCTAGGTAGGGGATGTTGCAAGGACAATGTATAATATTGCTGGATGGTCAAGAAGCAGAAGCACTTGCTTATGGACAGCCTATGACCAGCTCCAGGGGAAGTTTTCTGGTCTTGATTTTAGCCTACATTTCAGTGATGTGTAAAGCCCATGAGACTCTTCTAGTGTGTTTCCCTAATTCACGATGGATTTGATCAGGGAGCATGTGTTAACTGGCTTGGAATTTTCCTCTTTTTTAATAAGCTACTGTTAGGCTGACTCTAGTGGTAAAATTAAGCTGCTTCAACCTGTTGTCATCTGTGTTGTGGTACAGTAAGTTTGTGTATGAGCTCTTCCCCCCAACATGGTTAAACTTACTGGAAGATGTGATCAAATTATATCTCCTTCCTGCAAAGATGAGTCTTGTAGTAGCAGGCTGAAATTTTCCAGACTGAAGCAATATTTTTCTGGTGCTTGTCCCCCTTAAACTACTTTGAGGTGCCTACCTGAATTGCCTGGTTATAGCACTAATCCCGATGCGTAGTTTCTAAGAAACATTTAGTAAATAGAAAACAATCCTAAATATCTATGGTCTTTAATTACATTATTCAAGGTTAAAGGAAATCAGAATCCAGTTGTTTTACTTTCAACGTTTTATTTTTGCCATTTTATAGCTTCAACGGTATCATCACCAAAAAGAAAGAAGCGCAAGAAGTACAGGAGTGTTATCTCTGATATATTTGATGGGACTATAATAAGCTCAGTACAGTGCTTGACTTGTGACCGGGTGAGTAAGGAGGGAAAGTTCTAGCTTTCAATATGTTGGGGTTTTTTTTTCCCTCCTACATGTATGTAAGGTTTTCCAAATACTGTAGTTCTCTAACTTGATGGTTTTGTGGCAGATTTCCTTGGAAGGTTAGATTGTTTTTATGCTTGTTCACATAAACAACAATAGCAGCTGCTGTCAGCACTGTGTCCAGACTAGATTGCTTTCAGTGGGTTTGTTATTTACTCAGAGCTGAAAATTAACATTTTGGGAATTGATTTCCTGTAGGAATGGAGAAAGAGGCTTCCTCTTCTACTTGACTTTTAGGTATGGTTAGTTTCTGGTAATTTTCTGAATATCCTAATGCATACCTACTACTGGTCTAAGTTCTGAGGTACATAATGTTACAAAGAAAAATGAAGGACCAACCATCCTGTTATAAATGTCTTATTAGGTAGATTATGGCTTTGAAAAAACTCGGGTAAGGACACTTGCTTGTATAGGTTGTATGAGTCATTAACTCCTTCATGAAGTTGTCCTCTTCTGCAAGATGTTGATCTTTTTCTGTACTGTTGTACTGTTCTCTCCTGGAATTACTTAGAAGAGCACATGTAATCATTAAAAAAAAAGTCAGTTATCTGCACATGTCTAGTCAACTACATTAGCTTCAAAGCAATAGTATCAAATGTTGGATGTACAAATATTTGCACTGGGGACAAGTTTGTCAACACAAAGTTGAAATCAAACCCTGATGAAGTTTTGTGACCTTACTGCGCCCCTTGCTCTAGATTTAAGAGTACCAAGCCCTCGGGGTAATCTGGTGCGCAAGTTTGAAAAGTAAGACATTTTAAAGTTTCCTTGATGTTTTGCCCTGTAACTATGAGACTGCTAAATCCAGAATGAGAGACAGCTTTGTCCCTTTTGCAGCAGGTCCAGTTATCTCAGGTCAAGATAATGTCAAAGTAAAATACCACCAGAACATTGGACTAAATCTTCCTGAAATGAGTTGTATAACAAGGAGCCTGAGGCAAAAGTCATAGTTCTTTGTATGACGAGTTGGAAAACAAATAATTAATAATGTCTTGTAAGAAAGTATTTAAGTGATAACAATGTGCAGTTTCACTCTATAATGTGTTTTTTTAATTCCTCTTTAGAAAACAAATTTTTGCATCTCCTTATTTGTAATTATTTTACAGAACTTAACTGCGATTTCTCTTCAACCTTAACTCTATTTTGTTTTGTTTGCTTACTTCTTTAGCTGTCTGTGACCCTGGAGACCTTTCAGGATCTGTCCTTGCCTATTCCAGGCAAGGAAGATCTTGCTAAACTCCATTCTGCAAATCATCAGACATCTCTAGTCAAGGCAGGATCATGCGGAGAAGCGTATGCTCCACAGGGATGGATAGCTTTCTTTATGGAATATTTCAAAAGGTAAATAATAATTACCTTGTTTTATTTATTTGTCTGTTTTGAAATTCCTGTTTCTGCTCTTCTAGCAGAACATTTGTTGGTTTTCTTTCTTTTCTGTCAATGATGTTTCAGGTTTGTTGTCTCATGTGTTCCTAGCTGGTTTTGGGGTCCAGTTGTAACCTTACAAGATTGTCTTGCTGCCTTTTTCGCCAGAGATGAGCTCAAGGGTAAGAGGTTAATTACATGAACATGTTTCTTCTGAGTAGTTTTTCCTCCTGTCACAATAAGGTGATTCATATCTTCTTAGCTTCAAGCAATTAAGCAAAAGGATGTCTTAGACTGTAATAGAGTCATTCCTTACTCTTATGGGATCACTCATTTCAAAGAGGTAAGCTTCTTATATTCTCAGACTGAGTATTTGAGGCAAGCAGTGCCCATGAAATCTGCTTTAGAAATGTCAAGTAATTTGGTTTAATGAAGTGGTATCAACTGAAGGTTCATAAAAATTTAAAACTCCACTATATTGATAATCACTCTCATAACCTTAATTTGGACTCAGGAAGTTATTGTCCTCCTAAATTATTTAGCATTATATAGTTGAAAGCATAAAACTGAATAACCTTCTATTTAGTTGCTATGTCAACACTTTCAACTGTGAAGAGAGAAATCCCCTTGAAACTTACCCTTCAAAAGCATATATTCAATATATGTAACTGTGAATTTAGAGAATAATGGCTGTTTTTCTTCTCCCTGATATTTGCAGGTGATAACATGTACAGCTGTGGAAGGTGTAAGAAGTAAGCTGTCTTTTACCTTTTGTTTACTTTAACATGTCTTAATTTAAGTACTTTAAGGCATCTGTTAGTCAAGAGGCATTTATTTCTGTTGGGTATGTCGCAGTATACTATAAATCTTTTCATAGTACCTTTTGTTCTGGCTGTCAGAAGCTTTAGTGTTACAAAAGTGACAGAGACAAGAAAGCAGTGACTCACCATATGTTATTGCAAACCAAATGTGTTTAATTATTTTTCATGCTCCTTACCATTTTAGACCTTTCTAAATTGTTTTTGGATGATAAAATGAGAGCTTTTAGCCCCTTATATTACTAGCAGGTTTTCACTGATATGTGATAGGTCCCTTCAGTGTGTTGAAAAGAAATAATTAAACTACATTTTTAAATGCCAAAGGACCAAATAGGGAATTGGCCTTAATTATGCTCAATGTAATTTATGGAAAAAGAGTGTTATTCCTTGCTGCATAACTGGTAGCATGCTGCAGGCAATTTCTTAAAAATAAACTTAGTTGGTTTATTTTTTTTTGTTCTGCTGGGTAATGGGTTTTTGTGAAGCTTCAAGTTCTTTCCTTTATGCTAAAATAAACTCCAGGCGAGATGGAACTTGATTGTCTGTACTTGCTGCTTTGAGTTTTCCAGCAATAGATTGCCCTTTCTTTTGAAGAGTCATTGTCTAAATAATTTTGGCTTTTCCATGTCTAGTCTGCGTTACAGAAATATTTCGGTTTTCTTAAATGTAATGTTTAGCTTAAACTTCAGCTGATCTGGCATGACAGACTACAACTCTTCAGAGCTAATCATTGGTTGTTTCATTTATAAGTTGTTTTTCTTTTTTTCTTTGCTTAGGTTGAGAAATGGAGTGAAATTCTGCAAAGTGCAAAAATTTCCTGAGGTACTGTTATTATATGCACTTTAAAGCACTTTTTGTGCACGATTAGGAATTTGGCAGGGTGAATGAATTGTATGGAGTAAACTGTTATTATGATGAAAATATGTCTATATTGGCATTGGTCTGAAGAACATGAACAACATTTGGTTACCCTGTAAGAAAGTGCAGCTTGCACATGAAATCTACATTGTTACTGTCAGCCTGCAGAACTTGCTTATACTGTAGATCATAGAATTAAATACCAAAGCCAGACTGGAAATCTTTTCTGTAAATAATACTTGTAAGCTTTAATTTTAAAAGTCATCTAGTGTTGCACATCAGAACATGCGGTGCAATAATTGGGAGTAACGTCCCTTGTGACAAGGCTATGCAATAGGTGCATTGAGGAAGAAAAAAATGTGTGTTGTTTCTTGCTGCATCACTGTTGGTAACTGAAAAAAAGTATATATAGAACACAGAGCTTGTGGTAGTTGATTCAGGTCACAGAGGAATGATAATAGATGGCATGTGCAGGTGTAGTTAACTATCAAATAGTAACATGTATGGTTCTTGAGTGATCATTTGATCCTTCCTTACAGATATTGTGCATTCATCTCAAAAGATTTAGACATGAGCTTATGTTTTCCACAAAAATTGGGACCCATGTGTCCTTTCCTTTGGAAGGCCTTGATCTTCAGCCTTTCCTTGCAAAGGACAGTCCAGCTCAAATAGTGACATATGATCTCCTATCTGTTATCTGCCATCACGGAACTGCCAGCAGTAAGTATGCAGTTAAACTGTTTTGTCTTTGCAATTAGTGTTCGTATCAGCACTTCTGTTTAAGGATGGTACCAGCATGCTGGAGGGTAGGGATGAACATTGTTAATTATGGTGTGAAAGATAAATGCTGGGGTTTTTACTTTGATCCATTAGACAACTTGCTTTTAAAGAGTTGACACCTCTTTGAAATTGAATGGCATACAAAACTGTAAGTGGAAAGAAATTTAACCTAACATTCCAGGATGTTTTAAAGCTGAGATACATTATTGAAAACAGTGTATAAATGTACAAATGTGTAACATGCCAGCACATGACCCATTGATCAGTTGTTCTGCACAGCTGCTATTTGTGTAGAGTTTAGGTTCTTTGTATGCTGTACATTCTTGGAAAAGGTTCACAAAACACTATGAAGATACAGGTATTTTTCAAAAAACACATTCTCTTAGATGCTGCCAGTTAACCCCAGAACAGGCAGTAACCCCTATTTATAGGTAGTAGTGAGTAGCTAAATAAAATTCTTATTCCTATGTGTAGAGTTTATTTCTGCCCAGGTGAAAACAAGTATCTCTAAGGTTTGGATGATAAGATTTCAGCATACAGTTTGGAAAACAGGAAAGAGAAGTTAGAAGCCAAAAACTTGATGTATTCTTATAGAAGCTATTCCACCCCTCATACTTCTCAGACTTTAGATGAAGTTGTTTATATTGCTTCTGGTTGCTTTTTAGTCTTCCATTTAGTATTTACTGAATGATGCTTTTAGTAGATAGTTTAGTACTTCATTACTGGCAGTTGAATAAGTATTTTAAAATAGCAGTATTTAAAATATATTATGAATAGTCTTCAGAACACACTTAAGTATGATCTTGATTCCATGTAGTCATTACACATCTGTGCTAATTTCTACTATAAAGCTGATAAAGACTTGAGAAGAGCTCATTATGCTCATTATCAAAACTGGTGAGGATAAATTTTTTGGCCAGACTTACTCTGGTTTGAATAGAATAGTGTGTGCTAGAGGTCATTAGACAACAAGAGCATGCTGTAAGCAGTGTCCAGCTTTCCACTAACTTATTCCGAGTTTGAGAAAAGTTAATGTCCAGGTTTTCTCAGCTGGTAATGTAACATTTGAGACTTTCTTTCCTTTTCATGTATTGCAGAGTAAAATGAACAACTTTTCAATAACTCTTGCTTCTAATACTCTAGGTGGACATTATATAGCTTATTGTCGCAACAATTTAAATAATTTGTGGTATGAATTTGATGACCAGAGCGTCACAGAAGTGTCAGAATCCACAGTGCAAAATGCAGAAGCTTATGTTCTCTTCTACAGGTAAGAAATTAAAAGTAAGTCAGTGTGTAAATAGCTTTTAAGCATTTGGGCAGCTTTCTGAAACTGGCTGCCCCACAAAAATTACAGTGGAAGAATCTGACTAACCAGAAAAGCTCATGCTGGAGAGAGACTTAATCCTTCAATTACTTAACACTTGCTCTGTCACTGTGAAAAAATGGTTGGAACTTGAAATTGTATCTGAGTAAGTAAAGCACAGTGAGATGACTAGAAAGATCTAGCAAGTGCTTAAAATCCTCTATCTACCAATTTCCTTGTTTCCAATTAAAGGAAAGGGATTTTGCATGAGGGGAGGTACTCCACACAGACTTTGACTGTTAGAGATGTAAAGGGTATTGTGCAAAGCCCTTTAGTAGAGGAGATGTGGAACAACAGCGATTTTTCTGTTCTAATTTATAGATTTGTCTTTTCCTGAAAGCTGAAATGAAAAGTGAGAAGTTGTGTTGTTATCTTCAGTCTAAGGAATGTCTGTACTTGAAATAATAAAAGAATCTTAATTCAATTTTCAAATTAAAATTTATGGTGATTGCCAAATATTCACAAAAAAGTTGATGTTGAAGTAGCTTGTCACAGTTGCACCAGAAATGTGTTCAGAGAACATCAGGGGTCTCTGAGTTGTTGAACTAAGCAGGCAAAAGCTTTCTTGTAAGTGTGGTAACAGCTGTGTTGTGGCTTGTCAGAACAAAGGACAAGCATAGGTTCATCAGAGTAAGTGGGCTTTGCTGCTCTTCTCACTCTCTACTAACTGTGCTGGCTCTTGTGACACATGGCTCTGTAACATGACAGTCTAGGTGGGTTCCTGCAACATACTTGCAGTGGCTTTGGCTGTCCTTAAAAGGCAAAAGTTTTTTGACATGCTTAGTCAACTTCTTCGTGCTAGTAGATCTTTGAAGTACAGACACGGCACAGGTAACACACATAATAGTAAATTCACAAAGTAAATTATCTGCACTGTATTTGTTTAATGATTTCTACTTTGGTAATAGAAAGAGCAGTGAAGAAGCACAGAGGGAGAGACGGAGGATATCGAGCCTGCTGAATATGATGGAACCAAGTCTTCTGCAATTCTATGTTTCCAAACAGTGGTTAAACAAATTCAAGACTTTTGCAGAGCCAGGACCAATTTCAAATAATGACTTTCTTTGTATTCATGGAGGTGAGACTGTAACTAAGTATAATATAAGAATTTGTAAACTTGTAGCTGTTCAGGGATGTATGTTTGTTTTAATTTAAGTAATTTCAGTAATTTCATTTTATAACTGCTGTAAATTCTTAGATAAATTGGAATTACAACTTGCAATTACATTATTTTTATAATTTTAGAGGTTACCTAGTTGGAAAATGGTAGCCTGTGAAATTTTTTTTTCTTTGCATGTTATGTTTATTTTTTGTAGAAGCTTTCTTGATTTTTAAAGAAGACAGTTTGACTTAGCTGCTTGCTTACTGAACAATTCCCATTTTTATAAATCCTATCGCCTTATCACCATCCTCTGTACTATCAGAATTTATTTCTCAGCTATGTGCTGAGAAGTTCTGAAAAACACTCGAAAAAAGTGTTAAAGTGAAGTTTTGAAAGCTGCAGAACAAGAAATTGGTCTGAGGCAGAGTATCCTATGTGGCGGTGTCAAAATAGTGTAGAAATTCTGTATATTTTGCATAGGAGCATAAAAACTTTGTGCTAAATGCGAATAAAAATGAATTATATTAACAATACACATTGGGGGGGATATTTGAATGCCAGTATTCCAAGGAATTATTACAATGTGGTGTTCTTGTTCCTATTTTCTAATAAAAAATAGACCTATATTAGATTAGCAGCTAGAGGTGGTGCCCTGATGTTGAACCAAACTTTTAACATTGGAATATTGTGTCCCTGTAGCAATTTGCAGAGTGTGTACATGTGAGCCCTTGGGGCTGTGACTTTCTTTTAGCCGGATTACAGCAGATGAGTCTTGAACAACTGCCTGAACTATATAGCACTATTCCCTCTTCAAAAGAATTCCTGGTAGCACGTGGCTGCATACCATGTGCTTCAACTCAACACTTTTAACTTTGCAAGCCCCTGTATTTTTAGCCTCCCTCAAAATTTCACTGCTTTCAAGTTTTCGTGTTGTTTGAAGTAATACAAAAAGCTCTACAGCAGATAAGTGGATTTTGAACAGTTTGCTAATGTGTTTGCATGCCTAAAGAAAACGTTTAATCACTCTTTAACATTTTAACTGTGTACCTTAAGCGTTTTTCAGTTAGTATCTGTAAAGGATTCTAGCCCTTTAATTCTAATGTTTCATGTTGTATTGTCTTGTTTTATATAAGCTTGTCAGCCTCGTGTAGGACTATAAAATTTGAGCAATCTCTTTAAATACATTAATTTATTATACTGTGGTAATATTTGTTCCTCATGATTTCTTTGAATTCATTGAAAGGCTGTGCTTTTGTTTTGTTTGGAGACCTCTAACATAGGCTCCTATTCCGTAATCCCTTCCAATAAAATCTGCAAGTCTCTTATCTACATTTTTTCCTCAAATTTATTTTTTTGTTGCTTCTGCAGGTGTTCCTCCACACAAAGCTAACTTTGTAGAGGACTTAGTTGTAATGCTACCTCAAAATATATGGGATAATCTTTATAGTAGGTAAGTTTTGTACTGTAACTGGAAAAAATCCAGGAGTATGGTTTGAGAGCAAATATGTGCCAAGCTGCAGCATCAGACTGTAGATGCGCAGTGGCTTGGAAAAAAATGTATAAACACTCCAGGCTTAAAGCAAAGTGAAGGGATTGTAAATGGCTGAATGATATAATTTGTTTGTGCAAAAAAATGCTAGAAGCCCACATAAAGTAGTGTGTTACTGGGATAAGACTTGAATGTTAAACCAATAAACATGTATGGTATGTACAGAATGGCACAAAGTAGGTCAGCAAAAGTACGCTTTGCAAGAGGTGCTTTGAAAGAGCTCTCTGTATCAGCTTCCTGTTCTCTTGTTGGCTGGAGACAGCTTTTCTTTTATGTTAGCTTTGAATCCACAGCCTCAGCTGCCAGTGCTGCTTTAGAACAACTTATATCTAAGCATTCTGTACTCTATGCTTTTTAATGTAGGTCAGCTTTAAGCGCTTGCTTATAAAGGAGGGATTCTTACCAAACATGTCTCATTTTAAAGTTAGAAAAAGCTATAGAATAGCTTTGCTGGTGACTTTACAGACTCTCTGTTGCACTTGTGTGAAATATTTTTAGCTGTTAATTAAACAATATAGCTAAAGAGTTGAGAGGTTTTGTTTTAAAATTTCAGTAGCCACAAGGGAAAATAGGAACAATGCTTTTTCCAGCTTATTTTCACTTTCCTAGATGTCCTGAATTTTTCTTTCAACCATCTGACAAAGGCATTAAAATATTTCTTAAATCTGATAGAAGATGTTTTTAAACTTCTCATTGATTTTCCTTCGCTATAAAGCTTTTTAACAAGATGTCAAATTTAATTGATTTGATGGAAAGGTAGAAGTCCCAGAGATGACAGGGTGCCCCCCAGACTTTGGGTGTCATTACTAGGCAGAGAAGAGTTATGAAGACTTAGTACTTAACATTTGTGTGTTATGTTCTGCCTTCCTGACTGGCACATGCTCCCTTCAACACAGACAATTCTGAAGTAACTGTGTTTTGCTTTTTGTCTTGCTCTTATCTGGGAATTACAGGAGAGTGCCATGCCTACAGTGGGTGAGAATTCATGGTGAGGAAGCCAAATATGGTGGAAACTGACTTTTCCTGAGATGTTTTTAAGAAAAAGGAGGCATTAATCTAGGATGCTAATTGACAGTCCATGGAAGTCCCAAACATGTTTATTTTGCTTGTGGCCTGGCACTACTCATTTTCAATTCCACATACGTCAGGGTCAGAGATGATATAGTACAATCCATACTTCACCCATTTCAGTTAAAAAATTGAGAACTGACAAATGCAGTCTAAAGTCAGGGTTATCTTCAGAGGCACACTTTAAGTGTTATGAAACACAAGTTTTTATTAGGTTGGGATGATTGAGTATATACCAAAAATCTTATATGTGTAAGCGTTATGGCACTGAAACAATATTTTAATTTTCAGTTAAAATGCAATGCTGCTGTGCTGAGGAGGATACAGAGGGAAGGGGCACAGAGAGTAACTCTTCAAGAACAAAACAATAAACCAATTTAGAGGCTGGTGTCAGGAAGGTACCAAAATGATTAAGAGCCTGCAATGGAATGGAAGAATGTGTTTAAGATAGAACTGGCTGGACCATTTCCATAAGCTGTTTATTGGAGATGTTTAAGAAAATCACACGTGGTATACACATACAACAGAATACTTCATCACTGACACGTTCTTCCTGTAGTAATGCCCATTGAAGGGTGTGATGCAGGAGAGCTTGAGATGGTTTGTACTGGCTGTAGGCAGTCAGAACTTGGAATGTGATTGTGTCTAAGTATGGAGTACAATATATTACTAGAAAAATAAATTATAGCATTTGTGGGTCAGTGTGACTGGCAAGTATCATGCATCTGTTATATATAACAGAATTGTCAAAAGAAGCTGACACTTGAGATGCCTGCAGGTGCATCACCATTTTATGTGGTATTTTACACAAGGTTAATGGTGTTTTACTTTTAATGCAGGTATGGAGGAGGACCAGCTGTTAATCATCTGTATGTCTGTCACACCTGCCAAATAGAGTCTGAAAGAATTGAAAAAAGAAGGAAAAATGAATTGGAAATGTTTATTCGGGTAAAGAAGCAAACACTTATTCATTTTGCTTTTTGATATCTCTTGATATTGATGACTTGACCCAAGGGCTACCAGAAGTGCATAGGTGATTCCTGTAACAAATGGACTATATGAGATACGTGTACTTATATAGAATCCCTTCTTTACGTTTGGCAGCAGTAATGTTCTTTTGCTATCCCAGATAACTATCTATATGGAAATGTACTTTGAATAAATATTTAATGTGTTTCTTAAATTGCTTTTTTATTATATAGAGGCAGATTGCAGCCATATGAGCAGTTGTTCTTTATATGCTGACAGTGATCTGTTCTGTGCAATCTGATAAGACTTAAGTGTAGTAATACTGTACCAGCAAAAAGTTAATCATAATCTTTATCTTCGGTTCTAATTTTAAAAATATCATTAGAGACTTAAATAATTACATTTGTAGTAAATATCTTAGTATTGTAATGGACCTGTAAAATTAATATCAAGCAGCCACTGTCCTTCCTGAGTTAAAGATTATGGACATATGTCTGGTAAAGTGACTAGCAGTAATGACTTTATAATTCGTAAACAGAAAATGTGTTTTGCAGTTCTTATGACAGTAAATGTAGAGATATTTGGAGTTCTATTTCTGCTATCTTAATTCCTGAGAGGGAGACAAACAGAATTGTAGCTGTTCCTTTGGTTGCCTCCATACTTTAACAAGAGATTGTGGCAGCTTTTCTCTATTAGAACTGCTGCTTGAACTTTTTTCTTTAGTCTGGGTTACCAGAGGATAATGATTGTTATAAACAACATTGAGTCAGCCTCATTTGTTTTAGTGATCAGTATATTTTCCAGTATAAACAATGATTATATGTGCACTGTTGTGTAAGTATTGTTACTGGTTAGCAGTTGGAAAATTCTGTTATCATCTACAAAGATTGCTTTAGGGGATGATTGCAAAACTTACTCTATCTGAATTCTTAAGAAGTTGTGTTGATGCTTTAGTTTCATGTCTTTAAGGAGGAAGTATATCTATATATGGCTTGTTGTCCAAGTGGAAATCATTGACGAGTGGTGTTCCTCGAGGATCAGTGCTGGGAGAATAATGTTTTAGCGTCTTTGCAGGAGATATGGATAGTGGGATTGAGTGCACCCTCAGCAAATTTGCAGATGACACCAAGCTGTGTGGTGGAGTTGATACACTGGAAGGAAGGGATGCCATCCAGAAGGACTTTCACAGGCTTGAGAGGTGGGCCCATGCCAACCTCATGATGTTCAACAAAGCCAAATGCAAGGTCCTGCACCTGGGTCAGGGCAATCCCAAGCACAGTGGATGACAAACTCAACATGAGCCACCAGTGTGTGCTTGCAGCCAAGAAGGCCAACCAAATCCTGGGTTACATCAAGGGAAGTGTGACCAGCGGGTCAAAAGGCAATTTTGCCCCTCTACTTGGCTCTGGTGAGGCCCCACCTGGAGTATTGTGTCCAGTTCTGGATCCCTTAACATAACGAGGATATTGAGCTGTTGGAGCGGGTCCAGAGGAGGGCCAAGAAGATCAAAGGACTGGAGCACCTCCCTTATAAATACAGGCTGAAGGAGTTGGGGTTGTTCAGCCTGGAGAAGAGAAGGCTCTGGGGGGGCTTCATAGTAGCTTATCAATACCTGAGCGGGACCTACAGAAAGGCAGGGGTAGGACTTTTTAATAGGATATGCAATGGAAGGACTAGAAATAATGGATGTAAATTGGAAGAGGGTAGATTCAGACTAGATATAAGAAAGAAATTCTTTACAGTGAGGGTAGTGAAACCTGGGAACAGGTTGCCCAGAGAGGTTGTGGATGCCCCCTCTCTGGAGTTTTTAAGGCCAGGCTGGACAAGGCAGTGAGCAGCCTGATCTAGTGGGAGGTGTCCCTGCCTATGGCAGGGGGGTTGGAACTCGATCTTTAAGGTCCCTTCCAACCCAAACTATTCTATGAGTCTGTATTATTACAGAGCTAAAGCATAGTGATTTTACAAGTATAAATGATGTTTTGCACACTTCTCACTAAGATTATGAAAATGCCTGTAGTCTCTGAAAAAGAACAAATTTTTGTTTCTAAAATCTGAACTGTAAAATATTTTTTTCAACACTAAAAACTAATGTAGTAAAATGCTGTTGAGACTCTTTAATCAGGTATTTTTTGGCATCTTATAGTTACATACGTGACTTAGCAACAGGAACTCAGAAAAAACAGGATTTAAAAAAATCATTAAATAATAGGGACCAAGACTATTTGTGGTTTTTTGTTTTTTAAACCGAAGCAAAGGAAAGTTATGAGAAATCCCTGGGCATTAGTTCACCATTCCTTGCTTGGAACTGTACTGGTATCTGGCCCAGGTATGAGAGGAAAAACCACACATGGATGAAGATACAGTTAATTACACAAAGAATCTCTCATAAAATTATGGAGCAAATTTTTTTAAACGCTGTTTTAGTTTAAAAAAAAATATTTTTCTGCTCTTTTTTGCAACTTGAAAGTTCAGCTTTCTTGGTAACTATACAGAAGTGTTTGATGGAAAGCACTTGTGCTTAAGAAGAAATTGTTGCTGTTTACAGGAAAAAATGAACGAATTCTCAAGTAAAGAGTAAATAATCTTATTAATATGAAGGCTACCACTCAATCTTGGGTTTTCACTAGATGTTTACTGTTTTGATGATCAGTAGTTCTGTAAAGTGTTCAGTAGCAGCGTAATATGCTGTTAATCATTACAGTGGGTAAAAGACTTCAATAGTTGAAGAAGCAGAAAAACACAGATTCTCTTTCTTTACAGCTTAATAGAGCATTCCAAGAAGAAGAATTACCATCACTGTTTTACTGCATCAGTATGCAATGGTTCAGAGAATGGGAAGGATTTGTAAAGGGTAAAGACAGTGGTAAGTTCTGGTCCATTTCAAAATATGGGTCATCTTTGATGTTATAGTGTAGTGGCACTGTTTAAGTAAATTGTTTCTGCTTCAGAAGAAGGCTCTAGAATGAACAGATAGAGAAGACAACAAAAGATCTTAAAACATCTGAGACACAGATTTTATAAGTTGCAAATATATCCAGGAACCAAATTACAAAATACAGGCAAATAATTCACAGGAATTGATAATGGGATAGTTTGCCGTTAGTAGGTAGCATCAGGAAAATTAGATCCAAGTACAAGGAGGGATGGATTTTGCTGTGGAAGCTGAGAGATACTGCTTCTGTGGGAAAGGTGACCTCGATGTCACAACCCAAACTCGTAGATAACTAACAGCTGTAGAAGCATCTAAAGGAGGCTAAAGTGGTGTTATTAAACTTTTGAAATGGAAATGCTGATAAAATGTGCTACGAACTACTTCAGTTTGTCCTAGGACAAATTTGCTGGCCATAAGAATTAGGATTCATTTTTGTGTTATCTTGCTTGAAGACTTAGTGCAATCGTGAACGCTTTGAAAAACTTGCTCTTAATTAAAATTCTGATTAGCTTTTAACAACTTGGAACATACTGTCAAGCAGTGCAGGAACAAGCTGTAAACAAGTTATTTCTCCTTCCATTTGAAAACAGAACCTCCAATCTGCTGTTTGTTTTCATCTCTTCCAATTTTAACCATCTTTCTCTGTCACCTCAGATCCTCCTGGTCCTATCGATAATGCTAAGATTGCAGTAACAAAATGTGGAAATGCTGTGCTAAAACCAGGTAGGTGTCCAATATTGCTGCAGCTTTGGGTTCCTTCTGATGTATTTGCTCAAGTTTGGAAAACTTATTCTGAAGTCCTTTTTAACTGCTATCACAAAATGACAATTCCCAGTGTGACTGTTTTGTGCCCATTCTGATGCACCATCTTATTCTTAAAATCAAGAATTTATATCTGTAATAAACTGATCCAATTAGAGATGCAGTGTAACTTCAACTTTTGAAGTGAAGATTTCCTTTGGCTTTGTGTCACTTGGTTTGATTTGAATTTTCTTAATATAAATTGGGAGCCTCTTGACTTTTAGATTGTGTCTTGTATCTGTATATAGTTATTTGAATCTTGAAACCTAATGTGAACTGAGAGCTACTTCTGACAGAGGGGCAAAAAGCCCTCAGTAATTTTCTGTGTTTTCTTGCATTTTTCTGCAAGTTATTTGCTACCGTATGTTGCAGAAGGTTCTATAGCATTCATAAAGAAATTTCTTTGTTATTCTTCAGAGTCAGATGAGTAATACCTTTTATATGAAATTTGAAGTACAAAAATTGATATTCTGATATGGTCTGCTTTATGAAGACTGTAGACTTAAAAAAAAATAATTACAGTATGAAGATGAATCTTTTACTTATCTGGATTTTTTTCGCAATTTAATTTAATGCTTCAGCATACAGTTGACTTGCCAGTTATGGTTCACTGGAGGCCACTAGGTCCTGCACAAACCTCACCAGTTGTAAGATGTCAAGAGCATATTTAAAAAGAATGAGTTCTTGCACTTGTGAGTTTTGCACTATATTTTAATGCTACTGTAGAATTCAAATACAAGTTATAAACCATCTGACTGACTTGTAGCAAAAAGAAATAGTTTTTGAGTCATTAACTGATAGCAAATTAGCCACTTGTTGAGTTTTCCTAAAGTACATTGATTCAAATGAGAACTTGGGTAGAAATGCAGATGAATGGACTGTAGGAAATTTGTCTCAAGTCATGAGAGAAGAGGTGGAAGTATCACTATGTACAGTTTTACTTATTTCTGTGATCTGGTGGGCCTGATCCCAGTGAATTGATTCATTGTGCCTGTTCAGTTAAACCTGACTGGTAGAAGAGTTGGAATCTGGTCATGGGGATGAAGATCTGATTCTGTGCCTCTGAAGATGGATGAACCTGATTGAGTAAAAGTGCAACGTAATGTCGTTAGAACTGGTGTAGGACCTGCCTCATTACTTCCAGGGGAAGCTTTGTGCAGCTGAGTTAGTGTAGGTAAATGAAGGGTACTGCAACATTCATCTGAGGAAACCTTTTATATAGAAAGTAGAGTAGTAGGCCCCCTGGAGCATGTGGTGAGCACAGAAGAGGATAGGAGTTAATGGGAGAAGTCTTCTTGTTATGATGCCTTTTTTAAATAGATGGGTGCTGAAAATAGCACTAAACCAGATTAATATTATCTAATGAGATATTGGGAAAACTTGCTGCAGGGCAGGTTTTTAATGAGTTGCTTGATGAGGAGTGGGCTATTTTTGTAGAACAAGAATTTATCCTTTCTGCATAGTTTAGTGTGAAGAGATCATGTCACCCGCATCAAATGGGATCCTTGTGCTATAATCTAGAGGGGTGATATGCCGATCCCTTGGCCTTGGCCGCTGTAGTTATAGAAAATCAGAAATTATTGGTGGATGCTGACATAAAACAAGAGAAGGGACCTGCAGCCAGCCAGAAGACTTATCAGTGAATGAAAAGAAATCAGGCTGATCCACCAGTGCTACGTACAAGGAGAACTGGTGGGGCCATTAATGCCCTAATAGTAATTTATTTATGGGATTATGAGAATTTCACTGTGGTTGTCACACTTCTTTAACTTAAATATTAGTTTTTTTAATTGAACAAGACTCTTGAGTCCTTGAACTTTATTGCATAATTGATGGGACTGCTTGTCCTTTCATTAATGGGAGTCACTGTTTCCAAGAGCAACTAATTGTCAACTTGATTGAAAAATGTCAGGTAAGATGTTTACTGTAGAACCTTCATGTGTTTTATGCTTAAGGTGTGTGAAGTACTGGGTAGTCCACAGCAGGTAGTTGTAAGAAACAAGAAGTATAAAGTTAACAGAGTAGGTCAATGAGTTTGGCACTTGATCCAAGATAAAGTACAAATTCCATTTAGAGTTTTAAATTTGAATTTGCTTTGTTTTGTATTTGTGACAGACTTAAGGAGATTGTGAAAAAATTGTTCTAAGTAGTGATCACAATTTTAAACATGTTTTCAGGTGCAGATTCTGGACAAATATCTGAAGAAACATGGAATTTTCTTCAGTCAATTTATGGTGGAGGTCCAGAGATTGTACTCAGACCACCTGTTCCTCCAGTCGAACCTGATCTCTTGCAAGCAGAGGAGAAGATTGAATTAGAAACTCATGGTCTGTAGCTATTGAGAAACAGACAAACTTGTAAGGGATCCAACTTCCTTACAGATGCCCCAAAAACATTCCTGTGAGTTTTATTCTCTTATATCTGTTGTTGGCACAGCTTACTGGGCATTACATTAACTACAGAATAATAAGTTGAAATAATTATTACAGTTTGTTTAAATAGAAGCTGTTTCTGTGTTTTGGAAGGCATGTGGTTTGTATATTTTTGAGTGTTTCGTCAACAAAAAAGAAATATTTCTGAAGTTTTTGGTATAAGTAAAAATCCTGTTATATCCTCAGACTTGAAAAATGGGTACAGGTTTTAGAGATGTTCAATAACCCTTCTGATTCCTGATTAGGCTTCTGATATCTACAAACTTTCGCCTGTCTTAATTGTACATTCTTGACAAGCCTAGGTAATACGTGGAGTATATTTTCAATGGTTTGCAATCAGTGATAAAGAAAAAGGATTTAAATTTCCTAAATGCTCAGGAAAAAAAAAAAGCTCATTTATTTTGCACTGTAAGTATATGTAATGGGTAGTAGGTAGCATCTAAATACTTGCTGCATTTGAATGGATCAAACATTAGTGTAGATTGAATACTGTTTTAGTCAGCAAATGTCATAACTTATTTCCTACTAAATTTTACATCTTATAGTCTTCTGTAACTCTATAAAACTGGCTAGTGTCTGTAATAGTATACATGTCAAAAAGATTTGGTCTTCTCTAGGGTAATGTTTGGGAGCATGAAGTGTGAAATATGAAATGATTATGGATATGAGTGATATAATTTCAGAAGCTACGTTATCTGGTCTCTTAAATCACATTCATAAGCGGTTCCATTTGAAGGATTTTATTGTACTGTTAAAAATTTTCATTGGCATGATGACCTATGTCAAAAGCTGGAAAAAATGTATATATTGCAAAACTTTATTGAATGATTCATATTGGAATGCAGAATGGCACTTGCTCATGTTTTTGCCTGATATTGTTACCAAATAAGCAGCATTATTCAAGGCTGGATCACTTAAAAAAAATAAACTATGGAAGAAGAGAGGGGTAAAGCTTTCTTACATGTTTCTCATTTATAAATTATTACATCAATAGAAAAATTCTTGAAGTTAATGCTGTGATAATGCTTTTGTGCCCACATAACACTATTTCTTGACCATTTTATGTTCAGACAATGATGTGGAGAGTGTAGTTCCAAAGTAAGAAAATCCTAAAGTAACCTTTTAGTATGAAATGTATCAGTGGGTTTGAACTCTGAAAAGCACTTAAAGCCATTTTGGTTAAAAAGCCACTCAAAAGTCCTAGGAAAAAATGTCCTCTAACCATAACTACTTGCTCCTGGGCCATTTAAGAGGAGTCAGTTCTGTGTGAAGGCAAGTCCCAGTATTAGCCAACCTGAGATTAACTGGATCTAAAAACAGCTTTGCAAATGAGAGGGGTAAATGGACAGCAGGGTGAAGCCAATGATTTTGTAGCCAGTACACAAGGAAAACATTTTTCAGTTTTAAACTATATCATAGGTAACTCATGGCCAACCTGTTAAGTTCCTGAACATGTATGTAATTGTTCTTCATACTGCAGAGGAAATCATGAGACATGGGCAGCTGAAAAGCTTTACATCTACATAGGTGTAAATGTAAAGAAATGCTGAGCAGAGACACGTCTGGCAGTTCATTTTGGCAATTTTGTTTTATTAGGTAAGGCAACTTGAAGTTAATAAATTTCTCCTGTATGTATTAGGTAAACATATCAGTTACCACTGGAGACTTGTCTTACTGATAGGGTAATGCTAACTTGCTCATGAACAGTCAGGAGTAACTTGCTGACCTCAGTCTGTGGAAGCTGCTAATTTTCTACTTGTCTTTTTTTGGCCCTTTTTTCATATTAGGATGACTAGAATAAACCTGCCTTTATAGTGCCTTTTAAAACTTTTTTCCTAAGGCTTTAGTCCATTTAAGCTATTCTTCAGGTTTTCTAACATACTAAAGGTAAATAACAATTAATAGTCTGCATGCTTAGTTCAGGAAGGGTTTTTCCCAGACAGTGTTCTTAATTGGGAACTTGTGAAGTATTTTTTTTAAATCGCTGTACAATTTATGGATTTATTCAGTGTTTTCATTAACAGTCTGGCTGGTGGAATAGGCTGCCTATGTAAAACTTAGAAAAGAAAAATGGATTAAGCATTAGGTTGTCAGGGAAAATGTAGCAGTTCTGTGCTACATGCTGTGAGTGTTAAAGCAGAGCAGACTAAGAGTTAAGATCCAGTGATATGAAAACAAAACCTGTTCTGGGTAATTGGTAACAAAAGCATCAGATGTGAGGCACAGGAGGTAATTATTCTGCTCTACTTGGTACTGTGCTGCTTGTGAGATCTTATCTATAGTGTTCCCAATTTTGGGATGCTGTATGATAATAAATACAGGTTGGGAGAAAGTTACTTCAGAGAAGAGCAACAAGACTCAGTCTTGAAAACAAAGTTGTTCTCTTGCTTAAAAGAATGCTGTGGATGCAAGACCGCCAATGAGAAAATAATTGCTGAATAATGGTGAACAAATTTTGATAGGTGAGGAGAAGTATTTGCCTCAGATTTTGCAATGTAGACTTGTGCTGGCTCTATGTAGCCTATCAGATATCTAGAAATCTTCCAGCAGGTTTGTCAATTTTTTGCATTTGGTGTTTGGGAGTCCAGAGTCAAGAATACTCTTAAATTGTGCTGCACATAGATCAATAATGAGACACTTAGAACTAGCAAAGTTTGGGAGATGTGTTTTAAAAAAAAACATAAATTCAGAAATGAAATGTATGTTTGTGTTCAAGACAGACAGTTCCAAAGGGAACACTGTCTTGCTTTCAGCCCTTTGAGAGCTCTACAGAGGATTATGTGCCACAGAAATTGAATTAGCCTTTTAAGTTAAGACAGCAGGTAAGAGCTCCAGATGGATGTCTTGTGTGTGCTGGAGGGAAGGCAACGCTTCAGAGTATAGGTGATAGAGCAAAGCTTTTTCTGTGAAGAGCTGCCTGATTTACAACAAAGAAAGAATGCATCTTAGGAAGGGGGTGTGGAAATGATTTTTTTTTTTCCATAAGCCTTTTACCAGACTATTTGGATTCTTTGTTCAATTGTTTCCAGTTGAAGAAACACAGCAATGTGTTTGGGTGCCAGGGAAGCTGTCATTTCGGGAAGGGAAAAATCCAGTAGAATTCTTGTTTTAGTCCTGGGAATCTTGACTTGAGCTGTTGACAGCTTGCTGTTCAGCCTGGTAACTTTAATCCTTCTCTTCTGAGGAAAACTGCATAGGGATGTGGGAGAATTACTAGCTCAAAGCTTGATTTTTCTCATTTTTGAAGCTTTTTAGCAGGTAGTATAGCTAATTGTTCATCCAAAGCTCCAACTCTTCATCAGGGAGGTGTATCAGATACTGTGCCATATAGCTGAAGGATATAATCGGAGGGGAAAAAGACAAGAGCTCTATCAAATTATTTAGTAGCAAAATAAGACACTTTACTCAGCTTGCATTTCTGAATCATATTATAAAAGTGTCTGTTTAACAAAGCAAATAAAAATGAGCAGTAATATCTCCCGTGTTATACTTCTCCTGACTCAAAGGCCAGTCTCTCCCTTTCCTGTGACTGGAACATGAGGACATGAACTTAGTTCTGAGGACAGTTCTGTGATGGGAATGCATTGCTTAACTTGGGTAGTCCAGAAAGCGGTTTCTGCAAAGTATAATTTAAAGTAGTCCTGTGTCTAGGGATAGATAGATATATTTCTATTACCCATTTCTCCAGTCTCTTAATTGAAATGTGGCTGGAGGCACTATAGTAATTGGTTTTGGTTCCACGTTAGAATAGTGGTCTTTAGGAGATATATTGAATAAAGGTTATCTTTTGTTTTCAAGTAGATACATGACAGTCAGTTGACTGCTGTAATGGGTGTCAACCTTCCTGTCAGTCTGAATGTTTGTTAGGAAAGTTAGAGGCATTGTATGCTGTTCAAAAGATGTACTAAGATGAAAAAGGTCAAAGATTTTCTTATTAATTCATATCAGACAAACTTGGAATTCTTTTGATAACTCTCTATATTTTAATGGAATGCTGGTGTTGCTGTCAGCTGCTGAGCTGCCTTGAATGCAGTTGAAACTTTTTTTTTCCTATCCTCTAATCCCTATTTGACAAGAGCTGCTGTAGACAGGGTGAGCTCTCTGTGGTGAGATACTGCAAACCTGCCAAATCTGAATTCAAAGGGGAAGAGCCACACCTGCTGTTGCCATATGTCCCTCATAGAATCATAGAAACATTGAATGGTTTGGGTTGGAAGGCATCTTAAAGATCATCTAGTTCCAACCCTCTAGACACCTTCCACTAAGACCAGGTTGCTCAATGCCTCATCCAGCCTGGCCTTAAACACCTCCAGGAGGTAGCAGCCACAGCCTCTCTGGGCAGTCTGTTCCAGTGTCTCACCACTGTCATAGTGAAGAACTTTTCTTATATCCAACCTAAATCTACCCTCTTCCAATTTGCGTCCTGCCATCCTGTGCCCTTTTCACAAGTCCTATCCACTAGCCAAAGAGATGTCATGTTTGAATTTTACATCTCTGTGTAGATATCTCACTGTGAGTTGCAAACCTATTATATGCAGCTAGGGCAGTGGAAGGTAATTTGTTTAGGGAGTTTTGTTTAAATAATCTATTTCTTCCCCCTGATGACAGCAGATCTTACGTGGAAGTTCTAGTCTGTTTTTCTTTGCCTGGGAGTCATGTGGGAACACTTACCATCCTCTCAGCACAGCTCTGCTGATAGGAACAAACTTCTGAGCAAGTTATCAAAGCTGAGATGTCAGAAGATTGGAACTGACAAGTTGTAGTGCATCATTCCCTACTCTGGAAGCTAGATGAAAATGTGCTCTTAGAAATCTGTCCTTCCAGCAGATGCAACACTCAGTGGCATATGACAGAATTTATGTTTAGAGACTTTTGTAAATTCATATGGACCCATATGTTGGTAAAGAAGCCCCTGAAGTTACAGTAGTTTCATATAATTATCTGCTGAGATGGTAACTTGATGTGCTAATGCATATTCCAAACTTACATAGCGATTGGCTTTTTCTAACTACAGTATCCTTGGTCCATGGAATTTCTCCCAAGTTAGTACTATAGCTTTTATTTATAATGATACTGCTAATGTTAGATTATTTTTTTAATTGATTGATAGACTGTTCTGCTGTTTATCATGTATATTAATTTGGAAAAGCAAACTTGAAATTTGGAAAATTTACAGGAAAAGTTGCAGCTTTGCTTAAAGAGGGGCATAGTGGTTTCTTCATAATTGCCATACAACTATTATACACTGAACTGAGAAAATTCTGTTCCCTTAATTCCTTTTGAATTCCCAATATACATCTGGCTTAGTGCAGTCTGAGCAGTTTTCTCACTGAAAACCTTTCAGCTTTTCATTTTGCCCAGGAAATGAGTAAAACAACTAGGCTTTTTCATTCTTCCAAACAGATGGCTTTTCTGGCTTTCCTCTATACATAAGCCATCCAGAGCTGACAATTAATAGCAGGAAGCAAAATAAGAGTTCTAGATTTCTCAAGTGTTATGAAGAATGATAAATAACCTTCAGCATTATTTCACAAAAATAATCTGGTTGCAAACAAACTTGGCTTATATTAGACTTCCAAATTCTACCAGAGTAGAAAATAGCCTCATTCAGTACAAAATTTTAAAAGGGCTGCAATGAAAAATATGCCTTTTTTTATTATTATTATTCTATAATTGATATTAACAGCTTTTTGAGGCAGGCCACATGTTTTAATTAAGAATAGCTTCAGCCTAGCTTTCAGCCATTCAACAAGGAAACATAAAAACCAGTGTGAATGCTGCCACACAGATAAACTTTCATCTGTTTACAACACTTTTAATATAACAGATGTTTGCTCACAATAGCAGTGCAATTTTCTTCATGGAAAGCTGGTATTGTTTTCACTGTCATAAAACTTTTTTCTCATCTACATGTGTATCTGCTGAGACACACAGCAATAAAAGGCCCATTTGTGAGAATTCTTATCACTGATGTGTCTGGTAGGCTTTATGGATTGTTTGTGACATGCCAAGTCAACTAAAAGCATTTTTCTTTATAAAGGTTGTAGATTGGTGCGAGTGTGGGAAAAGTGTGAACCTGATCACTCAAATAGGACATTCATAAGATGAATATGCAAGAGATCATTTCTGATATGTTGAAGATTGAGCTGGTTAGCTGGAAGTTCTAGATCTTAAAATGAGTGAACGTGAAGAAATTCAGTTGGCACCTGACTAATTTGAATATACACCATTATTATATGAGCTGTTAATAAGAAAGTAAAGTCTAAGTAACAGGAACACAATGTTTATTTGTGCAGTTTTGAGATGCCTTTATGCAATGCTGCTGAATTTCAGATCACCTTTTTTGGTTTTACTATTTATTTGTTCATCAGCATGGGAGGTACAAAAATAAAGCAGTCACTGTCCACAAAATGTTTTTGTAATATAAATGAAATTGAGAAGATTTGATTTCCAGATACATTCCTCCTTGTAACTCATATAGAACTTACTGTACATTAAGAATTTTAAGATCCATTTTTTGAATAACCACATGAGAAAGTAAACCTTAGAAGTACTTTGAGCAGAATAAAGAGAGCAGAGAAGAGGAGGCATTTGATTCTTACAAGTTAAGGAAAAAACTAGCTCAAAATAAATAGCCAGCTATCAGAAATAAAATATAGCATCTTTTTGACTTTTATCTTACAGGACAGTGTCAAGACCTTTTTGTTTTCATTACTTGTGAATAGTTTTGCAGATAAATTAATATTTTTTCCAGGTGACTGATTCTGTTCTGTCCTGTGTGTCTTTTAATGTGCACGCTAAAACAAGATGTCCTGGTTACCGTGGTGATCCATTGCTTTCTCCACCTGACACTTCCCTTGGGTGTCTCTGAAAATGCCAAACCCAAATGAAGAGAGATGCAGCACTTGCTCGTGCTGTGAATGTTTGTTCTCACAAATGTACACACCTTCTTTTTAGGACCAGAAGGTTACTCTTAAGATTTTCAGCTATAATTGAAGAAGTGCACTCATACATGCCAAAATACTAATCCATTTGCAGCTATTAATTCAGTTAGACAAGATTTCCAATTAAATTTCTAGGCTGGTGCTGAGGTTTTCATGTAGACTGACTTTACAATTTAATTGTAGGAACAAGAAGACAAGTATTTATTTAGTATGAACTCCTTCAGTGCCTCATCTTCTGAATAACTTCTAGTAAGAGAAATGTGCTCTCTTTTACCTTGTTTGTTTGTAGTGTAATTAATTTGCTTTCCAAGCAAGCAAGGTAGAAGAAGTAATTTGTCTCTTAAACCCAAATCAGTGACAATCTCAACCTTATATGTGGCCTTGAATTTGCAGGCTCAGGTGCAGGGGTTAGTCTTCCTGGTTGCTTTCTGTGGATGTTAAAGAATATAGAGGCTACCAAGGCACTTTCTAGGCTTCTGCTTTGCAAGCCTCCTCCAGAAAATGTTGATTTTCCTGATCACACTCTTAGCCTAAATCTGAAGGTGTCTTCCCACCAATTTGGATTTGAGCCCTGAGCAGAGGTCTCTCCTTTTTAAACTGCCAGTGGTGCTGGTGTCCACTTAGGTTTAAATAAAAATTCAATCTTGAGAGCGCCCTTATCACAAGCTATGTCTTTAAAAAGCTTTTCTAGTTGGAAAAAAGTGTGCCTAAATGCAAGGTAGAAATGTGCCAGATCCTATTTTGGACAGATCTGGACACTTGAAAACAACTGATCTGTGTTTTTCTGGTTTACATTGAACATGCTACATGCTGTTCAGTTTGAGTAACAACAGAGCCTTTCATTGTGCTCTAGGATCTGAAGGAATGTGAAAGGTAGTCAAAACAGTAACAGCGATGTTACATGACATGACAGATCTTAGTGTAGCTTGTACGCAAGTCAAAGTATTAGTGTCCCAAAAGCATGCATTCTAAATTTATGACTGGAGTGAATATTTTGAGTAAATAATCAGCCAGATAGCCACTTACAATTCTGTGTAATTTACCATGATTGGATTTTTTTCAATTATTATTTTAGTATTTTTTAATTACTAGTTTTGATATGTGGACTTTATAACTGCTATAGTCTTTGTCCAAGTAGTGAGAGTATAATAAAAACCAAGTGTTTTGTTACTATATTACTGAATAGATAATACCATAAATTTTAATAGAAGTTGTGGCAAAAAGCCTGTACAATCTGTGATGGAAACTGGCTACTGAAGCCACACCTAAATGAGTCATTAGGGTATGTCTTCAGACAGAAGTTGCTTTTTGTTTATGGTTTATACACAAAACCATTTTGCTTATCTAAAGAGTTTTGCTCCAGGTAAAAATACTCTTCTTGTTGCTGAAACTAAGGGAAATTCAGCCTTTTTTGTATTTGTTCTTTATATGATAGGCTTCCCGGGGAATACAGCAGGCAGAACTCAGCAGCAAAATAGAGTACTTACAACAAAGAAAACACAGGGATTCTGGATGCGTTTTAGCAGAAAATTCTCTCCATGCTGTTAATTTCTTTTTCTTTTAGCTCAAGAGAAACTTCCCTATTAAGACTTGAAGTAATTTTCTGTAACTATTATTGGAATTTTCTTCTTGAGAATGCAAATGCTGCTCTTTTTTTCATTTTCTGAAGTCTGAAAGTGCAAAATCCAGCAGGCCACCCATAAAGCACCCTCAGACAAAATTACATAGATGGTAATTAGTGCAGAGACTTCTGAGAGTTGTGCTGAGCCAACTCCCATCCAGTCCAGGAGGGTTTATTAGGTTTTGGCCATGCTGTGTGACCTGACTCAACTGAAGCTAAGCTGGCTTTAAGAACAGTCTCTCTGCTCTTGTCCAAGACTCCCAGGTAATTCCACACAACCACTACAGCTGCCCTTGAGTCAGAAGTAATAAGCCTGAGCTGAACTCTGGAGGTGAATTCAGCTCTAATCTTTCTCATCCTGATTGTCCTTTTTAAGAGCCAATGTAAGATGTAGAGCAGTAGCCAAGAACATCAGGCCTGTTTTAAGCACAGTTGTGAGGAAGCAGTGGGTTCTTGCTAATGCTGTTCTTAAGAGGGCATACACTGAAGAGACTAGAGAAGCTGTCACACCAATATCCTTAGGAACAGCTTCTCCACCATGGTGAATTGTGAAGGGTGAACTTTGTTAATCACATTTAATTTGGTGTAATAATAGAAGAAGCAATTTAGCTACTTCATGCATAGAGATATAAAAATAGTGGTGCTGCTGATGAAAGCATGAGCCATGTAACAGCTGCTTCAGAGCCGGACCTTGTGGTTGTGAACAGTTCTTCAGCCACAAACATGAGCTGAGGTTTCAGTGATAGGATTTTTTTCTATTTTACTACCCACATTGATAAGGCCAGAGAAATTGTTATTGCCCTATAAATGAGGCTGCTCATAATAAGTACAGATTCCATTTACTGGTAAAGATAGATACTGTAGCACAGAGGAAACTGTCACTACAGGACTTAGGAGTGTGATACAATTTGGGGAGAGTATGAGAGAAGCAAGGGGGACTGACAGGACATGAAACTGTATTTGAGACTGCACTGTGGTACTGCTGAGCAGGAGTATATTTCTTTATATTTAGTAATTATTTAGAAGATAGTATAGGATACTGTGGGGAGGGGGCTGCAAAATTGCATGAGTGGATGGAAGGGAGATTTTGAACTGTGGGTATGACTGACAGTGAATGTGGAGCCCCAGCCAACTTCAAATAAAGCAGGTTTCACCAGGTTTAAATGTAAATTCTCCTGGGCGGAGGTCTTGGTAAACTTGCTTGATCTCAGTCCTTACTACACATGGAGTGCTTTTATTCTTCTTTGCATATTGTTAATATGCAGCCTCTGGAAGGTGAGCTGTGCCAAATGAGTCTGTGAATAGATACACAAATGGCTGGGTTCAGTCCAGGGAAATGTTTGATGCCAAGTAGAGGTGGGGCAAGAGCCTTAGGTGGATCCCTTTCATTAGCAGGAACCATTAGCTGAAACATCACACCATTACAACGGTTGCTGGTTATCATCCCATCACTTGACAATATGGCTTCTTAGCAAGATGGCAGAACATAATATTTAAGTCCTCCTCGGTGAATTCATGGTAAACCCTGGTCTAAGGTGTGGCTGAACAATAGAGTTTGACGGGTTCAATCCTGCTGCCAAAAAGCTACTGCTGCCAAAAGAAGATTTTCTTGCTCCTCCCTTCTCCTGGCAGCTCTCTCAGCTCTTAGTCTCTGCAGTGAGCCAGAACGGCTGGTTTTGTAACTGAAAAACCAACACAGCAGAAACAGGAACGGTTTTTCGGTGGTTTAGTAACTGCCTGGTTTACCGTGTGTGCAGATAAGCACCAGAGAGGGCAGCGGCAAAGACTGTGGGGCTGGGAAGATGAGAGCGTGCTACCTTCGTGCCAGCTGGCCCTCAGATTAGGTCAGCCCTTTCGCTCAACTGCACCCTCGAACAGCTGTGGAATGTGAAAATAAAAATAAAAAATACCCTCAATCAGCTTCACACTGAGAACAACCCTCAGTTGTGCTGTGAAAGCACTGACACGTGTTTGCAATGCAGCATCTCCAGCCGCTGCAGCTGTTCGGCCGAGGGAGTGCGCTTGTCAGTGGCTTGTGATGCCCGTCTCGGCGCTTACAGGTGCTCCTGCTGTAGCGCAGGAAGCTCCTTTCCTCTTCCAGACAGACAGAGGCCGTCTGGGAACGGTGGCAAAGATTCAAATAAAAAACATTTCCTTCCCTCGTTTGTGGGATTTCTGAGCCTGGTGACAGAAGAGTTGCACGACAGCGCGGCGCTTGGGGAGAACTGCTGGGAAAGCCGAGAAGCGGCAGAGGTTTTCCCGCAGCCTCTGCCCCGTGACTGCGCCGGCTGCTGGGGCAGTGCGGGTCCCGTCAAACCCGCCTACTCGACCGAGCTATCGCCTTAGTCGCCGTGGGGCCAGCAATAATTGAAAATAGTCGGTCTTCTGTCACAGAAAACCATTTTAGGATTTTCGAGCAATTTGCTAATTGTTGGTAGTGGAAGGTAAATTTCAGAAGCATTTGACAGAAAACTTTAATCTTTCATCCTTCTTGGCTACACAGAACTCTTCCAAAAGCATCGTAACTGCAGAAAATCGGGGAAAAACACAATAACGAGAGGTTGCAAGGGTAGTGAAAGGCAGGCGGTGGCTCCTCTCCCGTTGCCCGGCAGCCTGCGTGAGTTGAACGCTAACTGTCGGTGATCCCAGACAGGGCGGTGGAGAACGAGGCGGCTCCCAGAAGCGAACGGCTGGCGAGCAGGATTGGCTAATTGCTTTCCATGAGGCGCGGCGGGCACGCGCGCTGGGAACTCTGGGCGAGCAGCTCCGCGGGCACACGCCGGCAGCGGC
>VZTY01026367.1:193551-327583 GCA_013400935.1 Turnix velox
GGGAGAAATCTCGCGAGGTGTCGCGGTCCCCGCGGGAGCGGAGCCGGCTGCGGGATGGCGGCGCAGCGCTGGGCGTGCTGGGTAATGGTAACGGGGGCCCGGGGGGCGGGGACCCTGGGACCAGCCTCCTCCCCGCCGTCGCGCCCCGGGCCACACGGGGAACGGGGCGGGGTTGGGCGCCCCGGGTAAAGGCGAGCGGCTCCGCTCACTCCTCCCGCCCCGGCCCTGCCCCGCCTCACCTCAGCTCACCTCCTTTCGCGCAGTGCCCCCCCGCTCCCCCGACTCTCCACAGAGCGGCTCCGGCTGCGGTGCCTTGTCCCGCCGCTCGTGCTCTGTTGCTCCTCCGTTCCGGCGGGGCCTCTCCGGACGGGGGTGCCGGGCTTACGGGCGGTGCCGCTGGCGCCGTCTCGGGGTGGGCCACGCCAAGTGCGTCCCCCGAAACTGACCCCCGCTGTGCCGCCGTGTCACTTGCGGGACAGAGCGCACAACTTCGCGGAGCTGGCCTGGCCGTGCCGGTGCCGCTCTCGCGGCGGGGCAGAGCAGCCAGAGCTTCCTTGGTCCTTCTGAGACCAACACGCACCGCCTTGTGCCGTGGCCTTTCTCCCCACAAGCACTTCATGGGGGTTTCGCCGTGCTGGTGTGCTTTTCGTGCCCGTCCCATGCTCTGCCTTCTGTGTTCACTGGGGTTTCTGCTGCTGCAAACTGCTCCTACCCCATAGGTACGGGATATTTGAGGATGCAGGGGTCCAAAAAGAGAGATGCTTAACGTTGCAGATGAGATCTCTCTCGGGGCTCCGATGTAACATGCTAAGCTCGTAAACTACGTTTTTGTTTTCGTTTGTGTTTGGAAAAATTATTGCAGTAGTATCCAAGCTTCCCAGCTCAGCAATATCCCCTTTGTTTCCTAGTCCTGATCTCTCTTAAGGGAGAGCATATGGTTGTGTTTCTTCCTTATGGTGTCTTGTATTCTGGCCCTGATTATCCCGGAAAGCTTGCAGGTTTTGGAGTGTAAGTCGTCATTTTACAGACCTGTTTTTAGACTGCCACGTAACTGATACTTAGTCTTTGTAGAAGAATAAGTTCTTTAGGCTCTAAAGTTCCAAGTTTTTTGTTAAATTGTAGTAACTCATCAGTTGGTGAACCTACATTTGCATGTTTTCCATCGATGCTGCCATTATTACTGTGCTAATAACCCAGTGATCATTTACTGAGGCTATTCAAGTGAAGCTCTAAGCATGCTCTGTATTTTATATTAAATGCTAACTTGTGCAACCTTTTGAGAATATGCTTTTTGCATGCTTTCCCCCACCTCCTAGCTGCTGCAGGGACTGGTGGTCCAGTAGAGATTGGTAGATTTGGGGTTAGCAGCATTTTGTTGTTTTCATAAGCATGTATAACTTTTCAGGCAAGAAGCTGACAAGTTGCTAGTTGCAGTTTAAGTGTCTTATTGTACTGCCTTTCAGATTGAGAATATTAGTATTTGCTTAATTAGTAATCGCCAAAAAGGTGATTTAAGGAAAAAGGATTGTGCGTGTTGAACGGTAGGGGAGAAAATGTGGTCCCTTTAAAGTAAAGAGTGTGTGATAAAATGTTCAGAACCATAGCTATCAGGTGAAAACTTCACCTGAGTGAAGTCACTCGTGAAACTCACATTGCCCTAGAAGGAGGGATTAGTAGTTTAACTCGTGCCTTTTGGCAGGTCATTTAGAATGTGAACAACTTTGGTTGCAGGGTTTCTCCTGCACTGTCATGCTTATTTTCCTAAAACATTCTGTATCTTGAATTTACATTAAGGCTTTTTGTGATGAACTCTTGCTCAGTTACAACCATGTGTGTCATCCTATGACTTTAAAATACTGTCGATAACTTATGTATCTAGTTATTTAGTCCTCTACAGACAATTGTTGCAAATCTTGGTTGTACCACTCACTATTAAATGAAATTATTTTTCCATTGCATTGTATATGCCAAGTGTGTAATTACTAAGAGATGGGTTGTGTTTAATAGATGACTTACTAAGCTATTTGATCATGAAGTTCAGTCATATGTTTTACATTTCTTGAAAAAGAGAAGTAAGTAGAATTTTCTTACACTTTTAATATGCAAAACCAACTAGTTCTCTTTCGTGAAATTTGGGGATGTATCTTGGCATGGGCTTTTGTTATACAGTTGAGCAGTGTGTGACTGCTCTGGTACTTATCTTTGTTTCTAATGTACTTGTGTAGTGAGATCTCAGTGTGCACTCGAGAGTCTCAGACACATTGAATGCTTTAGTCTCCCTGTATTTCTGAGAGATTTCAGGATATTTTTTTGGTTTTGTTTCTGGTTCTTCCAGATAATTTTCAGTACTTTGAGTTGGCTGGCTTCTAGTCAGCAAGAGTGTTTTTACAGGGTGGAAGGACCTTTACTCTGCTCTGTGTTGGATAAGGGAAATGGGAAATTTTTCTTGATGTTTCTAAAAGTGCTTGGGAAGATGATACAGAAGTCTTTGCAGTCTGTTCTACTGTTTGACGTTTGAGAAGCTCTCTCTAAAGACTTTAGGGCTAATCTATTGGAGTTTGCTTTGTTTTGGTTTCCCCCATAATTTGAAAAATACAGTGAATAAATGTGAATAATACAGTGTGGGCATTGATGGTACAAGTCTCTCTTGTCATAAAGACCCCAATTTGCAAGACAGACCTTATTTTTCAGGTATTCAGCACTTGCTTATGTCCACAGATTTACATTGCACTTTCTGCTCTAGGATTACAGTACTACAAGGCTCTCTAGTATTGGGTTAAACTTACTCAAGTAATTCCAGACAGGTATTTGTAGAACTTGTCTTTAAAATTCTTGAGCAATAAAGATTATGCTTCCTCTTGTAGGTGGGAGTGAAGTTGCAAAAAGTGAGAAAATTTCTCACTTCTGTAGTGGGGAAGTTTCTTTTTTTAGTTTCCAAATTGAGTGGTATTTTCTGGAGATCATGCTGCTGATTATAAGAACTTGCTTCTGGTAACTTCTGACAGTTAAAGATGTATTGCTCAAGTTGTAAGAACATTGTAAATTTGTTTCTTCTTCAAAACCTACTGTAGCTGTAGAATAACTGTCCTGATAATGTATTTTAGTTTTATGAAGACCTTCTTTCTGCCTCATGAGACTTCAAAAAATGTACAATTGAAAATAAATAGTACATTTTCTTACTGGGCAAATAAGAGAGGATTTTTTTTCAAGGGACATCTGAGAAGATTCTGTGACTAGGTGTAGCTGTGTGATCAAAATACTCAGGTTTAGTTTTGTAGCTTAATGGGTTGATACTTTGTACACTTTGTGTTCAGAATTTGTGTGTACTATGGAAATTCTCATTGAAGTACCTTCCCTTACATAGACATCTTGTCCTGTTGGTGCTTTTTGTATCGTCAGATAAAAGGCTTAGTAAAAAGTGTTGTTTAAAGATACTTTAATGTTTTGATGCTTACAATTAATTAAGCTAAGTGTAGAAATGCAGAAAGATCAGCTAGTCCAGTCCTCTGCCCTTTGGAAGTGTACAGAGATCATTCCTTCTGATGGTGAAGTTCCTCTTTGTGTTGTTCATTTCAGCAGCTCATCAAGATCATGGTTAAACTTTCACCTGATACTCCATTTAAATATTTTTGCTTTGCATTAAACTGATCACTTTGTGTCGTTGCTTCAGAAAACAATTTATTCTCCTTCTAGTGATGCTTTATGCACTAGATGGCTGATAGCTGCTTTCTGTTTTTCTGATTTACCAAACTTGATCATATGACATAGGAATATGAATGTTGCCAAGAGAGACTATTAGGTTGTCCAAGATTTCAAAGATGTTTTTTACTATTTCATATTTAAATACAGCATTTAGAGACAAATGCCAGTTTTGGTTTGTGGATATCTTTGTGCCACACATAAACCTAATGGTAGAGAAAGGTAAAAGCTTGCCTTTTGGAGGATACATCAGTGGTAAGGCAATAGGATTTTACAGCTTTGTCATGAGAAACTCCTTGTCCCTAAAATGTAGTGTTTTTATCTTTGCTTAAAATACTTCCATTGGAAAATTTGAAAGTTGAAAAAGGAAATGAGGTGTGTTGAGAGTTTACGTGTTGGTACATAAATTGTAACATTCTACTTTTTGTTGTTGCTTTTGTTTTATTGATGCATATATATGTAGGTACATAAGATCTGAATTTTTCAGAGCTAGTTGGTTTTGTGTGTGAAGTGTCTCTGTAGCATCTCTGTCATAGGAGAATAAAAAAGGGATACATCCAAAATTCAGAATTGGAGAAGCTATGGAACTGGGTTACTGTGCCACACAACAACAAAATACACTAGTGGGGGTGGAGTATGGTGCAGACTTTCCTCTGTATTTGTGTTTGAAAGGCATTCTTCTTGTACAGTAGTGTTGAAGTTAGGAATTTTATCTCTGCAGCTAGAGAATCTTAGAGACACCAAAAATAGATACTGTCAGGCAGGATTTGCCATGCTGAGTAGTTACTTAATAATTAAATGCTCCAAGGACGTTTCAAATTGAAGGCATGCATCAAGTGGAAATGTGCAGGTGTATTTGCTGAATATAATCCTGTTTAGTCTTTCAGTTTGTGACCTGGATGATAGAACAGATTAGATTTACTAACTGCCTGGACAGTACAAATCTTGGAGGTAATACAAGCATTAGAGTGTGAAATGGTCCTGACAAATGATCTGAGCTGTATGGGATGCAGTTCAGTAAAGAGAAACACAAAGTTTGCCACATCTTGAGTGGCAACAATAAACTTAAATATGAGAAACAGCTGGCTGGGCAACAGTTCTGCAAATAATCATCAATATCACAGGATGAACAGAAAGGAATCATGACAGTTCTATAAAAAAACAGGAGTTATACTGGGATATACAAACAGGGGTGTTGTTGCACATAAGATATTAAATTCTTCTGCAGTACTTGGTGTAAGGTGACAGATGATGTACTGGCTCCTGCAGGTGTCAGGTGATGTACTGCCTCTGTTTTTTGTTACTCTGCTTCAAACAGATTGAAGAATATCTAGAGAACAGTTGCAGTAGTGACCCTTAAGGAGGGACTGAAAGAATTACATTTGTTTAGTCTATAGTAGAGATGGGAGAGATGGGGAGACATAATAATAGGCTTCAAATAAGAGGAAGATTGAAATAGAGAAGAATGTAATAAACTACTTTCTTTAGGTAGGATAGGAAATAGTGGTCTTGAAAACACAAAAGGAGATTTCAATGTTAGGAAAAGCTTTTTAGATCTGTGGATAAATAATTACAGGGTTAAATATCTGTGGAAGGTAATGGGATATCTGTTCCTGAAAGGGCTCTAGAAAAGGCTAAGTGACCTCCTTTCAGAGGTGATTTAGGTATCATTGGTCTGACCTTGGGACAGAGGTAGGTAGGTAGGATGGCTTAGGGGAGCTAATGCTGACAGCAGCTTTTATAATTTTTTTGAACTTTGCTGGCCATGATGTAAAAAAACCAACCCAAAATGTTGGATGAGGCAAAGACAAAAAATTGTGATGTGGCAGTTTGCATAATTTAGTTTAAAAAAATCATCAAATGTTATAATTTAAGGGTTTTTAATGTAGCATTTACTGAAGCCTTCTGTAATGTAACATTGAAAATAATATGAATAGAATCTACCTTGTAGATTTAATGTATTTGACTTACATTTATGGGGGAGGTTTTTTATGATCTAATACAAAGAAGCTGAGCTAGACTCAAAGATTTTCAGAAGACTTAGTTGAGGAGAAGTTCAACATATTAAGTCTAGGGAACCCGGTAATCAAGAGCATCTCAAGCTATGAAACACAGCAAATCACAAAACTTCTCCTTTTTTTCTGTAAAATAAAGATGATGGTTATTATTGGAGAGATGTTTTTTGAGGAATGATCATCAGGAACCTGAGGATTTAGAATTGGTTTTTATTCTTTGGTTTAGAAATGTGTTTCAGTTTTTCATACCCATTATGGTGTGATAGTCACAGTATGGAGAAGAAATGTGTCCTTTCTACTGCATTGTCCTTTGAGGTTCATTTATGTGATTTTGAAGTATTTAATTAAATTGTAAGAAATAACCTTGACACAAATGAGTTATTAAAGCTTTTTGGGATTAGAAGTACTGGTGCAATTTGATAAAAATGTGTTTCAAACCAAATTCAGTTTGATGAATTATTTTGCACTTTTATCTATTCAAAATCAATTGCTTGCATTTCATGTGACCTTGTTCAGGCTTTTCTGATCTTTGAAATTTGACACAGCTGCCTTGGGCTTAATGATGAATGAAGGATAGGTTCTGTGTCCCTCATCTTTGTGCTCTGTAATTTGGAAAAGAGTTACAGTGAAACAAATTCCATCATTTTCTTTGCATTTTAAAAGAGTGTGGAGGATTTAGATTAAAATAATGCTTTAGGGCTGTTACTGCTGAATTGTAATGAGGCTTTTAGGGCATTTTTCCATATGACCAATAACATGGATTAAACTTTTAATCTTCACAGGTAATGATTCTTCACAGGGTATCATCACTTTCTCTGTAATTGATGGGAAATTGGTCCTATCCACTATGATCATTCCACTTTTGTTGAGAAACAAAGTGTTGGTAACTGCATGGTCCTGTTTTTAGATCCTGATGCAATTGTTCACTTGCATATAGTTGCAATTGCAGCAGGATGTGGTTGCTTTATTTCAGTTAAATGAATGTGGTCTCAAAGCTGTTAATGAGAATCTTGTTTCTAAAAATCAATACAGGAAGAAAAATGTTTTTAGAATAATGTCAGAAAAGAAATTTACTGATTTCTTTTAGAACTTTAACTCTCCTGGGGGTTTTCCTTATGTGTATCACTGCAGTACAGAGGCTTTTTTGTAGAGTATTATAAAGGGGTCACAGTATCTCATATAGTAAGGGCACAAAGGCTTAAGTCTTAGGCAGAGACAGATGCACCTATTCCCTAAGCTCCACCTGAGGGGTTGTAACTGAGAAAAAATTGTCAGATAGTTCTATCTGAAAAAGGCTGTTTTAACCTGGAGTTAAGAGAAGTACGTCCTGAAGAGTGGTCTGGGGGAGTAAATAGACAGTGGCTGACTAAATGACTCGGAGAGGGCATCTATTAATATTGCAACAGACGCTGGGGATTTTATTTTTTGCCTTTTTTTCAAGTATATAAAATCTCTTTGACACCTTGAAGAATTATATTTCAATAATCATTCTGAAGTTACAGTAGATTGGTACGTGCTTTTTTTTCCACCCGCTACCTTTTCATTTGCTTGCACTTATTCTGTACATACCTGTAAGTCAGGGTATAACTAGCACTGAGTTTTACTGGTTAAGTGTACATGGTTATTGCATTTATTAGTAAATACTCAAAGCTGTCAACTGAAAAGATTTGATAATGTTTGTGTGGTTTACTGTCCTGCCAGCACTGTTCTATGGATATTTTCTCAAATGCGAGGCTTTGGAAAAAGGAAGCTAATCTGAAGTTTCTCATTTATTTTCAGTCTTCAGACTGCAAATTTGTGTGTCTTTTTTTTTTATTATTTTGCCCAGACAAAAATGGCAGTATATGAGGCTACCACAGCTTTCTGCTATGGCCAGTAAATTGCAAAAAGTGCAGAGAGGTAGAAAAAAAATCATTATTCATGGTATCATTGTGAAGACTCCATTAATGCAGTTACTTTTCATGTATACTTGCATAGCTTGAAATCTATGTGTGCGGAAGTGGTTTCTAACAGAATGTAGTATGGTTATCTTTCTCTATGGTGAGGTCAGCTGAGAATTTCTCTGGATCATATAATTGTGAATCCACTGATTCTTTAAGAGGGTACTTCAGTTGGAAAAGGTTCTTCACATAGCTGCCATCTTGCAGACAGTGCAGAGGACAATGAGAAAGACTCTTTGTGTCATGTCCTAGTGCAAGTAAAGCTTCACTCTCCTTTGCACTCCTTGGCCCTAAAGTGAAGTCTGTCTTTTCAGATTTCTTTCACTTCTTTGCAGTTCATTTCAAGAATTTTTAGACACTAAGTCTTATGTCAGTGTGCTTCTTGACATTTTGTTTGAAGGTCTTTGTTGTTGAACCATAGAGAATTCTGCGGATCCTCTATAATTTATTGTCATAAGTGGATTGCTTTTTTGGAGTACAGTTTGCTGTCAGGACTATTCAAATTATCCAAGTGTGTTCTTGTGAAGGAATGGATTTCTTGATGTTAAGATCTAGGAATTCTTATTCTGCTGTTGCTTTCTGACTACCCCTCAAACTTCCCCTCCAAAAATACAGGTAATTAATTTCTTGTGAGTATATATGAATTTCACTGATGCTACTCAGGATCAGAAAATACTCCTTGTTAATTATATCCACAAAAATGGTTCTATTGAAATTTTTTATCTTGCATGAAAGGATGTTTTTTTCTCCTGCTGAAATTCTGAATATAGAAAGGGAATTTTTTGCAGAGATGTGGAGGTAAAGGCAGGCGAGTTAATGTCACTTCATTTAGTGTGACTCATGTCTCATTGATTTTCCACTTGAGAGGTAGCTGGTGATCAGATCTTTATGTCCCGCTTTTAGGGTATAGCTCATAATTGAATTTAGTTGCAGTTAGATCAAGGGCCTTATAAAAAACCCTCTTATTAGTTTGTTATATGTCTATATTTACTTGGCCAAAGAAATTCTCATGATGTAACTATCCCAAAGGTCGTGAGATTCTCCATGATAAGTGGGAGATCTCTGGAGAAGCTTGTAATATCCTTGGTACCATTTTCAGTTTTGATTCAGGTGTCACTATAGCTTTGTTGTATGACTTGTACGAGATAATCATGGAGACAGTGCTTCTCATCCTATCTGCTCTGTCTGTAGGCCTGATTTGCAAAAGTGGCATGAGCTAGAATTTAAGTTCTGTTTGCTTGTCTTCCCTTAAACATGTCTTTCACTACAGTGGGCTTTCCTTGCCCCCTAGCTAACCTAAGTAAGAGCAAGGCTAGTTCTTGCTACTACTTTGAAGCAGAAGTTTGCTTTTCTTATACTTAGAAATTAACTTTTGTCAAGGTCTGGGCAACTTCTTTATGACCTTCACTGACAGTGTTTTCCATAATGAAGAGATGTCAAAAAGAGCCCAAGGGTTCAGTAACAAACCAGAATATAGAAGGTCTATTTTTTGTTCTTCTGATGCTTTTTTTTGTGCCTCAGGTTCTGTCAGTGAGGGCTTGTATCGACTGGATTTCAGTTAAATTTTCAGTAGAATTTCAACGATCTTATATTTGAGTGAACAGTGAAACATAATGAAAACTAAGTAAAACAGATGATGCTATGACCCCTGCATTGCAGAAGAAGACATGAAGAACATCTTCCCCAAGGAGTTCACAATTCCAGTATAATACAGGGTTATAGCTGAGCAATAGAGATGGATGAAAACAGTATGATGGCTGAATTATTTCCCTTGCATCAATTAATAAGTATTTTTATCCTTGTCATGGAAGATTAGAGTTCCAGGTTAAAAGTAGTAACTTAGAAAGCATAAGGGAGTGCTTGAGAATAAGGCTTCATGTTACAGCTAACCCGATCCAATGGCAGTCTGTCAACAAAATACATAGCTGTAACCCCTGCTTTCCACTGGCACCTGTGCTCATTTGACCACTACAGAAAGCCCATTTGGGGAATTAAACCAGCAGAAAAATAATGGCTCTTTTGTGGGGGTTTGTATGTTATAAATCAGCTCATTGTGAGATTGGGTTGAATAGTAAAGGCAAGGCATGGGAAAAATCAGGCTGATGCATGCGCCTAAGAGTTACAGGGGAATGGGATTGCTTCTTTTTGTAGATTAAATCACTTAACAGTAAAATGAAACCTCACCTGGGAAGTTCTGTTGCAAAATTAAAGGGAGAATAGTTGAAGGCTCACCAGAGTGGAAATCAGCCCTGTGGATAGTGGGATGTAGATGGGTATGGCTTTTTTTGGTGTGTCAGAAGGAGATGGGAAAAGTGGTGTCTTGGAGAAAGCCATAGACTAAGGAAATATTCTTTGGAGTGGTATCAAAATGGCTGTGAGTGGAGCATGAGTATAGAAAAGAGCATTGGAGTAATTAGGATGCAAAATTATGATATCCTCATGAGATTTACCCTCTTGGTGTAGCAGTGGGAACTTTCTAAATCAAGCCAACTGCAGGAAGAGAGTTCAAGCCAATTGCATTGGATCTTCGTAACCTTCATTGTCAATAAATATGTAACTTTCAGCTTAGGCTGCTTTTAATCATGATTTGGCTAACTCATGTGTTGATCTGCAATCTTATTCCCTTAGTGGCTGTTTAAATACAGGAACATTCTAGAGCTCATCACTAGAGCTCATTCCTCATCACAAAAAAAATTGTTCTTAATGTTTTCCTCAACTGAGCAAGGATAACTGAATTTGTAGGCTTCCAGGACTCCTGAATGGAAGTAGTGCCCACCTTGGCTAGAACATAATTTAAAATGGGGCTGTCAGTCAAAATCAGCAGGTGTTTTGAATGCTAAATATGGCCAGAATTGTTAGTATTTATTAAGTACTTTGCGTCGTGATATTTTAATACATTTTTTCAGTGATTAAAAAAAAAATCCCACTCATTTACTCTGATAGAAGTCTAGAGGTGACATAAATCTGATGTCTCTTGATTTCACCACTGTCAGAGTTGTAGAAGAGTCTCACCAAACTGAATGAATGAATGATAAAGTACAAGCAGGAACTCATTTTCAGAAAGGTAAATGCATGAAAAGAAAATAACTTTATTCAAAAAAGGCCTAATTCTGACTTCAGATATCAGCTGGTATAGCTCAAGAAAGTGTCTTCGTAGACATTTCTGTAAAAACTTCAACTTAGTTTTCACTAGCTGTCAAAAAAAGTAAGTAGTGTTGAGTATTCTTAGAAAGGGGTCATAACACAAAGCATTACTATTCTCCAGTAAAAATCCATGACATACATAGGCCATACTTTGAATTTCATTATTCTACACTGATATCTCTGCTTGACTTAGTACAAAAAAAGGCAAGAATAATTAAGATAGCCTCTCTGTGGAGTACAGCAAGGAGATAAGGGAAATAAAATACCCATTAACTCTGGGAGTGTGCAGCAAAGGTATGTCTTGGGACCTGCCATGCCATACATGGTCAATGTGTTTGAGTACTTTTTGTATTTCTTGATAAAGTGAAACTCATTTTTAAAGCTATGTGGGTTTTATGCATTATTTTCTCCTTTTTCTTGATAGAAAGGAATGTGCTTAATTGCTTATTGCTCCAGGAACGATAATACATCATTGAGTAATGAGCACCTTGTGTATTCAGCATATAGAGAAGATTCTATACTCTTACTGTATTGATTTTTTTTCTTTTATGGTTACAGGATTATGCAGTGGATAATACAGTTGTTCATAGTTGAATAATTTAATATTTTAATACAGAAGTCTTAGACTTTCTGTAAGAGACCTGACAATTAGTTATTTTTTGATAATACTTTTTAAAAGGTTAAGCACAGTTTTACGGATGGCATATAAATTACATTTGTCAGGTTAATCCTTGCTTAATACTTGATGTCAGCCCTTCAGTGTTATTAAGGAGTACACATAACACTTGGTTTGACATAGCACTCTGAAATTCCTCAGAACAGTTTGAAATAACCATGCCTTACAAAGGTTTGGTAAGGCTTTTTAGGACCTCCTAAATCACTCCTAAATCACTCCTAAGTGATTTATTATTTTAAAAAGCTATGTAGAGTCTTCTGCTTGACATCCTTATAAATGCTACTATGTGTATGACTGTCACAGTAAATGACTAATTTCCAAGTTTGTAACTGTTTTCTTATTTTCAAATTAAAAAGAAATTTAAAAATTCAGAACTGTATCTGTGGCAAACTCAAAATGCTCCTGGTCAATTTGGGTTTAGTTTTGTACAAAATAAGCATTTTGTGTAATTGGATCTCTAACTGAATGTTTCAGAGGGGTAGAATTGAAAAATTCCATTTCATATTATATTTTTGTAAGTCCATAGTAAATAACTTGTCTGTTTGTCTTTTATCTCATTTTTTGAAGTTAGAAGTTTTAGAACATCAGCTGATACAGTGTGTGGGCACCCTGGTGAGCATTTCAGAGGCAAAGCTTGTGCCTGTGGAGTGCAAGAACTTAACTGCAAGTGCACATTTTTTTACTGCTGAGATAGGTTAGTCATTTAGAAAACTCTCTGAACTCTGGAAATCTGCTGAAATTTGCTTAGGTTAGGAATGGAAATTAGATAATTCACACTCTCTGACCCAGCTTCTGACAGCTCTATCCTGTTGCCTGAATCTGTGATAGAGTATGCTGAAGGTAGACAGGAGCTTTCTTTTCCTTTATTCTTGTGCACTGAGAAACTCTCTAGTGTCTGAACTTGGAATTTGAATAGCCTTTTTATGTTTCTTCAGTCTTTTACCTGCTGTTACAGGGTAATTGCATGGAATGATAGGATGAGTATCTCCTTTTTGCTTTTGAAAATAGTTACTATTAAGAATTTTAGATACTGTAGATATACATATTTTTATAGAGAAAAGGTTGAATGCCGTAGTTGTTAATTTATTTAAATGTGGACATTGTTTGCAGTACATTATTGAGCTAATAAGCAACAGAGTATAAAATTGTTGAAATACTATTGTAGTCATGAGGCCTATTGACATGAGACAAAAAGCATAATTCAAAACGTGAAATTACTTAAGTTTCACAAAACAAAAATGAGAAAAGGCAAGATGCTCTGTAAAACCTTGGAGTCTGTTATGTTCTATTAGAGTTGATAAGATATACAACTAGGTTGCTAGCATTCACTGTATCTGCTTGAAACATTTGATGTTATAGTTGAAAAGGCATACTTTCTTTGTGCAGCAGGTTTCCATCATTGCTAATACCACAGATTCTTCTTTTCTTTATTCCTGGAAAAATGTATGTAGATAAAGTCATAAGTAGAAGCAGAAGAGGGTGCTCTGAATTAAAGACAAAGATTTTATCCTGCCAATAAAAATAATACAATTGAAAGCAGTAAGGAGAACGTTAAAACTGAAGTTGTGGCGAGAGCTGCATTGGCTGTCTAACCTTGCAGCCTTTCCTTTGCCAGGTTATGGGTCATTATGACTATTACTAAAATTAAAAACTTGAAATTCTCTTATACAGATACATCAGTGTTTAACTTGAATGCTAAAAATTTATGGGAACCCAAGGGAAGATGGGGAAAATTAATGACAGAGAAATTCATTAAAGTTTAGTAAACTGCTAGAAATCACATAGGACTTAAGAGGACCTTGAGCTAAAAATAGCTGTTAAGGTATTATGTACAGTAGCTCTTTCACTAGCCATCTGCTACTGTCTACTGTTGGAGACATAGTGCTGACTGTGACTTTTGGTTTGACTCAGTGTGAGGAAGATGTTTGAAATTAATTAAGTTTATAGTAATTAATTTGCTTTTAAAATTAACGGAAGAAGTTTTGAAAACAAGCAATTAACATACAAAGTGTATTGACTGTATATCCTCACGGGTGTCTGATATTTTGATATGCATAGGCAGTAATAGGTAAGTCCCTTTTGCTCTGTAAATGTGCATCCCATCCAGATCTGGAGCATGAAACATGTTTAGAAAGTGCTTAGAATATGTTTAGAAATATTGCAAAACAAAGCAACTGTGAATGACAATAATCAGTGAAGAATACTTGGATACTCCTTGTATCACAAAGTTGAGAAAAGGAAATGTAGCATACAGAGGATAAACTGTAATTGTATTTCTACACTGTGTTGACCGGTTAATCATAGAATAGTTCAGGTTGGAAGGGACCTTAAAGATCATTCAGTTCCAACCACCTAACGGTTTAGAGTAACAGTGTGGAATCTCAGAAATGCTTAGAAATGCATTTTAATCCTATAAAATATATATACTCAACAAGTTAAAAAGATACCAGGAGAAAAAAAGCTGATGTACTGTATGAAAAGTTTTATTCTTCTGTCTCAGTTGAGATAATTAATTTGTGAGTTAAAGAAGTGTGAATTATGTTTAAGTTTTTAACTGTGCCAGAGGCTATAGAAGTTGCAAAACCGATGAGCAGGCCTGTGTCTAGATGAAAAATATAAATGGAGCAATTCTGAAGATTATTTATAAGTGATGACAAGAAAAGCACATAGCTGTAGTTAGGGTTGAAAGAAAAATACTCTTCTGGAATTTTTACAAGGTGATAACGGCATTTTTTACAAAAATGTTCAAACAAAAAGAAGTTCATATTGATGTGCTAGGCAGTCACCAAAATGCTGAAATTTTAACTGTAAATATAGGCCAAATGAAAATTCCTTTATATTTCTAATTGGTACCATGAACAAATGCAAGGCAAATCCCAGGAAATCAAGTGCAGCATGTTGTTTGTCAGTGACTGTTTTGGCCCTAACGACTTTCTGAGTAGAGTGAGCTAAAAAAGCCAAATAGCAATTAAGAGAAACAAAATTATACGTGATGCAATCATAGTCCTATTCAAACTATGTGAATTAGAATAAAAAAGGAAAATTGACAACCACCATATTGTTAAATCGGGGATATTCTGGCCAGCTGTCCTGTCTGGAGGTAGTTAAATGTACACAAAAGCAGCTAGACAAAGTAACGTAGTGGTCAAATTGGGACCACTCTAACAATTAAGTTTGTGGGTTTTGATTCAAGGTCTCTATTACCAGTAGATACACTGTCATTAACAGGAGAATGTATGCAATAATGTTCATATTGCAGATTTTGTTTTCTGAGCCTAGAGCCAGGGCAGTGATCAGAAAGTGGCTGGTCACTGTTATTTTACAAGCTTTCTAAAAAATGCACTTAAAATTCTCTCAGTACTTGACAGAATCCACGTAGACTGTAATATACATAATGCTCTTGTGTTCGGAACACTTAAATGTAGACTGAATAAAGAATGAGAATATAAAACTATCAAAGGGTATGAAACCATTCTACCTAGGAAACTCAGTGTCAGTTGCAATGCAGTATTTGGAAAGAATCTAAGAATAAATTGTAAGACAGTGTTTCTAAGTGCTGATGTCTGCTATTCTGTCCGGATGCCCCAACACTGTGAGAAAATTTCCATCTGCTTTCAAGTACTGCTGAGACAGGCTCATTCTTGGTGTAGGTGGTGCTGCCATCCAGCTCACAGAGCAGGAACGTGCTCAAAACTGTTTTGAAAGAGTATCTGCAAAGACAGAGCTATCATATGTGGCTAAGTGTAGCTACCATTTGTGCTGCACATTAGACAAAAGATCAGAGACAATGAAAATAAACAATATCCTATATGGAAGGCTGGGAAAAAAAGTAGGTGTGAGTCTTTCAGTGACAAATCACTATTTTAAGAACCAATGTTGAAGTCCTGGCACAGGAATATATGGGTGAAGCATTTCTATGTGTGTGGTGTCTCAGTCTGTTTCTGGAGAAAATAGATGTTTCTGCACTTGCTGTGCATCAGAGACAGCTGCACTATGCAGCTTTATTAATATATCAAAGTCAGTCATTACAGAGATGTGAGCATTTAAAAGAACTAGGTGGTGCTCTTAAAAATAACTGCCAATCAAAATACAATGTAAAGCAATTTGTTTGTGGTTGTTCCGATGATATGAAGAACTTTACTAGCCTAAATGATTCAGCAGTGACAGGCTAGAACAATATTCAAATTCAAGATTAAAGCATAGTTTGTCCTATAAGCTAGTACTTGCAGAGCCCCTGGTATGTGGGAATACCTCTGTTTGGTACATAGTGAGCGGTGCTTTGGTTATACCTGCAGTATCAGCACATGTGGCAAAGGAGAATTATAGTTCTGGGACTATGCAGATGCATCTGGTCAGAAGATAAAGAAGAGCCAAAGAGTAGCTGTGTCACACTGTCTTCTATTTATAGATGCCAGGATAGTTGTGGATTCTGCCCTCCCTTCCCTTTCTAGTCTGTCCAGAATGTGTTTTAAGCCTTTAGAAGGGTAATTTAGATTGACATTCTAGCTTAGGCAAGAAGATGCCACTCTGTCTACAAAAAATGAACAGACTGTTTTTTAAGAAAATAAAGGAACACTGTTGTTCTTCATCTCCTTCCTTTTCATCTCAGTGCTGGGTTAAGTTCTTGGTGACCCTTTACAATTAGAGCCTACCTGTAGAAAAAGGAAATGTATTTTTATACTTGATATTTTCTACATACTGAAATAATAACTTCATTAAGAAGTAAATAATGTTTTTTTCTTATTTATTAGTTAAAAACCTAAATTCTATTTGTGGTTGAGAGATTAAATACTATTGCAGTCTATTCTGCTAGAATAGCATTTGGATAAATGGTTACTGTAATCAAGTTAGTGTGATTAATTTTATAATGAGCTTTTCAAGAACTTGTATAATTTAATGTATCTCAAGGATGTTAGTCACATGTTTTGCTAATCCTGCACAGGAGATGTTCTTTGGATAACAGCAAAGCTATTTAGCAGCTGAATGATTTCACATGAAAAGCATATTATAATTTAGAGTGGTACTTTCACTTAGGATGGTATAGTGGAGTGGTTAGATGAAGTGAGAAGCATATAGACTGATGGCCAGAAGGTGAGGTGAAATATGATTTTATTTTATTTTTTTTTTAATCTAGAACGTGAAAGTTATTTCTGTAATCTGTTTTAATTTTCTTGTTAAGATCATTGTGGCAAACAGTGCTTCATTGACTGCTCAGTACATTCACTAAGTTAAGGCTTTTTATGCTAAATGCAATTTATATTAAATGATGTCACAGTAATTGATCCTTTTTTCCTTTCTCTAAGAAGTCAAGGTGAAGCTGTACTGGATGATGTGCTAAAGTGTGGAATATCCTTTATTATTCCTCATGCTTTATTGCCATCTTACAAAGTTTACATCTTTGTCTTTGGCTTTTTGTCTTTTAGTATGATCCCTGCAAAAAATCAATTCATGCGTTTCCATTTGAAATGAAAAGGAGAGAAGGTGATGTTTTTATCTCAGACCTTTTTGTTGATTCATTTTGTAGAATAGTTCCACAAATATTTATGTTGACAGAATTGTCGCAAGTATTTGTGATGGGTAATTGAGGTGAGTGCTGCTGTGATGTGTGTAGATTACTTGTGACTAGTTAAGATCCCAGATTCTGCCTGTCTACTGCTACCAGTTACAGTTCCTCCTTTCACAGTTTCTTTCTGTCTTCTGTTGGTTCTTCAAGATTTTTGGTGTATCTCTTTTTCCACTGATGGTGCTACTCTCTTTACTTGTCCATTTATGATCGGTGTTTCCCTCAACCTGTCTTCAACACACTTCCACTAGGATTTTTGTTCTCAGTCAAACACTTCTCTGTGCCACATTCTAATTTTTTCTTTAAAACATGGGGGTATAAAAACTTCCTGAACAAATGTCTTAAGCAGAAAGAGTTCTTAAAAATGTCCATATTTGTGCAAAGAAAGTAGTAATTATTTTGCCTCAGATTTGAAGGGAGAGGCAGTAGACTTGGAATATCAGTCTGACGCAGATGCTTCAATGTATAATTTCAGTTCAAACTCTAATTTGACCAAGAAACTATAAGCAGTTTAAGGTTTGTTTGTAAGAAGAAATTTGATAGAGTGGCTGCTTCTCTAGAGTTCTGCTGGAAAGTTACATTTAGCTTTATATGAAATTACCTTGTAAACTTATCTTGGAGTGTTTGTATTGTACTCATCCTCCCAGTAAACTTGCTCATGCAGGTAGTAGTCCAGAAGAGTGAGAAGTACCACTGCAGTCAGCTGTTTTGTTAACTTGCTGCTGACTGGAAGGGATACAAAAGAACAGATGTGCATTACGGCTTGCTGGTTTGAACTTTTTCTTTATTTTATGGCTTTTGAGAATGAGGACTCAATGTGAGACAGTGATGGACAGGAGAAGGGAGAGTTTTTATTTGTTTTCATGCGTGCTATTATTGAAGTACCAGGTTTGTTTTAGTCACATACTATTCTGTTACTTTTTCCCTCAGAAGAAAGTAGAAACAATTTTTCCATAGAAAGTCTTGAGAAAGATTCTTCTTTTTCCCTCTCTTATGTAAGAATAGATTTGTCTAGTCTGGTGAACCCTTCTATTTTAAGGTAGAAAATTAGTACATTGAACTATCCATTGCAGTTCTTTTGCTGGTTGTAGGTTTTTTGTGAAGTGCATTCCTGCTGCTTGAGAGTGCTACAACTTCTAAAAACAGTTCTTGCTATCCTTCTTATATGTAAGATCAAGAAATACTAATAGTGTCATACTGAGATGCTATATTTTGAAAATATGTAATATAATCTTACCGTGTCAGATGATTGAAATCTCAGAGTATTTCCAGAACATGGAGCCTTATAACATTCATTTTTGCTCTTACTATGTTTAAACTTGTGTTATAGCTTTAAGCTGCTTATTTTTGTGTATTATTTCAAATGAGATCTTTTAAATGTCTCTTAATGGAGATAATTTCCATAATCTGAAAGTATTGCTTAGTTTGATGTAAGGCAGAATCACAAAAAATTAATACCTTCCACAGAAAACTAATTTCTTGCTAATGTTATACTAAGCTCAGTATGTATGGGAAGAGATGCTGACTTACTCTAGATGTGATAGACAAGTGAATGTAATGGAATTCATCCCTAATTTAGTATTACCATTTTTATAAGAAGTTCTGTTCTCTATATGTGGTGATAAATTGAAATCCTGATAATTTGATGTGTGTGCAGATTCTTTTCTGTTCAAAGATGTTAATGTTTTGTCTTAAGCAAATACTCCTACAGGAGATTAAATTCTGTTTACAGAAGTAGCTTCTGTGTTCTTCATTTCATACTATAAACTTTCCGTTGTTAAAAATGTACAGTTTTAAATAGCATACTGATGCTCTGCAGAGAATTTAAGATTTGTTGTTTCATATTGCAGAGTTGCACCGGTTTTATTTATGAGTTTAAGCCATCTATTCTGTAATATTATTTTGTTTGGAGATACGTAAGCAGTACTATGTGTGCTTAAAATGTATGAAGCATAATTGGAGGTTTTTCTGTATCACTGAGGTAATGTGATCCAGATTGTATAGCTGATAAGAAGAAAAAATGATGTAGTCGTGGAATGATAGGCATTGGAAGGGACCTCTTGAAGGTCATCTAGTCCAATCCCCCTGACAGAGCAGATTCATATACAGCAGGCTGCACAGGAATGCATCATTGCTGTATTGAATGTCTCCAGTGATGGAGAGGTAGACTGCTGTTTCCTGAAATGTAAATAGTGACCAATGGCTTGTGGTGGTTTCTGAAAGAAACTATGTTTCTAGGGTCAGAAATATGTCAGACTTTGCTCTATTATCAAAGAATGGTTTGGGTTGGAAGGGACCTTGAAGATCATCTAGTTCCAGCCTGGCCTTAAACTCTTCCAGAGAGGGGGCATCCACAACCTCTCTGGGCAACCTGTTACAATGTCTCACCACGCTCACAGTTTTTCATTCTAACATACAAGTCACAGTTATTTTAATAGAGTTGCATTAACTCTCTTGCATAGCAGTCTAGTAAATCATTAGGAAGCAGGATTTCAATATCAAAGAAAATTTGAGGTTGAACGTAGAATAATTGAGTATACATTGGCAAACTGGCTAAATTGTGCTGTCTTACACTCTTAAATCACACCGTATTTTTGTTATTGATACATGTTTGTTTAAATTCTTGGTTTTTTCTAGAAAGAAAGTTTTTTGTAAAAGTGATTTTTCTTCTGAAATGTACCAATTTGAAAAAAGACAATATGAAATCTGACCGTTTTTGTTTTGTTTTGTTTTTAAAGAATAAAATAGAATGTTTTGAAAAAGGAACATGCACTAGAGACTATCTCTGGTAACAGAAATAAGTATGATCAAAGAGTCTTATGGACTAAAATAAAACATTCTGCAGTATACCTTTCAGCCATAAGCAGGCAAGGTCCCTCAGATCTTGAGCAGATACATAGGCTTTGCTGCTTTCACGTCCCATATGCTAATAGACCCATTATGTTCATACATTGACCTCTTTTCTATTTCTTCTATAGCCTAGGGATACCTTTAAATAATGAACTTGTTTCTCAGATACCTAGTGAAAAAATTGTTTATTCTGCATAAAATCATACAGTCATAGAATGATTTGAATTGAGAAGGAATTTAAAGATCATCTAGTTCCAACTCCTCTGCCATGGGCATAGACACCTTCTATCAGAGCAGGCATACTTAGGAAGGAGTTTCCTTATTCTGCTGTCTTCAACTGTTGGTTTCCATCTGCATTTATTTCCTGTGTTGCTGAAAGTCTTCATACGCAGAGTTCCTCATTTCACTAGCTTTGCTAAATGGGCTTCTGGTTAAGTTAAATCAGAATTCTGGCATAATTATATGACTATAGTGCATTTCAGTAAACTGTATTACACCAAGGGTTCTCAAATGCTCAAAATTCCATGAAACTTCTTCCTTTGTTTGTCATTGGATTCTTAGTTGTATGTAAGATGTAAGACTAAGTTGTACTTAAGACTGATTTTGTGAGCAATTGAATTTCAGTCTCACTCTGAAGTTGCATGCTGATTAATGTATGACCACCATGGGTAAGGTTTCAGCATCAACATTCGCAACACTAATATCTTATACAAGTCCTTCCCTGGAAGAGACAAATTAGAGCACCTTTTACTTGTCTCTGCCCCTTTTACATTCTGCTTTCACCTCAAACTTCTTCATTTTTAGTGAGCTTTGCAAACCAGATGATGATGTTTCTTAGCTGATTCTCTCTTCAGACGTTGAGTCTTTATTGCTGTAGCCTCTTAAATGTTCATGTGCTTCCTGGAAGAATGGCTTAGACCAAAGAGCATATTTAGTTTCACTTGTGCTCCTTATTCCTACTCATAAGTATCTTCTAAAATGAGTAATGTCTAAAACATTAAATTACTCTTACGTTGAATTTCTGTGCCATGGAAGACGTGGTTATTCTGGGAGGAAAAAATTATTCTAATTGGTGAAGAAATGGTAGTTTCTATTCAAACTAATTTTTCCAAGGAAACTTCTGGGAGAATTTATTTAATTATTCACTTAGTAAGCTTTTCTGAGTGTTGTTTTTTAGTTTTTAAGCAGTATTTGAGGTGTAGTAATTTTTGTGAATCATGATGAAAGTTTTTAAAATTATTTCTTTAATCCTCATTAGAGAAAATATTTTTTCCCCCTGCCTTGGTTTCTTCTCATGTGGTATTTACACATTCTTTTTGCCATGTCTGAAATCCTTTTGCTTTCCCCAGATGCAGCTTGGCACAGCATGGTTTCTGTCTTTCCTTCTTGCACTTATAAGAGAATTGGTTTAGGGGAAAAAATATCGGGAGATAAAGTGTACAAAACACTTTATCGGGAGATAAAGTGGTTTTTTGCCATGTACAATGTTCTGTGCTTGTGAACTGATACTGTAATTAAAATTTTGAGGTTAGAAGTTCTTCTGATTTGCTGTCAGATTTTGTTTCAGGACATTTTTCTGTATTTTCTATTTTACCAAAGAGATGGAGCTGTGGGATTTTTATGGGGCTATGTGGTTTCTGCAAGAAACTGTCAAAATGTTGCTTTAGTTTACTTATCTACATATGTCTATTTCATGTAACTTAAAGGAATCTGCAGGAAAAGCAACAATATAGGTTTAAGTATCTGAGAACTTACCAGAATATTATAAACAGAAGAAACTGAGTGGCAGGGGGACACAGCCTGAAGTCACTTGATTCTGGAGCTCTTTATGGAGTTCCTGTGTCACTCTTTCTAGTTGCATTCCTGATGTGGCTAAGTAGCAATTGTTCCTTTCTGTTAATTTCTTTCAGTTATTTATCGCTTCAATTTTCAACTGTTTCTCCTTGCATTCTTCTTTTTATGTTATTTGTTTGTCTTTTATTGTGATGGTTCTCTACTGTTAAATTAAGAAATTCCTCTGAATAGCTGAAATTTTATGTAGTTATCCATATAATAGAATTTTATGATATTTCATATAGCATAATTTTAGAGCATCTTTCATTATTAAATTTCATTTTAACTCTTTGTCTGTTTATATTTTGAATTTCAACTTCATGGGGAATTAATTTTCTGCTCTTATTCATGACTTCATACTGGTAAGCTGGAAGTTAAGAAGATGATTTTCAAAGACTTTGAAACTATCTAATCTGAATATAATAACTGTGGAGAAATCTGTCAGCTTGTGTTTCATATCCCACAGTTTCTGAATTGCCAGTATGAAAATAAGTTCACTTATTAGTCAACAGAATATGAAGAAAGATTCAGTAATTACTGTTCTGTAGTAAGTTATGATGCTTCCATAGTACTAGGTACTCTTAAGTTAAATGAGATCCCTGGTATGCTTTTTTAAAATTATAGTTGTTGAGCAATGGCAATGATGCCTAAACTCTGGAAACAACTGAAAGCATCATGTGGCTTCAGATGCATGGATTTAATTCTGTTTTTCAATATGAATGTGGGTTCACTTACACTGCAAACAAGGAAGTACATGTTGCTTCCTTGAGTTGAAGTACAGATTTAGGGTGAACCCCATAAAGTGTTTTGCTCCTGTTGTCTAGATTAAGGTTATTGAGGGTTGTGGTGCCAGTATAGGTTTTGAGATCTGCTCAGTTGATTAAAGTGTATTTGACAGTGCATTTCATAATTCATTAGCTGTAGCAATGACTTCCACTACTTGTGTTCTTGTATCTCTTCAAGTATCTTCTGGGGTTTGGGCCCTCTAATGCATGACTCTTGTGAATTCATCTGCTTGTGCATCTTTCACTGTAATAACTTCAAAAGAGCCAAGAGACATATTTTACATTGGGAACCTAAATTAGTGTTTCATGTTCTTTATTACTTTATAGCATACTGTTCATTATGTAGGACACGTGTAAAATTGAGATTAGCATCTTAAAAAAAAATCTTACTCTTTATACATCCTGTGCCATTCTTACTAATTTTTTATTAAATAATTTAAATATTTTGTTGATGCCTTTGTCTTTTTCTCAACAGTTTTCAAAATCTCATTAGTGTGATGGCATAAACTAGTAAAAAGGCATTTGGATTGCATCATGGATATCAGCCATGGGGATTGATACTATTCTAGTGGTGTAGTGAGATCCTCCCCTATGAAATGTCAGAAATTTATATTTCTTCTGGTTTTGCAATGGTAAGTGTTTACATTTTAAACTAAATAAATAATAACTTTGAAAATTCTTATATATGGTATATTTCTTCAGGAAGTAACATACAAGTAAATAAGTGAAGATTTCTGTCTTACTACATATTATTTCTGTTGAGTTCAGCAGTTACTTGACAAACTGTACACTGCAATTTAGTTTATTTTATTGGTATGTGAAATGTCAGTTACTTATCCTTAATGTACACTAGCCTTAATTAGAGCAACCTAGGTGAAACGGAATATCTAAATGTTTGAGTTCAGCCCCAAATGAAATCTCTCTTCAGAGAATATTGAGCTTGTGTGTGAAAGGGGAGAATATACAGGCAAGTTTTATCCATGTGAAAAATGGATATAAACAGCCATTATAGACAACACACAATTACATTAGGATTTCTTCTCTCTTCACCTCAACTGATAATGTTTTTCCCATTTCTTGTTTGTTTTTTTATTTATACTTTCTCTTAAAACAGAGTTCCTTGGACATATCATGCTTTGTTCTGCATCACTGTTTTCAAATTAACAGAATGGAATTTAGTACAATAGCATTTCTTTACCTGTATATGGAGGAATACAAACAGCACACCTTTTTGAGCTATTCACATATGGCAACAGGAATAGCTAACAGCAGGAGGGCTGTAGCAGTGCAAATACACAGCAGTTTTGAGAATATTCAGTATTTCCTCATAGTAATTGCCTTTTCTTAGTCTTGCAAAAGGGTATGCTGTCTTACATGGTTGTATGCAGAGCTGTATCAAGCAATACTTTCAGAATATATTACTTACATTGAGAAGTACTACTTGCATTGTGAATACCTAAATAAGCAATATCGTAATTGCTGCTAGTTATCAAACAGAGATTTATTGATTGGGAGGTGTTCTGGATTTGCCCATTCTCTCTTTTCTGCTCTAGCACCATCTGACAACCCAGTAGTAGATTTATGTGAATTTGGTTTTTTTCCTCTCCTTTGCCAAAGATGGAAAACACCAATTTAAACAATTTTCCTTTGTCTCTAATTTTCAGCCTTTCTAAAAAGCAAGCAAAAGGTTTCATTCAGTATTTAAAAATGTGTGCCTTCACATCATATGTCAGTTGAACAGGTTTGTATAATCTGGGCAGTGGGTAGATGGAAAAGAGAGAGAATGCCTTTATGTGCAGATTTGAGTCTATTAACTGTCAGGGATATCATGACAGGTTTATGGTGATATGCAGTTTGACAGAATGAATTTTTAAAGATGAAATTGAGTAGAAGGATAAGACTGAACTGGTTTCCATTAAAAATTTTATTTTGAGTTTTGGGAGGTTGAGTGTTTCTACATTTCACCCTGAAATACAGACAACTGGATGTATTAAACTTAAGTGTTGAGTCGAATTTACTGAAGTCTGATGTAGGTGATGATTAATCTCTTCAACTGTGTAAAAAGATTTAAAATGAAGAAGGCTTGGGAAACACTTTTGTAATACCTCAGAGGAGATTACTAAGAATGTAGAGCCAGGTGTTTTATTGACATAAATGATGCAAAAATAGGATAGTCCCCACCTGGGTCTAAGAAATTTTAGGGAAAACTAACACTGAAACAGGTTGCCAAAAGGTGTTATAAAATATTTGTACTTGTAGGTTTTCACGACTTGTGTAACTAAATTTGAATTTAGTCTTAATGTTTATTTGAGCAGTGTTGGATTAGATTGTTTCCCAGGTCCTTTCCAGCTGGAACAGTTTTATGGTTCTGATTTTGGTTTAATTAATTTTAACTGTTAGTTGCCGTAACTTATTTTTTACTGGGTCTGTTTTAAAAATTTCCTGTTAAATTACAATTTTGTTATTTATTTGCTTTGATCTGCTTTTAAGCAACAGGTGAGCAAGCAAATCATATTTTAATGACTTCCTTATTAAAATGTGAAACTGTGTAACTGCAAGCTTTGGGATATTAAGAATGTGATTTCATACCTCTGATTGGACCAGTCAATACATTGTATAATATGTACAGTAGTAACTGGAGCCTAACTAGAACATTCCAATCTTACATAAGTATGGACAGCATTAACACACAAGTACTAAAGCCAGAAGAACCACATATGCTAAGTCAGCTACTTTGAAACTCGGAAAACTTTTCTAATACCCTAAGAAAAACCACAGAAAGAAGTGGGACTAATGGACTGCGTAGGCATCTTTAGATACTTTTATGATAATATATTTTTCAGATTTTCTAACTGTTCTGTGTGCATTTTTTTTAAGGTTTCCCAGTGAGTGGATCACGATGAACATACTTTAGGGACTTGCCATAGTATGGCTGCTTCTCGATCTACACGTGTTACAAGATCTACAGTCGGTTTAAATGGTTTGGATGAAAACTTTTGTGGCAGAACATTAAGAAACCGTAGTATTGCTCATCCAGAGGAAGTTTCATCCCATCCTCAAATACGGTCAAGGTCACCAAAGAAGAGGCCAGAGTCTGTGCAATCTCAGAAGGGAAATAACGTTGGAAGAACTACTGATTTGAAACAACAGAGTGTTCGGGAATCATGGGTGAGCCCTAGGAAGAGAGGACTGTCTACTTCAGAAAAAGATAATGTTGATAAACAAACTGTGGAAAATTGTGAAAAGAAACAAACAGAATCAGTTTCACCAGTTTTGAAAAGAATTAAGCGCTGTCTACGTTCAGAGGCACCCAACAGCTTGGAAGAAGATTTGTCTGCTAAAACAGAGAAGGAGTCATTGGAGCATAAAAACTTAGTGTCGGACAATGATGCAGTCTCCACGGGGACTAAGCGAGCTTGTCGATGTCTTCTATTGGATGATTGTGACAAAAGGGAAGTTAAAAAGGTGAATGTCTGTGCAGAAGGATTTAATAACTCTGCAGTAGCTGACAACATCGCAGGTTATCAGACTGTCAATGGAGTTGGTGAGAGAGACTCAAATTCTCTTAACTGTGATGACTGTCAACTTGATGGGAACAGTAAGCAAAACAGTGCTGGTTCCTGTACACCCAAGGACAAAACAGTAGCAGAAAATGGAAACTCGTTTGCTCATTCTTCATTGTTGCTTAATAGCAGCAAGGAGGATAGTGTTGTAGACCATTATGTGCCTTGCACAAATTCTCAAGAACAGGTAAAGTTAGAGGACCACAAAATAATAAATGACTGCTTGCCTGAGGAGCATGCTAATCGGGCAGATGAGCCAGCTACAGGGTCCTTTTCTGAAATCCAGTCATCTTTGTTAAGGGATTCAGAAGAGGAGGTAGATGTTGTAGGTGATAGTAGTGCCTCTAAGGAACAGTGTGCTGAAAACACCAATAGCAGCCCAAGTACTCATCATGACAGTGCATCAATCTCAGGTGAACCTGAACCACATTCTTCAGTGCTGGACTGTGTTTCAGCTCAAATGACATCTGTGTCAGAACTTCAAGAACACAGATATACATTGAGAACTTCACCACGAAGGGCTGCCCCTGCCAGAAGTAGCCCTACTAAAAATAATTCTCCTTGTAGAGAAAACGGACAGGTTGAGGAAAATAATCTTAGTGCTACTGAAAAGAATGTACCTGTAGGTATTAATAATGTCAGTGGTTCTCCCAAAAAGTGTGAAGAAATTAAGCAGAATGAAAAAGAGAGAAACTGTAATACGGGAGATCATGGGAGTGATGGACTAAGAAAGACACTTTCTGAGGGTAGAGTTGTTACTGGATATTTGCCATCTGCCAAAGACAGTGCCAACATCCACACTGCAGAGGATGATGAGGAAGAACCTGATGTGTATTACTTTGAGTCAGATCATGTGGCATTGAAACACAACAAAGAGTATGTGTAACTATGGTAACCATGAATTCTGCTTTTGTTTCTTACCAAAAGTATATAAATTAATACATATTTCAAGTATTTTCACAAAAAAATTAGTGCTTTATATTTTTTATACTCTTCAGTCTTCACTTTTCTTCCTTGTTTCTACCCCAAATGAAATTAAACTCTGTTTAATATGCAGTATGATACAGCAATGTGGTTTATATGTTTCTAGCAATATGAATTCTTTAGTCACAAATTGGGTGGGTTTTTTAAAACTTCTGTTACTTCTTTTCTCTAGAAATACTATCTGGAAACAAACCCAATGGAATTATAACCCCTAATTAGAGTTGAGTTATTCACTATACCCAATAGGCACAGCACATCCACCTTATGAAATTGTCTTTCTGTTGTACATAAAATTTAAGGTTGGATACCTAAAAATTTAAGGTTAGATACCTATTTCCAGAGTATCATGGAAGAGACTGCATTATTATGTTAAGGAAGGTAAAGTGATCAAATGTAGCGGTTTCTTCAGAGTTAGCTAGCATCTGCATTACTGCTTTTATTCATTAAATGTAAATGTATACTTGTTCTAGTTGATAGCAAAGAGCACTGACTTGGTTTTATATTAATCATCTGAATGTCTGTAGGTAGAACTGTGGTATTCAGAAGTTTATGGTAACTGTGGAAGAGGTTCTTGAAAAATTTCACAGTGAAGAAAGTTACAGGGTGAACATTTGTCTTCAAATGATAGACTGGGTCACAGTTTTTATTGCACAGTCTTTGTAAAGCTGTTTTGACTTCTCTGTTTTGCTGTTTAGTAGATGTTCTGCATTTTATTGTGAGTACTGCAAGGCCGAAATCAGATGAGCTTTATTTTGTTTCTTATGAAGAGTTAGTTTCAGCACCATTACTATGAATATGGGGAACAAAATACATACGACTGTTTATTCCAGAAGAAGTTTGACTGGGGTTTCTGGTATGACAATTGCATTATTTCTATAGTGAAATTTTGTTCAATATTGGATACAAATAAATTATTTTAATCAGATAAACAATGATTTCAAAATAATGACAAAATAACTGCTGCTTTAGCCATTGGTCCATAGTGTACGGACACTTTTCTTGGTAGGTAGAGAGAAGATTGCTGTTTCCTAAATTACAGATGGGAAAATGGACTGTTATTTTTTGACATGTTCTTACATCTGTACATGGGATGACTCTACTAGTTATGTTAGTACAAAGATACACCAGTAATGTATCTTTTGAAATTAGTATGTATTAGGAAAACATTTTTAGATGTAGGCTCAATTTTTAGTTCTTTCAAATTTAAGATGTCTGAAACACATAATTTTTAACATCCAAATCTGCAACTGAATGTAAATACTGTAAAAATAAAGGTAACTTTTTCCTTTCTATTCTTAAAATTAAACACAGATATAAATTTTTCTTTAAAAATGTCAGGATTATGCCCTAGTGTTAGCTCTTGAGTGCATATAAAATGGCTGTAAAGATCTGAGTGGTTGTTCAGATTGGGAGCCTGCTTGTGAGAGCTTACTGGAGAGCTTTTGAAATTGCAAATAGGACTTGGTAGCTTGCTACCAACTTGATGCTTGAATGCAGAAAAACAAGAGAAATTGATGGCATTTTCATCCTGTCTTTTATTTTACTGATTTTTGGTGGTAAAAAATATGAAAGCTAGAATTCTCTTCTGGATCCAGGAAGAGAAATTTCTACTTTTCAGAAGGGAAGCATGCTGCTCAAGGTACTGTTTGCTGGATTTTATTTTTCCCTTTTAAAGAGTGTTGATACAATCTGAAAGTTATGGGCCATCTGTTGATTTTTTTTCTTCAGATTTTTCAAGAATTTGAATCTAGTATTTCTGATGGATCCCCAAGATCCTTCTGAAGAACTTAAGTCTGTATGTTGATATTAGAGCACAATTGTCCTTTATTCATAACTTTATAGTGAAGACTTAATCAAATACAGTATGCTGCATTCTTTTCATGATTTTAAAAATACTAAAGTTCATTAGAGTATACTCCTAATTCATGTGTTACTCTTCTTCAGTGGTGTCATAGTTAATCCCTTATTGTAGTCTCATTTGGTGCCTGTTTTCTAAAATGTTAAACTAAAAATCCTCCAACTTCCTAGCAGAAATGTTGTCCCTGATTAGTAAGAAGCCAAGAGCTCCAAGGTTCCTTTGTTGTCAGGTGAACACAGTTTGCTTTGCCTGTGGTATTTCTGGTATCTTCTGCTTCTGATCTTCAAATGGTACACAGCTTTGGTTTTCTGTTTGTAATTAAACCTGTTTTTATGAACTGTTTTTTTCCCTGATTTACGTAACTATTCTGCTTTAAAAGCAAATCCAGAGAGTCATAGCATCTTGGCTAGGTTGAAGAGATGTTTCTCGAAGAAGCCATTAATACCATTCTTTGGATGTTTCTCAGTGGTTGGGGGGGAAAAAAATGCTGTATTCCTCTGTGTTGTGGAATCAGTTTGACGTGTCTGTAAACTGACATTATTTCTTGTTATATTACGTAGATTGATTACTTACACATTCATACAGCTGATTTTCACTACTGTAACATTGACAGTTTCAACAGCTTTTGATAAATCTTGCTAGAAGAATAACAAGTGTGTAATGTGTTTTGTGGTATTTTTGGAAGTATTTTGTTGCTTTTTGAACATGGTCATGTTTAAACAACATTCATATATGAATATTTCTGGGAAAACTGATGATGTAGTAGGAAAAATAATCATAGAAGAAAGCAAATTATGGAATATTATTATTCAGAGAGAAAGCTGAAGTTATGGATCTTCCAAAACGTTTATGATAAAATAGATCCCTACTACGAAGACAGATGGGAGAACTCTAAACAAATTTTATTGCAACATAGAGGTTCGTGTAGATGCTAACTGATTGGTCTGGGGAATTATATAATTGTAAAGTGTTGTTAATTTTGTCTATTATTAGACATGCAATTTGAATTTTTGTGTATTATGTTTCTTCTCAGATGTGATTTGATACATATTTTAGAATTTTTGCTTATATATTCTAGGTCAGAATATGCATTTTCTCTTGAGATGTTCATCAAAACTGAACTTGTTGATTTATATCATTTTACACTGCTTAATTTTATGTGCTGTACTTAGTGTTTTGTGTGTGTCTTTCCTCAAGAGTCCCTCACAGTCTCTCATATCTCTTTCCTGTATCTTTTTATATTTTAATTCTTTCTTACAGTACCTTACTTCAGTTTTATATCTTATGCAACTTTGTATTCTCAGTACGTCTTCCCCTTTGCTTAGTGCTTCTCCATTTAGTGTCCCTTTTTTCTCCTTCCTCTCTTTGGAGATTTGTAGTGTTTGGCAGTTGTTAGGTTGCATGGAGGAAAGTTTTTGTTTAACACTTCATTTTGAACTCTAGATGAAAACATCGTTGAGGAAGTGAGTTTTCATATGGTTTGAATTACATTATGCAGTGTATTTGTAGGAGCCTTAAATTGTGATTATCTATATAGGGACTACTTAGGGTTGCAGTTAAAGCCAATGAAACTTAAGAATTATGTATGAGCACTTGCCTACAGATATTCATTTGCAGGAGTGAGAACCTTGCATTTATTCAGTAGAGATATTTTCATACATACTTGGTTTCATTTGTTATTTGATAATATTTTAAATCGTAATAGCTAAACTGAAGACAGATTTAAAAAGGTTTAATACATGTCTTTGAATCCAATCTTGTGAATTCTTGCTGTGGATTGTATTGTTGTAGAGGCCTTGGAAAAAAAGACAGGACCATGTAGAATACAGTGAGATTTAGTACTTAACTGGTAATTTGTAGTAATGTCTTTGGGTGCACTTTTAATATATTAATATGAGAAAGGAAATAAGCATCTGTGGCATTTCCTGTGGCACAGGTTTTGTATTTTATTCAGTCACAACTGTTTCTGCCTAATGAATTGGGTTAAAATAGTTCTCTATAAAAGTTCATCTTGCTGCACTTGACTTGTTAGAATAGGCTCTTCTGAATCTCACTATGCCAATTATTTGAACACTACCTTAAGCAGAATCTTTTCAGAATTAAAAAAATTTTAAAAAATGTAAAAGCTGAGTGCTGTAACTAGTTCACTGTGAAAACAGAATTATAACAGAAATAAAGCAGAAATTTTAGTAGGAGTTTCTGATCAACAGCACTTCAATCTTGCAGAGAATTGTGTCATTACAACATGTTGTGATATTGTAATGGGCATACAACTACGTTTATTAATGAAAACCTTGTATTTTACAGCTCCTTAAAATACTAAGTATTGTTTATCATGTTGTATAAGGTAATTTCATTTTATAAATGCTTCTCAATGGAAAAGTTCTAAATGTTTCAAAATTATTGTGGGACTAAAGGTTAAGGTTTAGTTAAGAGTTTCTTTGTAATTGTAGAATCCTGTTTTTTAATTGCATAAACTAATAAACACTAAATAGTAGAATTCTTAATTTGTAAGAGATAATGCCTTGGGCATGTGCTGCATCCCCTTTTCTCACTCTAGTAATAGGCTTACTCTAGGAGCCGTTAAATACATGATTTGTCATGAAGATTTGTCAAATTTGCTTTTCATTTTCTGAGCATAGTTATCATGCGGTCAGCCACAGCTCAACCCTAATGGACGGCACTATCAAACACAGCACAGTTCTTGTTTAAATTAACACATCCTGTGGAAAACAGAACTTGGATTCTTTTGGATTTGTCCTTGAATTCTCTTCTCTGTATTTGCGTGATACCTGCCTGTCTTTTCCTTTCTGCTCTCACCTCCAAGGGTCCTCTATTGCAGCATCCTCTCCTGGAGGAGACAATGAGCTCTCCAGTGCAGCTGCTTCCCTGCTGGCCGGCTTGGGAGCATGTGTGGATGAGTGTGCTCATGGATTGACTGGAGAATGTGCAGAGTAGCTGCTTGCCTTTCTCTCATTGAAGCATTATCTGTCAGCTCTCCCCCTTTACAAACTGGCACTTTTTAGAGAACAGAGGAACTCAACTTGTCTTTCCAAATTCTTTGAACAATATGGCTCAAAAACCGTGGGGGGAAAATGCACAAATTTAACAAAACCCCACCCAAACCCAACGTTTACTGTTTTAGTACTGAAAAAGGCAGAAACTGCTTACCATTTCTAAGGATCTTCACTAGTAAGTTAATCAAAATTACTAGTAACTGATAAAAACGGGTTTAATGTGTAGGAAATATCGGATTAAACAATAAACCAAATGCCATAGGAAATTCACAATTCTGATGTAAAAATTTGAAATAAAACCATTAAAAGACGAAGCAGTAATGTGTTCAGCTGGCACAGCTGCATGGATAGTGAGCCTCTGGCTGGTTTTGGCGATGTTCACGAGAGACACTTCAATACACTAGATTTTTCTGCTTTTGTTATTACAGTTAAGCCAATGTAAAATATATCTGGTGGGACAAGGAACTGCATGTTTGGTAGGGGTGTACAAGTATTTCATAGGTAGAAGAAAGCAAGATGATGCTGCCTAGAATACAAGCACATAGTGACTGGAATTTGCCTTAAGAATGTGGTATCTTTACTCTTGAGTTTTGACTAACCTAGCTTGAGATTACAGCTGTTACTAGTTTATAAGAATTATTCTGCCCTTTCGTGAAGTTTTGACAGCATCTTCATCACGGATATGTGTTATACAAGCAGTACATACTAATGCTTGATTTAGTCTCAGCAGTAAGTTCTAATCATGATACAGTTTCTTTTAAACTAGAAAGATTCTTACATGCTATTTTGAGAAAGAAAGATCCAAATTTTTTGTTTCTTTTAAATTTTGGAACAGCTACCTGATTTTTGATTTTCTGTTATTGCACATCTTTATTTTGCTTTGCATAGTTCAAGGTGAGGATGAGCTGCTGTTTTGTACGTGAAACTTTCATAGTTTTGTATCTCCTAAGCCAAGGACCAGCTGAGTTTGTCCATGGTTTATTATCAAAACTGCTAATAAAAAGATACATTTTGCTTGTTTTCTTCCCTATTTCTAACTTTTTTTCATCTTCTTTAGCCAAAGAAAGAGGGAGTGAATAATTCTTTGAATTGCTGTTAAAACATTCAGCTTCTCATGATAGCACATTCTGTTCTTGTAATCCACTTGGAGTCTTCTGATATTGCTCTGACCAGAAACAGTAATTGAAGGAATGTTAATTTGTTCCTGTGATGAGAGTACACCTGAATAGCTTGGGGGAGTTCTTTTGTCGGTTTCAGTGAAAACCTGCCTAAACTAATGTCATGTGAGTTGACAACAATGATTATGGGACTCCATCTTTCTCAGGCTGTTTCTGTTGAAAGGGTTTCTGTATAGCTGGTGTAGTTTCTTGGTGACGTGGGTTGCTCCTGTTGTGTCTCTGGAAGAAAGCCCCTTCTGAAGGGTTGCTTTTCTCAACATGTTTTTAGAGAAGAGTATCTAAGGGGAGATTCTGGAAAGATTTGTGTGGTATTATACTCTCAGTAAAGTAATTAGGACCATTCTCATTAGAGGTGTTGAGAAGGGGGGAGAACAGTTAGGAGTGTGCTGTCATTCTTTCTGTGCCCTTGTAAGGAAATCAATTTTACTGCCATTTTCTCATGTCATTCCAAGAGGAATGATGGGTCTGTATCTTCTTCTCCAATAAATGTCACTGTCCTGCTGGCACTTTTCAAAAGTGCTATTAAAGGAAGACCAAAATACTGTATTAAAATGTGTTAGCTGCAGGAGGACTGATGGGTGATGTTTTAACCTTTCATGTTGACAAGAATGAAACAAGTTACATTTTTGTTCTGAGTTGCAGAGACTTAATTGCTACTAAAAATTTTGAAAGCTTGCTGGAAATGTGGCTATTTGATAAGGGAGCTTTTGTACAGCTCAAATTAAATCCTGCTGAGCGTGGTGGACAGCTCTTGACAAGAATGAAGCCTGTAGAAATAGATGAGTGGGTGTTCTGTTTCTGGGGCAGAGTTAAGGTTTTAACTTGAAGAGGGACATCACAAGTACATAATAAAGTATAATTCTGATGCTTGAAATACAAAGTTTGGAGCTGTGGAAATTAGAAGAAAGGTAAAATTAGGGTGGAGAATTTCTCTGTTGCATCCAAGGAAAACATTGCAATAGTGTTTTTTCTTTTGGTTAAGGGTTTTGAGATTGTGGGGTTTTTTTAGTTGTAGATTTTGACCTAGTTCTGTAGTTTGTTTTTGGATTGGTGTGTATTATAGCCTGAGACTGCATTCAGTAATAGCAGTTTTTATTCTGCTCCTGGCTCTTGGAGAAGACACCTAATGTATACCTGACTTGTTTCATGTGTAAAATGGAGGTGCTTTAATTATAGACTTAGAAGTCTTTTTAATGGTCTGAAGTGACAGATACTAGATCTGGTTAAAGTACAGTAAATTACAATACATGTAAAGAGGTTAAGCTAGGATTGGAAAATTATTTCATAATAGTTGCAGGATTGACTGTGTAAGTAGATTGCTCTGCTTATTGCATTAGGTGAAGACCTACCAAATGCTGCTTTCTTTGGATAAAGGTGCTCTTTATAAGGTTTGACAGGGATACATGCCCTTACTTTCTGTTTCTGAAGGAAGATCAAATAAGGGTCAATCTCTTCTGCTTCCTCCTCTCTGTTTGTGTTCTGTAAGTCTAACATTGAATTGCATCTCTTCTCTAGTGAAGAAAGAACTTTTTTGTATCTCAAATACACACAAGAATAGTTCTTGAGAAACTCCACAGTGTCAAAATTACTGTATCATGTTGCTTGCAAAGATTTCAGTACAAATTTAAAAACATGATCTGAAATTTCCAATCTCGCAACAAACAAACCACAAACTAAGCAAAACACTTTGAAATGACAAGAGTCTGTTTTATCTGACTTGCAGATCCTTCCAGCAAACCACTCTTTTTTGCTGAGGTTTCTTTTTTCTTATGGTAATTTTCCATCTTATGAGATGTTTAATATCAAATAATTCCTTATTTGAGCATCTTGAAAGGGATATTTTCAGAATCACTCTTAGCCGACCCAAGTTCAGAGTGAAAAATAACAGGTTGTTGGAGAGCAGGTTATAATCTGTACTTTGCTGGAGTGTCAGTAGATGGCAATATAACAAAGACTTGCTTAAATCTTCCTGTTACTCAAAGGTACCGGTTTTGTGTAACAGCTCTGGGAAATACCAAAAAAAAGAGTTTGTTTTGCAGTAGATATTTTTTCTATTTAAATTTTAACCTTTTTAAATGAAAAGTGTGCACTCCTTCGTTTAACGCAAATCCTCCCTCTGTAGCAGGCTGTCACTTCTATATCTGCTTCTTATGTTGTCTAACAGGTGAAAACTGATGCTTCATGTTTATTTACCACAATTTAACAGAAGAAGCTTCACTTATTTATTTTAATCCGTGCAGTAATTTAAATTGGCTACCTAAAAAAATCAAAATCTTAATTTTATAGTATGCTTTTCACATTGCTCATTCACTTCAGGTTTAAAGTACATTATGTTCTTCTCTTGAAGGGTGGAGAAACTTTCAGAAAGCACAGAGATGGGCCTCTATGAATTAATGACTCCTATTGTAATGCTGCAATGAATTTACTTTTAAATGCTGAATGGTGGGACCTCTTACACAGGCTAGTGTTAAATTGTTTAGTCTAAAAAATAAGAATAAAATTAAGAAACATTCTATTTAAGGGTAATATATTCCAAATGTATATAAGATTGGTTTTAGTTCCTAATGCAAAGAAAATTAAATCTGTGATTTAACTCTGTAAATAGTGCTGTCACAGGATGGAAAGAAAGGAGGGAGGAAGAAGCCTCTTGAAAGCAGATCTCAGAAAACTAGATCAGAATGGAAGTGGGTCTCATTAAGGTAGTAGTTAGACTATTTTCAAGCCTTGTGCAGGCAAGAGAGAGGCGGCTGCTGTGTCCCTAATCACTATTAGAACAAGGTTCACAGAAATGAATAGTGTAGTAAGTAATTGCTTTCAGCAGGACTTCAAGCAATAGGCTCTGCTATGTGATAATTACTTTATAGAGCACACCAAAAGAGTGAAGTGGTTGTCATTGCAGCAGAACAACTGAATCAGATGGAATCCCTGCTAATCAGTATCAATCTTTATGAAGTGGTTTTCCTTTTTTAAAAATTGTTCCTCCCAAAACCCATTATAATAAAGTTTTTTCTGCATAAATTTCGGTCCTATACCCAATTATTTAGGTGTTCATCTGGAAGATTCCTAGCAATTAAAATTATTTAAGAAATTACAAGGGTACTTCAATATGCAGATTATGAAACCATAGGATTACGTTTTGTAGGAAATGCTCTGTTTTTGTATGTACTTACAGTTTAGTAACTGGATCTCAGAAAAGTCTGACTTTGAGCCAGTGTAGGAGATATGACTGAGTTTACTCAAATCATACTTTGTCAGTTGTATGTTTTGTTTTGGCACAAGATCCGAGATAATTTTCCTTGGTAAATCCTCTCTGATTTACAGTGTAAAGGACATAACTAGATAATTCACAGATGGCTTTTTGATTGCCTTGGTGAAGAATGGATCCCATTTTACAGCAGACCCAGTGAATGAGGGTCCAGTCGCTCTGCCTTCAGTAGGCTTTTTCAGTTTCAGAGAGTGTTAGTGCAACTGCAGGGGGAAGTTCGAATCATAATTGTTCTTATTTACAGAGCATGTTGGAAGATAGATAGTAAATTGTTAGCCATTTTTTTTTTAAAGTCAGTGTCTTCTGCTTAATGTGGCAGTAGTATGATGTTACTGTTTGAAAGTAACAAGCCAGAACTGAGAGAGATTTCAAGAAGCTGGTTGTTTGTGGTTTTATTTGGCTTACTGTTTTATCAGAGAAATATTTGGCTTTGTTATAGTCATGTGAGGCCATTAGAAGTCTGTAAACTTGTGGGATCACAAGTCGTTCAAAAGTTAATGTCTGCAGATGTTATAATACACAGTTAAAAAATCACATTGCAGTTTAAAGGATGTGCAGTGGTTTGGAGAGAGTGCTGTACTGCAGCTAATGTGAAGTGCTGAATGTGGAATATGCAAGTATGTGTTTCTGAATTAGTATTTTCAATTTTTATTTGGCAGTGTGAGATGCAAAAATGGGCATATTTGTCCATTTCAATTCTTGTGTTACTTACTTACTTATTCCTGGGCTACAGAATTTATTATTTTGTAAAAATTTTATTTGGAATTTAAATAGCTCCAACTTGATACATTCCTTCAGCAGAGAAGCAAAAAGTCCCAGGAAATCTTTTTGTCTGAACAGTTTGCTCAAAAATCCCTTATTCTACCTTGAATTGTTTAATGATAGTAGTGCAATACAGCCACAGATCAACGTCACAAAACTTGTGTTTGAATGATGCTGAGATTCTTGTAATATTTTGTGTATTTCCTCGAAGGCCAGAGGTATTGCTTCTGAACCAATTTGTCTTGTAGTTCCAGTTGCTTCTGCAAAGCCACATGATTCTTTTAATGAGAAAAGAAATTGGAGTTCAGCAGTATTGTTTGTTCCTTCTCCCCAAATGGAATTTCTTGTCTTTCCATTCAGACTTAATTATTTAAGGCCCCCTCATTAAGACTATTTCTTCCCACACTTTACACCTCTGAGTCATCTGTAAAATTAGCACTTCATCTAAATCACCAGCATTGGGTTGATTTTTTTGTTCTGCGTATGCAGATGTTTAAAATGAAATTGCTATTTTCTTTCAATTCCATTTGGGAAAGCAATCACTTAAATATAATTTGAATCAACGATGTAAAATGGCTCAAGAAAAAGAAGGCAGGTATTTATTGAATTTCATCTTGCATGCAAATTCTTGGGGTTGTTATTGAGCTGTTGCTGTGACTGCAGTTAACTCCAGAGTCTTGTATGGAAGTTTTGGCACCTGCTGGTAGAAAAAGGTTTTTTGTTGTCCATTTTAAATAATCTCCCCAGGTAATATTAAATATTGTGTTGCTACACACTGAGTGACAGCATGAGTGGTGCTGTCTGTCCACCTGAGCAAGGACAGAGGTTGCCCAGCTCATTTGGACAATAATCAGATTGTATTTGTCAAACTTAATTCCATATATGATTCCTGTAATCCTGCAACAGTCTGAACTGTTACTGTCTCAGGGCAGTTTTGATGTGCCCTCTCTACTTACATAAGTTATTTCTGAAATTTATTTATTACCTGTTTAAGAATAACCCAATTATCTTGCTTTATGCAAAGATACTTTGTTTAGGAGAAACTGGAGTACTTTTCCACTGGTGAAAGTGTTCTGCTGCTGTTTCAATATTAATGGCCTATTTAACAAGCATTTGATGTTTCAGTTGCCTGTAAATTTGAGTACACATGGTAGAAATTAAGTAACAATAAAATCATAACAGAATTTAATCCTACTGTTTTTAAACAGTCTCAGTATTTTTGTTTCACCTTCGGCTATACTTTCTGTTTTCAAATATTACGTTTGAGTGGACAGAAAATTACCCTTTTTCATGGGGAGGCAGCAATTTAATATTTAAATGTTTGATGGTACAAAGCCTGTATTTTGCCTTGGGGCTGTTTGCTTCCTGCTGTTAAAAGCTTTGCCCACTTACAGTGCAGTCTATTGAAAAATCTGCATTAGCTCAGTAACCTCTGGATTTTTTCTGCAGTGTGTGTGGAATTCATCGTGATAGGCTTGTCTTCATTTTAGTAATAAGGGAATAGAAAGTTTACTAAAATAGTATAGTATTTAATAGATGTTACCTGATAATTCAGTATAGATTAGGTTGCATTTTGCGCTGAACAAAATACAGCTGAATTATTAGATGTCAGAAAATATTTTGATGAGAAAGGTTGATACATAATAATTTGCAGCAGGCAGGGGCCATGAGTAACTATGTGATTCAGAAACTGGACAGCTCTAACTGTAAAGCTAATAAAAGGTAGTAAATATCATTAGCTGTTTTTTAAAGGCTGTGTTAGAATGTTTTATGAATTCTTGACACTAAGTTAACTTTATAGGCAATAGCTTGGCAAGAATATGTTACTTTGTCACTCTTAAATGCATCTGTTAAATAGGAAATCCCAATTGTGTGTGTGAGGACAGCAGGTATGAGGGAATGCCGAGATTTTCATTCACATTTTAATTTCTAGAGGAATATCTTTTGTATGTGTTTTTGTTTTGCAAGTTGCTTATTCCTTGTATTATTACATTTTGTGTGTGATTCTCATGTTCTGCTCGAAAGTAAGGCTTATGTGAGACTTTAAGATAAAATTCCTAAGTCATTCCTGTGGGTTGTTGAACAGAATATTAAAGTTATGTGGTAGAGTAACTTATATTGGGGTAGAAGTAAACTCATTTTGAAGTAGAAGAGGAATTAGGTCATGTTATTTGTGCTTTTTTACCTTTGTAGGCAAAGTTTGTTGGTCACAGCTATTGAGACTATAAATAACTTCCCCCTGATACCAGCTAGTGTAGAATTTACTTTTCAAGGAAATCACTGTGATTATAAAATATATTTTAGTGTGTTTATATAAATTAATCTGCTTAAAATAGATTTTATATTAATTATTTAATTAAGAAAAAATGTCTGTGAGGTGTTTCAGATAAACTGAAATTTGGTAGGTGCTAGTAGGTAATCCTGGTTGGTATTTAGACTGGGGGGGTGTTACTTTTAAAGATGAATTTAGTGAGATGTTTTCTTTTGTCTCTGTAGTTATCAGAGACTGTTACAGACGATTGCTGTACTCGAGGCTCAACGTACTCAAGCAGTTCAAGACCTTGAAAGTTTAGGCAGACACCAGAGGGAAGCACTGAAAGATCCTATTGGATTTGTGGAAAGACTCCAGAAGAAGGTATTTCAATGGACTTTTCCTAAGTCTTACTTGGATTTCTCTTTTTAATAACTAGTAATTCATCATCATATGATGAGTTTAAAATCTTTGCTGAGCAAAAAGGGGTTTTTGATTATTGAATCTGTAAGATTGGCAATGATTTTATTAGATTTTCTTTCTTTCCTTTTTTGGTATGTAGAAATGTTATCTTTAAATTTCTAATGGTAATGTAGGTATTTTTGCCCAGCCTGAAATCTACAGGTGACTGAAAATCCTTCATACTAGGGCATCACATCACAAATCCATAACTCTTCTCACTAGAGAAATTAAGTGTTTTGCTGTATGAATTTGGTAGGGGCAGGAAATGTAGTTCTAGCCTAAAACCAAAACGACCACCAGAAAACGTAGCGGAGTTCTAGATAAACTCATAGAGAACTGTCTACTGGAGGAAAAATAATTTTCATGTGGAAGCATTTTCTTTTCAAGCTTGAAGAAACTATTTAAAGCTTGAATACTTTCTTGCTGCCATGTCGACTTGTGGCAAACAAGCTTCACCTTCTAATGTGGTACCAACGTGTTTTTCAGTGACAGAAGGAAGTAGCGACTTTATGGTGCTCTTTTGCTACGTTTGTAGTGACCCAGGTTTAAAGAGAGGTCTAATACAAGCCCAGAGGTTTCAGTAATTGTCTTTCCATTGCATGTTTAGATGAATTAATAGAATGCATGATATAAGCATTTGCTAATCATTTTACAGGGAAATACTAATGATAGTTGAAAATATCTGCTTTATCTTTCTTGCCAAACCAAAAATCACCAAAATCAGCTTAAGAAATACATGGATTTCATTGATGGAAGGAGTTCTTGTTCATCAGATGAGAAAACTTTTGAGTCCAGTAGTTTTCTGTGTTAAGAAAAATGCAGAACCTGGGCAAACAGTATGTTTAAAGAAAATAGCAGGCAGATAGTAACAAGGTATTTAAGTCAGAAACACCTGATTTCAACTGTAAATACGGACTTTAAAGTTTTATGCTCAATAAGCCATCATTGACCATGCCACTGCATATTTTATGCACTCTTGTGTATTATTCTTGAAAGGTAGCTTCTTCCTATAAGGAATGTGTGTTGCACAGTACATAAATTTCAATTCTGAATTAGGCTGTTACATAAGTTTTCAGGATCCTTAATGTTTTCTTTGGGTAGGCAGTAATTGCAATAAACATTGCTTTTCACTTTGTGCTCTTTTTTAGGTTGATATGGGTCTTCCATATCCCCAGAGAGTTGTTCAGCTTCCTGAGATTGCCTGGGACCAATACACCACTAGCCTTGGAAACTTTGAGAGAGAATTCAAAAACCGAAAACGTAACAGTAGGAGAGTGAAACTAATTTTTGACAAAGGTAAAAGGCTTGTGAGCATGCATTTCCAGGGAAAAAAATTACCATTCTGGAGGTTTTATTAATTCCTTTTTGTGTTGCTCGCAGTAGGTATACCTGCAAGACCAAAAAGTCCTTTGGATCCCAAGAAGGATGGAGAGTCTGTTTCATACTCTGTCTTGCCTTTAAGTGATGGTCCAGAAGTTTCTGCAAACAGTCGTCCACAGGTAGTTGTTACAAAAGGAGTGGTAACATTTTATTAAATTTGAATCTTTTAAAGTAATGAATATATGGGTGGTCTTAACACTTCAGTTGTTAATGTTGGTGATGACATTTCACTCGTTTTCAAATCAGAGAACTTGCTTTTGGTTCAGACAAATTTTACTTCACCTTTCTGTGCTTTTATTTGCTTTTATTTTGGTTTTACTTAGGTAAGCAAAGGTTTAAAACCAAGTTACCTGACCTGTGCTTTTTCTAACATGTATTTCATTTTGCACACTGTGTTTGAGCAGATGATAAGAGGGCGACTTTGCGATGAGACCAAACCTGAAACTTTTAACCAGCTGTGGACTGTAGAGGAACAGGTAATGGCAAACTTCCATTTTGTAGCTGGGATAATATAAATAATAAAAGCAAATTGTATGATACTGTTTAAAGGACTTAGAAATTCAGGGTCACATTTATGTAGATACACTCATCTTTTGACAACTCATACCTCTCTAGGAAAGACGTTGATTGTTTTTTTTTTCCCCCCCGCCCTATTGATTCAGAAAAAACTCGAGCAATTGCTATTGAAGTACCCACCAGAGGAGGTAGAGTCCCGACGGTGGCAGAAGATAGCTGATGAACTGGGAAATAGAACAGCAAAGCAGGTAAAAAGTAAAACACTTGGATAAATGATCCCTTTCCTTGATGTTTTGTATTTTAAAGCTTCTTGGGAAGGACTGAGAAATGTTGAAGATAAACCTAGATACAGATTCCTAAGTCATTTATTTCTGTCAAAAAAACCCAATTCATCAATTGAGGATTTATCAAGGAGGGTTGATTTTTTGCAGTACTCATAATTAAAGTAGTAAAACTTAATTGGTTACAAAAACCATTTGGCTTCTTGGGACTTCTTGAGTGCTTGTGCTGTGGTAGTAGTGATATCAATCACTGCTATCCTAGGGATTGGTATAGATTCTCGGAAGATTTATTTCCTTGTATTTATTGTCCTTGTACCAATGCAGCAATGCTGGCAAAGCTTTGAAGTGAAGGTTTGTTATGTTCAATTTAAAATTTAATTCTCACATGTTTTTTTTTTCTAGGTTGCCAGTAGAGTCCAAAAATATTTTATTAAACTGACTAAAGCTGGTATTCCAGTTCCAGGAAGAACTCCAAACTTATATTTATACTCCAAAAAGGTGAGACAGTACTACAGCAGAAATTCTATTTGCGTTTACATGCAAATTGAGTCTAAATCATTAAAAATTTTAATGGATTTAAGTTTTGATCACCTCTTTCAAGATCACATAATCTTGGGGTCATGAAGTGTCAGAGAAGAGAACAAGAACATAACTGTGAAATTGCAGGCTGAACTAACAGGGTTGCATGAACTTGAGGTACTTTTTCCTCATTTCTAAGTTCACTTATGATAATTGATCGTAATGAGAACACTGTTGGAAGAGGATAAGAGGAGTTCTGTATCCTCTTTTACATCCATCTTGTAGATGGGGGTAATCCTTTGAGTTCTGTATGCAACCTTGCCATTTTAAATGGCTTTTAAAATATTTTTCCTTCTTTCCTTTTAGTTTTATCTGAAGGACCGTTAATACAGAATGTGAGCAATGCTGCCAGGCAGCTGGTCATTGCATCTGATAAACAGTTAGGAACATTTAGGCAGTAAATACTCAATATTTTAACCCTGTTTTTCACTAATTTGAACAGTGATTCATGAAGTTCTTTAGCCCCTCAGATATGTGTACAAACATAGCATAACCAAGACTGAAACATATTTTTAATTTAATTTCTAGTATTCTCATACTTCAGTGGTAATACTACCATCCTACAGATGTTTCTTAAACATCCATACAGAACAGATCTAATACTTAACATCCAGTTGCACAGGATGATTCATATCCTTATTCCCAAGTTGTAAAAGTAAGGTCATTGTGCCCTGGTTTGGTATTAAGGTAGTGTTTCCATTTCATATTTGTATCCCTCATAAGAGGCAGAACAGATGAAAAGATCAAACAAATAGTGTATGTGGGGGAATTGAGCTCTCAGTCTGCTAATATAGCTGTCTGCTTAGAGCACAGATCGACAGCACTGAGAAGGCTGTAGTTATTCCCAGGTCTCCACTGGAAATAACATAATGTGACAGAAAGGATATGCAAGGGGTATTGGAAGCCTGTCATTGTTTTGATCCTCAGTATGCATATATGCTGTAAACTGTGATATCTGCTTTATTGCCAATTATAAAAGCATAAAAATTGGATGCTGGTACTTAAATCACATAGTTAGGGGTGAATAAAAAAATCTATCTATTTAATGTAAATAACTGTGTCAGAAGGGATTGCCTAGGATTCTTTTTTTAAGATGGTTACTGGGGAGGTGAGAAGACTATTCAGTTCCTGAACATCTTGTTGAAGTTACTGTGCATATCTCCTCTTAGGGCATAATATCTCCTCTAATAAGTGATACAGGTGATTAAACAGGATGCATCAGGTTATTTTCCTGTATAACCATCGTCTTCTACTGGTGAAAATAAAACTGAATCAGAGATTTAGGACTCTAGTGTTCAGTTCTTCAATTATAGTTCATCATTTTCATGCTTATAAGATATCATTAGTGCACCTGCTTTTAAATTTAATCCAGAAGATACATTTCCCACCGGAAAAATAATTTTAAAACTATCTGCTTTTATGTATTGTTTTAATTCATTCTTCACCAGAAGTATAGTCCTGTTAAAAAGAAAATTCAAATTCTTAGTGAAATTTCTGGGTCATAATTGCATGTGTAACAGTGTTACTATTTAGGCACACAGTTTTTCTTTCTTGACCTCCAGATCTTGAAAGGTTGAATCTCCATCTTTATAGTTAGAAATGCTTTTATTATAGTATTATAGGATATAGCTGTTTGGGATATAGTATCTTGCATAAAAAGAGAGGGTATAACTATGGTAAAATTTCTTTTTGTTTTATCTGTATGGCAGAAGGTGGGCACGGTGTAAAACAGTCCTCTCTTTTATAATTATTTGAAAAAGCACTTTTCATACTCCTGGATTCTGATTCATCCTCTTTTCTCTAAATTGAGGAATGTAAGATTTGACATTTAAGGTGTCAAAGTGCTGGACTGGAAAGTGGCTAAGTAAAAAGTCATGCTATTTCATTCACCCAAACTCTTCTGATTTTGTTATTCAGTATTCTTCCATGGGGAATAACTAATTGGGGCTGAGTGCCTGTAAGTAATCTATTCTAGAACTGCTATGCATTCTACACCTTCAGACAGCATTGAAGTTGAAAGGTTTTAGATATACACTAATGGAGTAATTTATCTCATCAAGTTTTTTTTTTAGGTTCCTTTAGTGGTTAGTGGCAACAAAAAAGAACCTTTAGAGAGCAGTTCTTTCTAACTCTTAGAAACCTCTATTATTGGTGGAATGCATTAGCTTTTATCTCCTTGGACTAGGAAAGAAATCTGGACAGTTTGTGTAGACTTAGATCATCTGAGGTATACAAACCAATATAAGTTGATGGTAATTGTCAAGTGTGCACTGGTTTCTTGGATCTTGGACCCATGTGAAAAGATTTCTTTGTTTAGCCTTGCATTCACACCATAACTTTTGGAAGTTTTTTAATATCTTTGCACTTTGGTTCTCAGTCATCAAAACTGTAACAGCTTGCTTTCCTCTTTTTCTGTTGTTGGTCTCATTTATTTAGATGGCAGGGTTTTTATGATAAGGGTTTTTTTTTCACTGGGCTCTTACCGAAGGAGTGTTGCACTGTTCCTGTGTTATAGGAGAGAAAATCATCTCTGGCTGCTAAAGGCTCCGATACAGAGGCTTAACTAAAAATATTTGGAAAGGTTATCAGTGCAGAAGAGCAAATTTCTTGCAAGGTATTATTAATGAGGATTATTTAAATAGTAGCCAAGGAATGTTTTTAAAAATATATCATTTTTTCACTGTAGTCATCAAGTAGACGACAGCATCCTTTAAATAAACATCTTTTCAAACCTTCAACTTTCATGACATCTCATGAACCTCCTGTTTATATGGATGAAGATGATGACAGATCCAGTTTTCACAGCCATATGGATACTGCAGTGGAAGAGGAAGTTTCGGTATGTCATTTAAATCACTCTGAGTGTCTTGCCTACTGTCATTTTAACCTTGTTTAATGAATAGTACAAGGATTAAGTACCTCATAGTTAAGTATCTCAAACTTAAGTATGGATTAAGTGCCATAAAATACATATCATCAAGTAAGTATTAAATTACTGTAAGATTCATGGGTAATTTTGAATTATAAACACACAATTATTTTTAAAGGCCTCTAATTGCATAAAATTTAGGCCAACTCAGAAAAGGAGGTATGTAAAAGAAGTAATTATGAGTTTTGTCTTAATACAGGTAAAAGTTTTACTTTCAGAGAGCGAACTGACATCAGTCTGAAAGTCATGAACTCTATTTATGATTCTGGTTAAAGATGTGTTGTACTAGAAAAGTTAGATAGAGCTCTTGTAACATTTTAATGTTATTGGCATCATTGCTCTTTGTCTTTATTCACTGGCTGAATTAATTATGTTTGGTTGGGGTTTTTTTTTCAAATCCACTTTAAAGCGTGAACTGTAATAGACTGAGCCATCAGCCAGCAAATGCAGGTGTTTTTCGAGGCAGTTTCTAATAGACATCCTAACCCAATGTATTGTTACATAATGTAGAGTTCCACTTCCTTAATTTATCACAAGTGATAAATAGTACAAGAATTTAAACATCTGTCTTTCCCACTTCCATAGAGAGGGACTATATCCTAGCACTGGGATGCTGTGTGTGATTCACAGCAGCTGTGGCTTTACTATGCTTAGACTGAAAAATGGGACTTGTTAATTTTTTTTTGGTTGATTGGGGTTGTTTTTGTGAACCCAGTGTGTGAAAAACTTGTCTATTAATTTTCTTTATTGACTTACCTTCCTTTAATTATTTGCTTATCCATCACTCAGTCTTAAATCCCATCTTCACTTATGTCCAGTGGTCTTTTGGCTCACTTACAGACATTCCTGATAACTTTGCATATTAAAATAGAAACCTTAAAAGGCATGGAAAGAAAAATGTACTTTAGAAGAGGTGTTTATTACTGTTATTTATCTCAGTGCAACAATTTTTGAGTATTCTTTCTTTCTGTATTGCTTTTAAATACATATTTTCTAGCTATTCCAAATATTTTCCCAAAATCTTTTTGTTTTGCTGTGGTGTCCCAACTCTAGCAAATACAGGCACCATAAATTAACTGGGACTTACTTTAATTTGTGTAGAAGTTGCTGGTTTACTTTTTTGCAGTGATGATAGCGGATTTTTGACCTTCCTTTTCTTTTTTTTTTTTTTTTTTCCTAAATTTGACTTCATCATTACCAAATGGATATATTTCTAGCTTGAAGTAATGTAGAGACGTAGGTGAGCTCAGTTGCCAAAAAGGTCATCATTATCAGTGTAAAGTAGAAGCAATTTGGGAGAAAAAGTAGATCATTAACTGTATTCAGAATGAAGGTACAGGATTCTGTTCCACTGTTAAAAGTCAGGACTCTTAGTGACTGTCACTGTCTTGGAGAAAAGTGCTATACATTAGCATGGTGGAGAACACATTCAGTGCAGAAGAAAATGATAGGAAAGATTTTCTTTGAATTCTTTACAGTAGAAGTACAGGGTGCTGTTCCCCTGTAAGACAAAAGATTTTGGCTGGATATTATCAGTCAGTTTGATTGGAAAATTGTTTCTGAGAAAATGAGTTATTCTCAAGTGAAGGCTCCCTATTCCCAACAGAATGAATTTACTTTTGAGTTAGTTACTTCATTTTATAAGTAGTCTAATTATTCTAGAATACAGCTACTTACTATATCAGAATGAAGTGTCCTCACTGGGAGATACTACAGCAAAGTTTATTCAATAAACAGTTATTTTGTGCCAGGCAGTTTCTCTCAGAAAAACTTCTGAGATTTGCATGGAAGGTGAATCACTGTTTTATTTAGAGAATATGGCTTATCACCACACAACCTTAGTTTTTGTGAACATTTGCATTATAGTGCTTTACATAAGTTCATAATTTAGAAATCTACCACTAAAGTGACAGACTCTTTCCCTCACTTCCTTTAATTAATTTACTGATTATTTAATCTACATGGATTCATTAAAAAACCCCTGAAATTATGTGCGTTAGGCTATTTAGAAGAATTTTCATTATTACTATGCAGTAGTTTTTCAGAGCTGAACTGGAAACTGGTTCTGAAAGCTGCTCTATGTCAATAAAAATTTGCCATTTTTGAGAGCCCCTGGCATCTCCCAAGTAAGGACAGCTGCTGAAATTAACCGTCTTGAAACAGGCATCTGTATTAGAACAAGAGCTTCTGTCTTCTCATGATATAGAAGTCCTCAAAAATTCGATGTGAGAACACAGAAATTGTGTGTTTCTTTAAAAAGAGAGAAACAGTTGTTCTATACCTCTGGCAAACTATGCAGTAGCCACTAGTTGGGAGACAAAATTTTCCATAATTTAGGAAAAATAGCAGTCTGTTTTCTTAAGCTATTAAGGGTCAGCATGAAGTGAAGGGATGAAAGAGTTGGCTAAGTCTGAGACTTCAGCTTTTCTAGTCATGAAATGATGCTTCTCATCACTTTTATTGTTGTGCGTAAAGGTGAGAAGTTAATGCTGTTAGGATTGACTTAATATAAAATACTTATAATAGAAGCTTGGCACTGTGTTGATTTATGGGTCTTTTAAAAACTTGAGTTTGTGTAAAATTTTTCTTAAACTGTAGAAAGTTTTTGGAAATCCTTTTTTTTTTTTTTGGTATTTTCACAGCTTTGAAAGTACTTCAGAATAGTGATTGTAACTATCCTTAGAATAGCATTATTCTGGACCATTCTGCAGTATAGTAAAGAGAATGATGATTTGACGTGATAAATCTGACCTGAAGAGTCAGTTTTCAGGTATAATATTAGTTGCCATGTATCTAAAATAAATGAACTTTGTCTTAAATAAAAGCTTAAAATGGCAGCTTCTGTTGCTGCCATTTTGCCTGGACAATTGGATTATATGCAGTTAGGCATCTAAACTGAGAGGAAAATAAGATTTAAGTTAGGCACTGCTCTCTCCTTTATTCTACAGTTAAGCTTTTTAACAGAAGCAACTTGTTAGTAGGATGATGGCTTTTTGTTTTGATGCAAATAATGAAATATAAATTCACACAGCACTCTTTTGTGCTTTGCTTTTAAAAATAATTTTCCGGTATGTTTCTTAGTCAGAATATATTGCCAGCACTTTTGCAAAGGTAATTTGATCATGCCTAGAGATTTATGGAATACATGTCTTACAAGCTATTATTTTGCTAAAGTAAAGAATGTTTATTTTTAACCATGAACAGGATGAAGAGAGTATTCCAGTAACATATCGAGAGTTACCTGAATACAGAGAACTGTTAGAGTTAAAAAAATTAAAGAAACAGAAACTCCAGCAGATGCATGCAGAAAGTGGATTTGTGCAGCACGTGGGATTCAAGGTGAGTTTAAGAGATGTTCTGCTGTTCCTTAGGGGTTACGAAGATAACATGGTACAGATTTCCTAAAATGGTTCAGTTCAATTTATTAAGTTTGCTTCCTTGGTTCTTGTTCACTGTGTTTGCTTTATCTCATTTTCTTTAATAAAAACAGCATAAGTAATTCACTCTTTCTGGTATTTCAGATTTCACCGAGTTCTGCTATTCTATGAAATGAATTAGCGTACTTTCTTTTCCTCATTCATATTTTGCAAATGCAGCTCTAGAGCCAGATAAAATCATTACGTAGTTCCATTTGCCTCTACACTCTCTTTTGACCATGATTTAGTGATGATGCTTCTGTGATTATGAATTTGGAATCGTTTTACTTCTATCAAAGAGGCCAAAGAAGAGACAAAAATTTCTAATGAGATCAAAAATAGTTTATTTTATTTTGCCTTGTAGCATCTTCCTAATTCTGTGAAGTAATAACTTGAAAGCTGAAGCAAGGACACAAAGCAATGGTTATGTGCTTTGTGAAATGAAAACATTAACTAATGTGTTGTCCCTGTGTCAGCCATTAATAGGTCACCAAAAGAAAGGATATTCTCTAAATTACGTTTTCTTTTTCTCAAGGGATTTTCTGTGTAACTGGTTGCTGTGTTGGAACAGTATCTTCAACTTGCGTGACATTTATTTACTAATATCCATTTGTATGAGAATGCAAGGACAATCAGTTGGAAGCTCAGTTATAAATGACTGGAAAATCAAGACAGCCTCTTTAGTTGACAGTGACAGACTTAATCATGGTGTTAGACCACCAAGGCACCTTTTATTTCTGCCCCTGCATTCCCCCTCTTTTTTTTGTTTTTTTTTATTTTTAAAGTTATCATGATGTGTTTGGAGTTTCTTTGGATTTATGGGGTTTTTTTCTAAATTAATGTTTTACTCCCCAAATTCAAAACTTGGAGCAGTGAGACCAGGCTTCCAGGGAACAAACTAGTTGCTTTGTTTGTCTCTGCATAAAATTATTCTGAAAAGCAAATTGGCATTATGCATTGTCAAGCACTCAAAGATTCGAAGTTTCTTTGCAGTCTGAATGTGATTTTATTATGCATTGTAGTAAGCTATGAAATTACATAATTACATCCTATTTTCCCACAGGAGAGCTGCCTCGCTCAGTGCATGACTGGACAGAGCCTGTCTAATAGGCAGTCATTCAGAACACTTCTGGTTCTGCATGGCCTTCAGCCTCATTTACTAGACATTATTCAAACTCTGCTTTGAATATTGAATTATTGAATCCCTTGTGAGCTCGTAATGGCTTTCATTGCTATAATATCAGAGCACTTTGCAAATTCTTTTTTTCTTAGGAAATGAAAGGCATGGTATGATTTTTGTTTCACAGGGGAAAGAGAGGGAAGTTGGAGAAATGAAGATCAAGGGCTTCCACTGTCTTTGCTTTTCAAATTGTGATAACTGGAACCGTTTTTAACTTTTTATATTTTTTTAAGTATTTAGCATTATACTGAACTTGTTATTTTCAGAGAATATCTCTGAATATGCTTAGTTTCACCGTGTTATTGGCCCTCAAATTCTGAAAGCCCTCCATGGAAGGGAAGGGATACAGCTGTGACAGATCTGTAAGGTGTGAGGTGTTTGTGACCCTCACAGAGTGCATCAGTGGTGGCTGGGGATGAGCTGCTCTGTGAATGGGTTTCACAGATGCAGTGAGAGAACTTGAGGTTCTGAAGGCCTAGCTTGCTCCCAAATCTGTTTCTTTTTCAATCTACTCTCTGCCCCACTTTGCAAAGTTTAGATTTTTGAAATGTTTTCCTTGCCTCCACCCTGTATTTTTCAGGTTTCTTTGCTGTAATCGAATATCTTTGCATTTCTGCCCTCTTGTCTACTGTTGTGAATTTCTCCTCCTGTCCTCATTTCATTTGTACTTTGTTTTCTCCTCGTCATACCACTCTCTTCTGGTTGTATTGCCCTGGTTCTGCTTAGGGGATTAATTCCCATTCTCTTGCTCAGCTTTAGTTTTAGACTTGTGTTCCCTTGCTTCAATACACTGTCCTGCTTTCTTTCTGGCCACCTGGCTTCCACCCCACTTAAAATGTTAGTTTGAAAGTGAATAGGTCTGACCTGATCTGCAGCACATCAAAAAGGAAAAGCTGAGTGAGCTGGGTCTCTTTAGCTTGGAGAAGAGGACACTGGGGGGTGACATCATTAATGTCTATAAATATGTGAGTGTGAGGAGGATGGAGCCAGGCTTTTCTCAGTGACCTCCAATGACAGGACGAGGCAGTGAGTGCAAGCTGAAACACAGGAGGTTCCACAGAAAAAAATTTTTCATAATGAGGGTGACAAGAATAGTGGAATAGGCTGCCCAGAGAGAGTGTGGAGTCTTGTACAAAACCCACCTGGACTTGTTCCTGATCTGGGTGTTTCTGCTCCAGCAGGGGAATTGGACTAGATGAGGACCCTTCCAGTCACTGACATTCTGTGATTCTGTGGACAGCCTCCCAATGGCCTCTGTTGGTCTGGTTTTGCTTCTCACGTGTAAAGTGAGTCTATATATACATAGACATTTTACACAGTTGGACTTAACCTACAGATAGAAATATCTCATTTGTGTGTTGAGTCACAGCAGTTCCTGCAGCTTGTGAGGATGAGCAGTGATCACAGGCAGGACTAGGTCTGCTGGTGCTGAGTAGCCAGATAATGCCAATGTGGAGCATTTGGGCAGTGGGAAGCAAAGGAAGAGAAAGATCAAGCAATCCTCTGGACTCTGGAGGGCTTCTCTACTGTATGTGGACTTTTTGTTTTCCATTAATATATTACCTCTGTGATGAGCAGAATTCAGCTGCATGGGCTGGTGGTAATGGACCCGTGTAGATACCTTTCTGTGTGGCAAATCAGTGTGTGCAGGGATTTCAGTTGCAGATTTTTCAATGTTTTTTTTTCCATCTGCTTCACAGTGTGATAACTGTGGGATTGAACCCATCCAGGGTGTTCGGTGGCACTGCCAAGACTGTCCTCAAGAAATGTCCTTGGATTTCTGTGATTCTTGTTCTGACTGGTGAGCAGAGTGTGCTTCTACTTGTAATTTGTAATTAGCTAGATTATCTCAGTGAGCTTTAATTGCTGTATATGTGGGTTATCTTTGCTCCAGCATAGGGAAAAACTCCTGTGTTGGGTGAAGTAGAAGATACTTCAGCACATACTCATGGGAGATGTATTTCATAAACTTATTCTGGATGTATTTTTTTCTTAATACAGTGGACAGATAGACTAGGTACTGTTAAATAGTGGGAGAAATTGTACTTAATGAATTACTCGTATTAAATTTGGTATGAATCTGTTAATATGATCACTGTTTTTGAAAGTTAAGGAGAATATTTGACTTTTAAACTCTTTTTTTTCTTTTCCTTGCAGTCTGCATGAAACAGAGATTCATAAGGAAGATCATCAGTTAGAGCCTATTTACAGAGCAGAGACATTTTTAGACAGAGACTACTGCATGTCCCAGGGTACCAGTTACAATTACCTTGATCCAAACTACTTTCCAGCAAATAGATGACATGGGAAGCAGATCTACCATCTTGGGCTTACTATCCTCTTTGAAAAATAACAATGGCACCATTGTTAATTCTGTGCACATTTTGGAAAGACTCTGCTTTCCCAGAAATGTTGCTCAGAGCATGACAGCTTCCTGGGTGTACTTGTCAAACTGCAGCTTTGAGCTGTCATGGTTCTAGATCACTGAACAGCAGCTGAACATTCCTAGTGTGCAGAAGGTTTCACTGGGAGACTTTTCTTTCACCACGTTAGTCGTTTTTAGGTGGTGAATCTAAATGCAAAAGAAAAACATACAAAAGGGTGAGCCAGGAATGAGAGCACACGTTAAAGATAGAGTAAATTCCAAAGGCTTTGAAGAACTTGGTTATAATGAGATCCAGAGGAGATGAAGTATTTATATAAAAACAGTTTAGTAGCTTGCAGTTTTGTTGTGAAATAGTTTTCAGCACAGTTAACTGACTTCTTTAGGCAAGGTTTTAACCAATGACAGTGTTTGCTTCTAGATATATTCTAAAAAATACTCACTGTCTCGGCGATGGTTGGTTACAGGCCTTTATTAAATCGGAGCTGCTTAATCACATTGACTTTCAATTTTTTAAATTTTTTTTTTTAAACCACAATGAACTCTATTTACCAACAGTAAAGCACTACAGGGGGCAACTGTGGCATTGCTTCCTTAACCAGCTCATGGTGTGTGAATGTTATAAAATTGTCACTCAGATATATTTTTTAAATGTAATGTTATATAAGATGATCATGTGATGTGTACAAAATATGGTGAAAAGTGCCAGTGGTAGTAACTGTGTAAAGTCTCTAATACTCAACATTAACTCCTTTAAAATAAAATACACAGCCTTCTGCCTCTGTATTTGGAGTTGTTAGTGCAACTCATCAAAGAAAACTGCCTAATATAAATCATATATATGGTAATAATTTTTCCTCTTTTGTAGTCTGCACAAGATCCATGAAAGATTGTATTTTTATTACTATTTAAACAGTGATTAAATTTAGCCTGAGCAGTGAGCAAGGGTTCACATGCATTCTTTTATACTGCTGGATTTTGTTGTGCATCATTTAAAACATTTTGTATGTTTCTTCTTATCTGTGTATACAGTATGTTCTTAATTATGTTCAATTGTCAGAAGAACTGTGAGAAATAAACTATGTGGATACAGTCTGTTTATATATAGAATGCTTGCTGTGACTTCCTTTCTGTGTACTTCTGACTTTCTAACCCAGATGGAAAGCACTGGAAGGACATTTTGGCAGGGCACACAGACGTGCCCTGTGCAGCCCCTGGAGATGCCCAGCGCCTTCGCTGCCGCTAATGCCATGGGAACCGGTGGTGCTCCTCTAGCCTCTCAGTTCTCTCACGCCCTCCTCCTCACAGACTCTTCTTTTTTTTCAGACTGCAGGAAGATCCAGATTTTAGTAGCCTTGGTACACTGTATACCCTTGTCTGAGAAGCTTTGTAATTACTGTGAGATATTTTAGTTAATATATTTTCTATTGAAATGTATAGCTTGTGATTCAGAAACACTTGGATATTTTATAACTGTAATAGACTTCCGTTGCTTTGAAACTTGAATGCTCTGAGTAATTAGCTAGAAGAGAAACTTACATTGACTTGAAAAGATGGCAATAAGAAGGATAATTGGCTGGCTACGCCTAACAATTTTAATTATGAACTCATCAGTATTAAGTTTTGCAATAAATTCAGGTGTAGTTATTTTTTTGCTTCAGAAGGATTTTAAGGTTTTAAGCTATTTAGAAGGTAATGCAGTACAGTTACTGAAACACTGAGCAAGTACCAGATGTAAACATATCTCAGATAGCTAGTAAACTTAGATAAATTTAATTAACTTTTAAAAAAATACAAAAAAATCACATGATGTATTTTTAGTATTTAATTGGACAAGATTCTGCTCTGAGAGGTTACAATGCAACATAAAAATGAGCTTTCCATATTATTCATGCTGTTTACAGGAAGCCAGAGGTGGGGAAGGTGTGTTGTCAGGGAGAGAAACAGTGGGAATTTTTGTTTTCTGTTGATATCCCAAAAAAATTACTCAAAAGAAATAACAAAAGCACGTTGGTGAAAACATGATTAAGTACAAATATTCAGTCATCAATTTAGGAGGGGCTGGGGAAGAACAAAAAGCCTAACTTGGTGGAATAATTTGGGTGAGATTGGAAGCAGAAGAATTTCAAATCTGAATCACCCAAGCAAGAAGTGTCTTGGACAAATCCTCTCTTTATTGAATATGTATAAATATTTATATTTCCATATGCATGCATATACAGCTATTTCTCTTGCATACATTATGAACATATGCAAATACACCAAATCAAGCATGGGAATTTTTTTTTTGTTTTGTTCCACAGAAAAGACCAGAAAAGCAGAAAGAAAAACTGAACTGAATCTGTGTGTTAAATATTTTTTGTAATTTAATTTAAGAAAAAAAAAAAGCATCTGATTGTTGCCTTTGTTTCCATCCTGCACAAGTGTGACCCTCCACACATTTAAACTTATGTTGTAATTAGAAGAAATAAACATATTCCAGAAAACCCTACCCAGGTGAATTTGCAGCTTGATGGTCACTCCAGAATATTTTACATTTTTGTGTTAATATTTTTTTAAAACTCAAGAGCAGACAGCAGCTGGATCTTGCTCACTTAGAGCTTGTAGTCATGCTGCAGACTTTACCAGGCACTTAACTGCACCAGGCAATTGCACCAGTTGGAGAAGCACTTCCCAGAGCATCAGAGATAACGTGTAGCTATAAAAGGATCCAGAAAAGAAGGCACATCCAAGATATGAAGGATGAGAATGTTTCTAAACTAGTCCCTTAAAAAGAGTAATTAAGAATAATTGAGTTAGCATTTAGAGGGTGAATGCCAAGGAAGAAAAAAGAAGAATCTGCCCCAAGTGAAGAAAGGACAGACTGCATGCATGCTCCTCTGCTTTCAAGTCATCTTCTGTTCTCTGAAAAGGATTAAACCCACACAGACTGTAACCTTTATGCTGTTTTGGATGTGTTTTATTTATATTACGTCTTCATTACAAGAAAGGTAACTTTAAAAATACAAATCTGCCGCATAAAGTACAACTTTGACAGTAAGAGCAATCATGCAGCCCACTGCGGCGGTGAATTCATCCAGCAGTTCCAGTAAGAGGATGCAATTACTTCACGGGAATGTCAAACAAGCTTTTTATTTAGCAATCAGGATACCAAAAACTCCACAATATTTTGGTTTAACCTAATGGAAATATTTTTACAGGCTTTTTTGCAGATATTACAACTATAAATGGCTAACTAAAGAAGCAAGCAAGAGGAATCAAAGAATCCAAAAAATCCCTGACATTTCCCTTTTTTGGGGAAAAAAAAAAATAAATGTTGGCAATGCCCATACAAGACACCAGATGATAATCTGAATTTTACATTTAAAATACTTTCAAAGAATGATTTGAAAACATCTTCGTACATTCTGGCTCATAGTCAACTTTAAATGTGGACTTTAATTAGTACAGTAAAACTGCTGTTAATAGGCATAATTACTGCATTGCACATTTAACTATACAAGACAATCATCATTTTTACCTCACAAAACCAGGAAGTCTTCATTCAGAAGGCCCTACAGTTGCCAGCAGAAAACGAGGCTACCTCAGAAATGGAGTCCAGACTGACTGCTGCAGTGTTCAACCCTATCTTTGATTAATTTTTCTGGTTGTAAAGTGTCCTGGGACATGTGAAAACTTTTCTGGATTAACTCCTTCCTGCTGTGTGTGACAGAGAACAGATTTTGATCACTGAAACCCAAGAACAAGCCGAGTGATACCACAGAAATTAATACTGTTAATTAAAAGAAAATAATAACCAGTGGGAGACTTGCATGCAGTGATCTTAATAGGCCGAGTGGCAAGTGATGTGGCTGAAGAGCTGGCTGAAGGCTGGGTGCCGTCTGTCTGACTTCCACTCAAATGGAAGGGTAGGAACCAGAGCCACTGGTCACCAAGCTGCTTGTAACCCGTGAGGAGCAAATGACTGAGAACACAACACACAGCACCCAGTGCAGAGTCTGCAACAGAGCAGTCCCCACTGAGCCCGTTGTTGGAACAGAGAGAGAAGATTTCACCTAAAATAACGTACCACATGCACAAACTGCCGCCGCCTCTCCAGAAAGCACTATTGCTTGGAGCAGCGTTGTCACCCTCACCGAGGTGAGGCCACGATGTACCTTTACTGTGTCTCTGTGGGTAAAGAAAAGGCTGCCTCTTCCTTTTGCAGAAAAGAGTCCATTGTCTTGCAGATCTCCAGAAAAACATCCTCCTGTGTTCCTTCTGCCTCAACCTGTGAAGTGAGCAAAAGGACATCAGCTTTGATTGTTAACAAGAATCCACTTGGAATCTCAATACTGGTATAAGAAATCAGTCCAGCAAAAAACAACAGTTGTTATTTCATAGCATAATGATGCTAACATGAAGGAGCAGATTCCATAAACCAAATTATTCACTGTGTTTCTTCAGATTCTCACAGACTCTGCTGGCTCCATCAGCTGGAGCAAAGAGCATGAATTAAATGGGGGAGCTCCTTCACCTAAATTCCCATTTCAAATTAAAATTACACCTTTAATATATATGACAGTTTCCAAAGATTTTAAATCCTTTTTTAACATAAGATAACCCACAAAAGAAACAGAATAGAATAACTTGTATATACTGTTAATGACATGAACAGCATTGACTTGTTAATCGGTGTCGTCTCATCTGTCAGCATGTGGAACTGACCCAAAAGCTTTCCAGTGGCCATAACTCAGTGAAGTTCCGTGTTTGTGTGCAGCTGAAGGGCAAGATTGCTGAATTAATTTCTTCTGGGCTTATGACACCCTTTGGGCCATGTATGTTTTACAGTGTGGTGCTGGTTTCATCATACAAGAACTCACTTGCATTGAAGAAATTCTTCAACACACCAAAAATTCTGCTTTGGCCAGAGGTTGTCCTGGCTCTTCAAGTTTTTTTTTCATGAATGTGCTTCAACAAAAACAGGACCAACTTATTCCCCTATGCTGAGGCAGAACGTGCTTTGCTTTAGCAAAGGGGATGATGTTTGTAGCCAAGAGCACTTATGTGAGTTCCCAGAAAAGGGGCCGTGCCAGTGAGCTTTTCACAGCTGTGCTTCACGTCCACCCCATGCAGGGAGTGTCACGCAGGTCATTACTTGAGGAAGGAGTGAGATAGAGCTGCCTTTTGCCTTCACAGCCGAGCCAGAAGCAGTTTTCATGCTAGTCGTGAACATATGATGATTATTCTCTTCCTCCTGGTGAGAGCTTTGATTCTCTGCTCAGCAGCAAGCTTCCTCCCTGCTTCCCCTTGCTTTGTGTGTTGTGCCATGGGGTGTGCACACGTGTAACACACCACAGCTTTGTCAAAGCCTGCGTTTCTGAACTATGTGCTGCAATTTCATCCACTGCTGACTGTGATGGCAGGCAGCTGTAATGTCTGAAGGGGATGTTCCTGTCCATGCTTTCTGCCGCAGATTTGTTACTGCTGGAGAATAAAAGGAATTTTGATCTCAGAAAAAAGTATTTTTGAAATAGGTCATGAAATTCTTCTCAGACAAGCGTTGGTTCATAGCCAGCTCTGGCACAGTCTGACTGCACTTGGTATATGTTGAAGTCCTTTGGCGCTCAGTCTGTTGTGAGACTCAGCAGCTGCTCTTTGTTGTGACCCAGCAAGGGATTGCATTCATGCTCCACAGCTTGGATTTGCTTTTGGTGGCATCCACAGATGCTGCAGGGTTTGGTTCCTTGCTGTGTCCTGTCAAAGTACTGTCACACCAGCTGGCCAGCTTCTAGGGAGCTATCCTGGCTGAGTTCAGTTCCCTCAGACTGGCTGCAGGAGTCTCAGAGTCTGAAATGAACTATGTTCTCTCCTCCTGGCAAGCTTTCAGGGCAGATCTCTTGCATCCCCTGCTCTCTGCAACACTGGTGTTTGCTGATAGCAAGACACTGAGACAGCCTGTGAGGCAGCAGGCAGGTTAGCTCTCAGACAGGGGCTTTATGTCTGACAGAAGCCTTCTGTCCTACAAGGGTTTAGGAGGGCATCAGCAGCAGCAAAGATGTGGCATATTAAGGCACAAACTCTGAGTAATATGCCACAAATGGCACCCAAACAGGGACCTTATGGTCTGTGCCTTAATATGCCACACAGAGAGAGAAGGGGAATGGTGAACTGTGCTTTATCAAATGCCCATCTTCTCTGGTTTGAGTGGAACTAGTGACTCCCATCTCAGCTGCTCTAAAGCAGCTTATTTTGTTCACCTCATTTGCCAAGAGACTTACTTTTGTAGAGACTCTCTTTTGTAGAGAAAGAGACTTCACAGAGCTGAAGGCCATACCTTTTCAAAATTTTGTCGTCTTAATATGCACTTTTGTTTAATCTTTATTCCAGAAACACATTTGCAGTAGACAATAAACTATCAGCACAGCTGATGGCCATTGGCTCCTCAGGGTCCTCTTCTAAAACTGGGGGTGATGTTTGTTAGAGCAAGACAGTTGTGATGAAGAATTTTAGGTTTGTGAGCCTGGAGGCTGCTGCCCTGTATGAGTGCTGGAAGGCTGCCTGCCTAACAATCCCAGTAAAATATGGATAAGTGTGACTAATGACAGCCCCAGTGCTTCCCATGCTGGCCTCCTAAATAACAAAGGTCCAATTCATAAAACTAACTTAAAGTTGTGGCATAAAACTAACCTAAGGTAACAGTAATTCACAGCAAGTGCCACAATAATTCCATGACACTCTGCAGTTCCAGGAGGGAAAAATGTGTATTTCTCTTTCTCACATTATAACAAACCTCATAAACTAAGACAATTTCCAAGGCTATTAAAACTACTGTCTTCTCTCAAAAGCAAAACTTAAATACAGGCTTTTTTTCCATTGTGCTTCCATCTTGAAAGGCCACCAAGGCTTTAGGCAGCTTCAAACACAGAGAGTTTTAATGACCCCATATGAAAAATGATTGGATTAATCACCAGTCAATTAATTTTTCTGTCATCAAATCTCCATTTGTATAGGTTGTGGGATTTAGAACCCTAAATGTATACTGCCACTGAGAAAAACCTGACTGTCTGTAGAGAGGATAGCTGAGGACCACCGTACTCAGAAAGACAGAGACTCTAGAATAAACTCACTCATCAGAAGCTTCATATTGAAGGTCAGTCAAGTTCAGCTGACTTGTCACTAACATTTATACCTCTGCCATTAAAAACAGTGTTAAAAAGCTCTCTGAGACAGCACCATACCCAGTTCTCAAAGCAATGGATCAAGCCGTCTAGAAATCCAGTGGAAACACACTGCCTCATGCCTTCCATTTGGCATGAATTTACCTCTGTGTTTTATCTACACTTTTCTGCTCACGGTGCTGATGTGTCTTTCTCAGCTGGTGTCTCATCTAATGGGTCACAACCCACCAAGGGGGGTGACAGAGAAACAATCATTCTTTGTTCACACCTCCTTACCTACTTAATGATTCTTCAACATCCCTTTAAAAGATAGAAACAAATTAAATGCCTGCTGTTGCTATTAGCACTTGCCTGAGAAAAGCTGTGCTGAGAAAAGCTGGTCTGAACTTACATGAAAGCCCATGGATTATTTTAAATAAATCCATGCATGTAGATGAGATTATTTACTTTAAGGAGTTTTCAGAACAGCAGTTGTAAACTCGAATTGGTGGTCTCGCCCAAAATGGATTCAGAATCTTTCAGTGAGCAGAATTACAGAGACAGCATCACATTAATGAGAGCATCAGCTTCTTCAACCAGCACTGGTCAGTGCTGGAGAGGAGTGAAACCCAATTTGAATGAAGAGATTCCCAAAGCTGAAAATGTCTGGTGTTATAATTTGTCATCTTTCCAAGTAAAACAGAACCAATTTTCTGCTCAATAATTTTACTTTCTAGTTCAGCCTCTTGTAACTAACTGAGCTCTCTGAAAATTAACAGCATCTTTTTAAGATGACTCCCAGGGTGATAAGAGCTGATTGTTTTTAATTTGCACCAAGGAATGGTACGTAGAGAGGTGCTTGCTTACACTCAGTGCTGTAAGAACCCAGGTCAGCTTGATTTGCTGTTTACCCCATTGGAAGGTCTGGAGTGGCAAAAGCATAGAGGGGTCCCTCTTGCAAGGACAAGTGCCCCCAAATTGAACAATGGGGAATTCCATCCCATCCGCCCCATGCTCAGGAGGAAAGCTGAAGGATCAAAGAGTCAGCCTTTCTTCTTCAATACCCAGCATCCAAGGAGGACCTTGTTTGTTTCTCTGCCTTTGACCCTGATATGTGTATTCCTGAATCCAGATCTGGAATCTGGTTCCTGTCAATCACTGAGTTCACTCTGTTGGTTATGTACATATTCTCTGTATTTCATGACTGTCCTTCATTTCAGTGGCCAGCCTGGCCCAAACCACAATATACTTAAAATTAAGAAAAAAAGCACCAAACATGTCACACCGCCTCTAGGTGAAGTCTCAGCCTCCTGTATATGTATATGATATTACTAATAACAAAACCAAAAAAAAAAAAAACCAGCAAGAAGTACTGACAGCTTCTCTCGTTTCCACCTGAATTTTCTTTCATCATCGAGAGAACACCAGAGTGGCTGCTGATGTCCGTGCTCAGCAATCTGTAAAATATGTCACTATAAATAAGAAACTAACCCTGTGTCCTGGGAATTGTGAACATCCCCTTTACTCTTTGCTTTCTTCAGCACATGCTCCTTACCAAGCCTTAACTGTTTTTCCTTTGTCCTTATTCTTCAAATTGTTGAGCCAAATTATGTACAGATTAGTAAGAAAGATGTGCATTTACAGCATAAAGGTTGGAAAGGGCCTCTGTGGACCACCTAGTCCAGCCTCCTGCTCAGAGAAGGAAGGGCAAGGAGAGTCCCTGTCAAATGAAATAAGGCAGAACACGAAGGTAAAGCCTGTGTGAACGCATTTAGTGTGGTTTCACTCTCCTTGGGGCTGTCACTTCCCTGATGCTTCAAAAAGGGAAACACTGTGGTAGACACAGCTGACTGGAATAAGATCTTAGAGGCACAGAGAACTCTGTTTTCCTTTGCATGGCACTGTGTTGGTGTATTGTGTATTGTGCTGAATTCTTAATTAGACACATCCTTGCAATGCTGGCAAGGGATCTCATCAAAGAAAATACAAATAAAACCAGATAACCATTCCTAAGCTTAAAGAAGAAAAGTAATGGGGTTTTTTCTGCTGCTGTAGAGTTTGCCTTCTGTGCACTTTCTGTGAGATTAGAAAAGGATATTTATCAGGACTCTCCTTTGCAGTACATTTTTTTTCAGGACTATGTTCTCAGGTCAGGATACAGGTGCTAAATAAGCTGCATGTGTCTCTGTTGAGAACTTGGCAGAGGAGAAAGGTCTGGGATATGTGATTTGTATATTTGCTACAACCACTAGAAAAAAGCTCCCATAAAATTTCCAGAAACTATTATTGGATTCTTCCCCTTCTGGAAGAAGATCAGTAGGTCCAGACCTATTGTAGCTGAACATAAGGGATACTTTGTCACAACAGCGCAGACAAATATGTAAAACATTCCAAAAAATGAGTTTACAGTTGTGGCAGCATATGCATAGGTGAATTGCTCTGATGCAATTTTTCTTGTTTCTCAGTTAAGTATTGATTAAAGAAGAGAAAGAATGCTTCAAATGTCACATCCTCAGCAAGTGTACACTGAATTAAACTAACATTGAAATGAACTGAAATTAACATCATTTGTTCTAACAGAAAACTTTCTTGTGTGCAGGTCTGTCTTATTTCGGGATATAAAATGCCACTTCTGTAAATTTAACTAAGGGGTTTTGAATTAGACAAATCTTTCATCCTAACCGAAAATTCTTACATAATAATAAATCCTAATACTTAAAGAAAACCTTTCCTGCATTAATGTTTAACAAGTGATTCTACACAGATGATGCAGTGATTCAGGATATGTTCTCAGACTCAGGATAAATCTGTGGTTTTATTTTTTCAGGTTGTACTGGTTGAAGATGCAAACAAACCAGGCATGTTTAAGATGACAACAAACTGGAAAGTGCAGAAATTAATATAGTGCTGTGTCATTTTTTTTCTAAACATTGCTCATATAAGTAAAACATGATAATTGAGTTCAAAAGGTGAAGAAACTTACCTTGCATAACTGTGTCTTCCTTTCATAGTATGCAGTCACAGGGTTTGATGCTTGGAAATAGCTCTCAATCTCTTCCTTGATGGCTCTGGCATTATCAGAGCCCTGAGTGCCCATCAGAAGGCGGTCACTCATGACTTCTGCAGAGCAGTCCAGGCACAAAACAAGCTTTGGTTCCCCAATCTACAGACAAAGAAAAGCAATAAATATTCAAACCACTGGCTTCATAAAACTGATTTGCTTTGGATAACTGTAAAGACAAATGCTGCTGAAAGAGTGCTCATCAAAGAGTTTATTGGTAAATGATTTTTGTATTCATGGGCAGTAATTATACTTATTAACAAACACATCTTACTGCAGTGGCTGTCAGAGATCCCAGTATTCAGGACCAAGGCTGTGCTTGTATGAGCTCTACATACATAGAAAAAAAGAGATATATAATCTGAAAAGATCTGGCTTCTTGGATTGAAGATCATCAGTTTGTTCATTATTTGCAATTGTCTGACAAAAGCTTGACGCAAACAGCACTGCACTCATGGAACACCTGACAAAAGCTTTTAAACTTCTGCTTTGTTCAATCTATGAAGAGTATATTTTCACTGGTGGAAACTATAGCTTAGAATTTCAAGAGACAACAGAAGGAGATGCCCACAGGAAAGTATGCCCACTTAAAATGGAAGCAAGTAGCAATAGACAGGCTTGGGGACACTATCAAATGTTTGCTATCAGACATATTCACAACATTACTGGGAATTACTTTATGTCACACACTATTTAATGTCAATATTTGCAGTGTAACTACATGGTAAATAATTTCTGAATTCCATGAGAAGGCCATCACTTACTGCTTTTTGGCTAGTGTCAAACTAGTCGTAAGGAAGAGTCTGCCCTTTTCTACAAACAAAATAAATACGGGTCGATTTATTTTTATTTTTGTGTCTAGGCAAAGACAGCAAATAGTTGCCCCAGTCTACATTTGATAGTAAATATTATAGTACTTCATGGGCCATCTCAAAGCCTTGTGTCAATAATGACTTATTTTAAAGAACCTCACAGACTCACTGAGCAGCTTAGAGACAGCCAAGTTCACACTGAAAACCGAAGTGGATACATGGGTACAACAGGGATGACTTGGGATACTCAAAATTATTCCTTTGGTTATCTTAACCCCAATGTCAAAGGCAGCTCAGGACCACACAAACTTTTGCTGCTACAGTGTCTATGGGAACTGAAATGGGCTCTGCTGCTGCACTGCATGCACCAAGATTTGTTTCTCTGGCAATGCCTCAGTCCTGGATGCTCCAACCTCTAACTCCTGCTTTATAACACATACCAGTGCTCATGGGATATGACACATGTGCCCGCAAGAAAAGCAGCACTGCTGAAATAGTTCCTTCTTCTACACAAGATGAAAGAAATCTCCAATGTCTTTTTTAAAGTCTATGGCATTTTAACAAAGGAACTAACAGATCAACATTTCTATGAATGGCTTCTATAGTAAGTCCTATCGCCCATTATTTTGTGCAACTTCTGATGCCTAAATCTCTCAAGGATTTTGTGGTGATCACCAGGACAAAGAAGCTAAAGGTTCAGGGAGTAAAGAGATGATTCATTAAAAGTTTTATTACCTTTCAAACATGCATAGGACATTTGTGGAGTCAGCTATAAAAGAATTCATAGTTCACTATTTCCCTTAGTTCACTACGTCTCCCAAACCCTGGCAAATTCGTTCACAGGGCTGATACAGAGTATTTTCTGCAGATTGAGAAATGTGCAGCTGAGACTTCTCACTAAGTCTTAGCACATACTGAGGAAATCGATAACACTCTGCTCTGCCACGCAGTCACTTGTGAAACGCTCTTTTTATGGCTTTGCCACCTGCTACTCATTGCCAAAATTTAATCTGTGTTTTTCAGCTTCAAAGTGGCAGCAAGCTCTAGGAGAGCCAGCTCAATGGGAAGAGATACTAATTGTGAAGATACATGCTTTTATGAACCTAGATCAAATAGCACTTGACAGCATTTTTCATAAGCAGTCATCCACTAGAATTAGAGAACCCAATCTAAAAATGGCACTTTCAACTAAATGTGAATTGTTCCTAGCTTATTCTAAATTTGGGTAAAACTGACTGTTACTTCTCCTTGTGTTACAGTTTGTATTGGTGAGGGCAAAAGCTGGAGCTGCTACAGTTTGTGCCACAGTTTGAGTCATTAGTGACACAGCAGTGTTGGATTAGCTCTTTGCAGGTCCCTTTAGCATTTGGCTGAAGATAGGACTGAAGCAGCATCAGAAATACAGTTGTATCTTAACAGGATTTCTAGCAGTGTTAAAATTATATGGTCACCTTGCTCTCAAACTCTTCTGCTTCTTTCAGTTCCCGGGGATACCCATCAATCAGGAATCCTTTTGTATCCCCTAACTTGGAAACCATGGCCTCCTTCAGTAGCTCCAGAATAATACCCTGCATTGGAAAGAAAGGGAGTCACTTTGCTGTTTAGTAAGGAAGATTAATAACTTTGTTACATTGACTTTAGTCTAATGCCCTTCAAAACTGCCTAATTTTGCTAAAACCAGGTCCCGCAAATGCAGGGGTATTTTTTCCTTGCCCTGCAGACAGCAGAGCACCCTACTTTTTCTTCTCTCAGGACCAGCTATGATACACAATCTAGTGTTGCAATATCCATCCCAGAATTCCCAAAGCATCCCCTACATAGATGAGAATGTCTCATAGTTTCAAAATGAATGTTAATAATACTTATGAAACTTTGGAGTACTGCTGCAGCGTTCTCCCATGTGATTGCATTTTGCTGTGTCATTGCCATAACTATATTACTTGGAAAGTGATCAGAGACCCCTCTGACCCAACACACCAAAGAACAAAGCAATCAAAATCAAGCCTCAGCATGGCTTTTAGTTTCCCCTAAATAGCACTTCCCTATCTTTCATTAACAAACACATCTGATGATCTAACTGCACTTGCTAAAGACCCACCAAAGAGCTGGGACTGGGGACCTGCCACATAAAAACCAAGTCCAGCTGAGAGCAAGACACTCTGCCTTCACAGCCTCCATTAAACTGCAGTCCAGCTATTCTGGGATGGAAGCCAGCCTTGCAGGAAGCTGCTGCAGGTATTGTAAATTAGAATAGCTGCCAGGAGGACCAGCTTTGAAATGTGAAGCTATAAAATAGACAGAAAGTTTCTGTTTCCTGTACTTATTCTCACTTTTAGTCATGCACAGCATCTGTCTCACTGTATTTCATGACCAATTTCTTGCCTCTGTGAGTCTGAAATGTAAGGAAATAATGGCATAGAAAGAGGAAGAAAGTGCCACAGATCTGGCAATGAGGAACCTTCTTGCTCAAGCTGTAGATTACTTAAATGGGAATAATCAGCTTATCTCTTATTCCTGCCCTTTTAGACTAAGCACTGGCTTTGTTTAATCATTAGGATCACAAATAAAGTTTTCACTTACACCAGGCACTGGTTCACCACATTCCATGATGTCTTTGATTAATTTACTTCTCTCTGATGATGATGACAACTCACTTTGAAGAAGCTCACTGGTGGACAAGTGAGTAAATCCATATTTCTTGGCTAACTGTTCACATTGGCTACCTTTGCCAGAGCCAGGGCCACCTTTGTGAGGGAAAAAATATCTAGAATTAGAAAAGAATAAACATCAAACTACAGCAATCAAGAGAATGGAAGGAAATTGATGAGGCTGCCTATTTTGGAAGTATTCTTTTTTGTAAAGACACTGCACAGTAGAATACACTACACTGCTGACTCAAATGTGTACCAGAGCTGAAGAAGTCACAGGAGTGTGAAGTCACTTGCAGAAGAGAACTTGTTACTAAAACAACACCACCATGTAAAGGAGCAACATTAAAGAGACAGCCGTCAGGGAAGGTTATTTGACTCAGTGCATACATCCAGTTTGAGAGCTGCAACAACTATTAGCAAACAAATGCTCACTGCATCCTTGTGAGGGAAATATCCCCATCTATGAAATGGGAAGGCACAGGCAACGTGGTGGTGAAACTTGCCTCTGTATGCGTGTAGGTGTAGAGTAATTAAACCCTTCTGCAGTGTGGTAAATGTATTTCAAGGTGCCTGTGCCCTCTTCCTGGTGAGCCGGAAAGCTCTTAGGTGTCTGCCCACCTCTGAGCTGCTCAATGCTGATAAAGGCTCCATTACAGCACTCCCTGCCACAGGGGCTCTGGATTGCTCTTCATGCTGCTGGCAGTGTAGAGGTCTTGCTACCACTCACTCTTCTATATAAACAGGCCTCAGAGGGGGAAAACTGCCTCTGAACCAGGCCCAGATTCAAACTCTCAGAAGGCAAAGGGTGGCCCAAAGAGCCGAGCGCTCAGGTGAAGCTGCTCAAGTGATTTTGCCCCAGGCAGGAGGGAAGGGCCCCTGAGGCCTGTGGGGAGGCAGCGACTCAGGTGAATTAACGGTGCCTTGAGCCTGTCTGCTCACTTCGACAGAAGAGCTGCTATCACCTCAACCATCACAAAACTCTTGGCAAAACCCTTATGCTACGGCTCTGGAAGCCTCCTTGCTGTGGAGAGGCTGTTCCACCTCCCTAATGGAGGTTGCTGTTGCTTTTCCTTCCTTGCCCTGAGGGCTGTGAATTTCCCGACTCCTCCTGTGCCGCTCGACTTAGCACAGGAGCTGCCCCAGACCAGAAGGAGAAACAGGCAGAACATGGAAAGTGCTAGAAACTCCTTCTTGAGGACTCCATGGCTGTGGCTGTGACCTGTGGAGCTGAGGTAAGCGCCCTGGGAGGGCAGAGAGGCCATCCTGGGGGGAGCTGGGAAAGCAAATGTCATTGTGACAGCAATGAGATTTGGGGAGAAATTTCAAGGTGTGTAGAAATCTTTTTTATGGTCTTTGACAGACCTGTTCTGAAGATCTGCTCTAGTCAGAATTACCTTTGCAGGGAGAAGGTGTCAAAAATCTCAAGAGACAAGGCAAAGATAAAAAAAAAAACAACCCCATAATGTTTTTCCACAAAGCTTTTTAAGCAGGTGACTTGTGAATTTATCAACTGTTGGTACTTGCAAACAATGTTACATGGCTCTGTTGTGTGAATTTATGATGACAGAGAATATATTCTTTTTTTAAATCTTTCCATGACCAAAGACAGAAATAACATGATGGCAATAATGTCAATTTGGCACCTTCTTCTCATGACTTGAGCTTTTTTCTAACTTTTGCATTCAGTTTAAGAAATAATTGCTCCAAGCATGTATTTTTCAGGGAAGTTGCAGTTCTGTAGCTGCAAATAAAAAGACGGGGCATGAGGCAGTAGCACTGAAGGAAGGGTTTTATGTGTTGTAACCTGGAGTCTTCAGCTTCACAAAGACAATTATCAGCCCATGGTGTGAGGATCACACTTGTGCTACAATTTTAGCTAGAAATATCTTTGTCACTATCATTTTCTTTCCAGTGTGGGTTGCATGTTGTTTTTCCATTGCTTTAATTAGAGGAAAGCTATTGCTTTGTAAAAGCACTGTTCGGAAGAAGAATTCTAAGTAAGGCTGGCCACAGAAAAATTACAGGCAAGCTAATGAGATTGTTAAATGTCTGTAGTAGCCATTAGTTTTATTTCTACTTTGTTTGTTTTTTAAATTAGTAAGTTTATGTGCATTCTGTCTCCTAGCCCTGTATATAGTAGCAGTACAGTAATTTAATCCTATTTGATATGTATATAGACAGACTTGGAAAAAACAGCTATAAAGAATACTTTATTCTATCTTTTACATAACAGAAATTTCATCTTGTCCTTTCATATACTGAACAAACTACATCCCTTTTTAGAAATAACAATAGAGGGACAATTTTTGTCTATTTAGCTAGCAGGTGACTAATCAGAGAAGCTGATGTTTCCATAATGCTTTTGTCAGTTAGTATTTTAAGAGAACATTGTGAGAATGAAAAACAATGTAGTGTGTACACCATAATGAACATTACCATGGCTCCAAAACATTAATTAAAATTGACCATGTTTATATATGCGTTTCAGCAAAGCTGAGATTGCAATGTTGTGCCCTTCACAGAGGAAAACACTTACTTAAATAACTAACACCCATGTGCTTAAAATGGTAATTTTTATGGGCACTCCTGTTAGTTCAGTATCATCTAATGAGTGGCAAAGGATCCTACTGCTTGACAAATGTTTATCACCCATTTTACATAGTCCTTTTTGGTTTGGTTTTTTTTTTTTCTTATCTACCAATGAGCCAAAGTTATTGCTTGGTCTTATATGACAGGAGGCTGAATGCACCCAGAAAATACATAATTGAGGTTAAAACTCATACTCAGCATTTGTGCCAGTACTGATTTATATGCCAGAGGTTCAAATATTAGTTAATGTCTTCTCTCCCTCTAAAGGCCAGAATTTACTGTGACTGGAAAAGAGCTATTTTACGGAAAAAGTGTGTGAAAATGTATTTCCATACACATTAGATCCTTCCTTCCAGCTCAGAGTATATACTCGTAGAACTGCTACATAAACTGCTTTAATTGTGAGTTAACTGTGAGTACATGAAGCTTATCAATTTGTAGTGCTGGAAACTTTTTAGTTTGTTCTTTGTAGAGTGTCTCTTTTAGACTTACGCCTCTTTCTAAAAAAATGTAATAATTTAAATGAAAGAAGTTTATAAGGAACAACAGCTGCCTATTAAACATAACAAAAGCTAGTACAAAGATAAGAAGCCCTACACTGCTTTTTGAACAAAAGAACTCAGATGCTGAAAAAAGTAGTAAAGTTTTTCCTATGTCTTAACCATCAGGAAGAGGGAAACACGTTCTTACTTTTGTTATGAAGGCACAAGATTCTTTGGAAACACTGTCATTTGTTTTCTGTGGGCTGCCATCTCCTACTCTACCTACGTGTATTTTAGAGAAAAAAATAATAGCTGTGCTAGCAAGTGACAGACTGATTCATGGTAACTTGCTATTCAGATTAATCATGTCTTCTAATTTTTCCAGTATGACAGGGAGATAAAGAGTTACAGCCTAGAAAATTGCCAGAGGAGCTCTGAGTATGCTGTGACCTGTAGAAGGATGCAGAATTGCCCCCAGCAGTTTTTCAGCATGCTTTTGTGTTATGCCAGTATTTCTAAATGCACCTCTTGCCTTACAGGTCATTTCTTAACTTAATAAAAAGTTGCTGACTTACAGATTAGACACACTGTATTGGTTAGTGAGATTATTCTTGGAACTTGAATCCTTTGTGTGTCCCTCTGTGTTTTCTGATATAAACAATAAGCAAGTATCTGGAACCAGGATACTAGACAGAGCATAGAAATTCAGTGCAGTTTTGCACATCTCTGTTCTGGAGGCAAGGCTGGATCAAAAGGTCTATGCACTCCCTTAGTGCAAGTTTCCCTTCTGTCACGTCAATTCAGCTGCCTGTGAAATTGTCTGAGGGGATCTTCTGGTAAATAACTTTCTAGCAGCTGATGCCTTCAGTGCTTGCCTTTCCCCATTTAATTATTGACTGCAGAAATGCCTCACAGAGAGCACTTCAACGGGAGAAAAAGAGTGGCCTAAGTGAGTAGGGAGAAATGACGCAACTGTCCAACAAGCACTTCTGAATTCCTAAATTCCAGCCTGCCTTATATCAGTGAAAGATTTCAAGTTTAAGAAAACCTATTTCTTACACCTGCTCTCCCTCATACCTCAATTCCCCCAAGACTACGGAAGACCACAAGCCCAGGCATGTGATTCAAATGTACCAGCCTGGCTTGAAGCACAGCAAGCAGATGAATTATTGATGCTGGAGGAAGCTGGGACTGCTGCTGGGAGCAAGCAGGGAGAGGAACAAGGAATGTGAACAGTTCATGAACTGACTTGGCTTCCAGAAATATTAATAGAGCAGAAGTATCATACAGACAGACCAAGTTGGTTCTATGTTAAACTTGCCAAACCTTATGAGTTTATCATACACCAAAATACTATAAATGTTTACATAAAATGCCAGAAGCAGGACTTTCTAAGAGAGTCCTGGCATTCATTTTAAAATGTTTTCATTTCTAGACCTTATTTTCATAATGAGCATCATCTCTATATCATGGAAAAGTGCTTCCAGGGGAAACCTGGCTGCACAGTGGAGCCTCAGAAGTCAGAACTGAAATAAAAATAATCCTAGTCAATCTGTCTTTATATTAAAAAAAAAAAAAGGGGAATCTTGATCTGTTTAGCATTTCTATCAATGCTACTTGGATTACTTGCACAAAAATAAGTCTGAGCTTCAGAATGTGTTATCTGAAGGCTTCTCAATAGCACCTCATCTGTTGTTCACATATGATCTTAGTCTGAGTGAAACCATGTAGTAATGATGCTGTTATTTAAAAGTAACATCAACAGAAACCTCAGTATTTCTTCTGAAAGATTTTAATCAGAGAACAGCCTGGAGCATATGCTGCCAGATTAATTTAATGTCCTGGGACATCACTGAATTTTCATCTCTTTTAAAGAAAATACAGAGTTCATTTCATGGAAAGTCAGAGAAAGCTCCTACGCCTAGCATTTGGACTGGCCAAGGTTTTAATTATCAGCATTGTTTGCTTATTTCTATCTAATTGTAGATGGAGCTGTAATACAGGTATTGTAGAATAATTTAGGATGGAAGGGACCTCATCTCCTAAATCCCTCTAATCAGTGCAGGGCTGAACTTGGCATTAGATCAAGTTATACAAGGTCCAACATACCTTACCTTATGAAATCCCTGTAGAGCAGAGGGAGGGGCAATGCTTTGATGTCTATGACTATATCTGGATGTGATAGATATTGCATTAGTTAAGAATGACAGAAACATATGTTGTTCATTGTGGTTAAGATTATATATTTAGGGTTGCTCTAATGAAAAAGGTTTTCCTGGCTGGTGTAACTTCTGGGGTGTTCTGCCTAGCAGTCTTGTAAGTTTCAGATATTGGAGCATCCCCCAAACTTGTCTTTGTGTCTGTCGAATTCTTTTATTGTTCTCTTGAAATGTATTTGACAGGCAAAATTTAATTTGGTCTTGCCTCTATTACTACCCTGTTATCTCCCATAGGTTTGATTTGTTGCTTCTGTGTCTGCTGTCTGGACAAAACATTGACATTGCTGCTTAGTTAATCTCAGTTGACTTTTATTCCAGTGAATTCCTACATTAGCGGTAATGTAAATTTTTGCTAATGGGTTTAATTTTTATTTCCCTTTTTGGACAATTTTTAAGGGAAATTTGTTGGGGAGAGAGTTGTCTGCATTTTTCCCTTTGTTTTGTAAATGTTTTTGTCAATTTGTCAGCAATGGCAGATAGTGGATTTATTTGGTTTAGTTTGTAAACCACTTCAAATGCACAACTTAAGCTTTGAAACACCTATACAAACATTATTTTCTCATTAATATATTGATGTGATGAGTTATCATTCCTGATTACATCTGAGATACTTTCTCCATTCACGTATGTACAGCAGCAAGCTCCAACCCATCTTCTCTGCTTTCTTTGTAGTCAAGGTGTCATGATCTGAATGGGTATTTTGGGAAAAAAGCATAAATAATTATATATAACTTCAAGACAAGTAACCAATGCTTGGACTTATTTATGAATATTTTTCACTGTAACATTTTTAACAATTAAGCAGGTTTTTTCCTCTTCCTAGAAAGCATTTATTCAAAACTTGAGATGGATTTAACAGCAGGAATAAAAATGGAAAAGGTGTGTTTTCTGTTCTAAGCTGGAAGGTGGCTTGTAGATGGCCTATAAAAAGTTACAAATGAAAATGAAAAGCCATTTTTTGAAAAAGCAATCCAGAAGTAGATGAAAAATATGCCTTACCATGGACAACTTCACAGACAAAACTCCTTAAGCATTTTCACTTTGAAAAAAATCTGTGTTTGTACAAACCCCAAATTTAATTTTCTGCTAGGATATGTGAGGCAGAGAGAATGAAAATTTGTCACTGCAGCAAACAGTAGGAAGATATATTTCAATAAGCATGTAATTCCTGTTTGCTTAAAGAATGAAAAATTAAGTGTTATGCATCTTTCACTGAAGTAAAGTCTCCAGTGAACTCCTTGGTAACCTAATTTCACATTTTCAAACACCTAGTATCTACCAGAGGTTTGCAGTAAATTGAGTCAACTTTTATTTGGAAAAAGATAAAGCAAGATGAAAGTACAGCACAAAAACATGCTGTCTTTTCACAGGATTCTTCAGGTTGAAAGGAACCTTTGAGAACTAGTCCAATAACTCTGTGAGAGCAAGATCTGCTACAACGAATTGTTCAGGGCTTAGACTAGTCGGATTTTGAACATCTCTGGGTACAATGACTACTGTCTCCCTAGGCAGCCTGTTTCAGTGTTTGACTGTGCTCATGGCAAAAATCTTACTTGTGTTCAGGTGGAAGTTCATATATTTTAAGTTGTCCCCATCCTCTCTTATTCTGTCACTGGGCACTATGGAAAAGATTATGGCTCCCTCATCTTCACTCCCTCCCACTGGATATTCATACATATTGGTAAGATCCGCTGGAGCCTTCTCTTCTGTAGGCTGAAGAGTCACAGCCTTTTTGGCATCTCCTCATATGGAAGATGCTCCTGTTCCTCAAACATTTTTTTGGTCCTGTGCCAGACCTGCTCCATTATCTTTCTTGTACCCAGAACTGGATTCAAAACTCCAGATGCAACCTTGCCAGTGCTGAGTAGGAAGGGTTGATGCCTTCTGAACTCTGATTGAAATTTTCATTTATGAATAATTTCAGAAGTCACTTTTGGGTTTGTTCTTTTCCCCTTAGGAAGAAGAATGCATGAAGTGACTTTTATATAAAATCACATATTTGGGTACCTGTCCATAGATCCAGTGAAATTTGTTACTCTAGATTGTCAACCAGTTCTGAAAAGCTCGGCTTGATTCAGAAGCATTTATTCTTTCCAAGTGATTAGTGACCATGTTTTGAGGCGAAATGTGTACATTTTCAAATTATAACTAATTTGTTTTAAAAGACTATTTACATTAGTCACATTTATGTAACAATGGGCATTAACATGGTGCTTTCCTCTATGGACTTAGAGAAAGCAAATATAACCTTGAAACAGCAAAGCCTCAGAATGTGCTAGGCGTCATGTATGGTGATTTGAACATTTACTTTTTACAGCATCTTGAGCACATACAGACTTGAAACCTGTACTTACAGAAGTTGCTTCAAAGACAAAAAGGTGAAGAAACTTGATTTTTTTTTTCTTTTTTAATTAAGGTCCAAAAATTTGTGATATCCAATCTAGTAACACTTTAACTGATGCTAATGCGCCAACTTTGCTGTGGGGAGTCTCACAGCAGTACTGTAACAGCACAAGGACTGAGCTAATTGTGAATATGTTCACACTTAAAATTACCTCCTGCCTGAACTTCACAGAGTTGTTAGCATTGTCAGTCCCAAGTTAATAACTTGATATCAAATCCTAACCCCCTTTCAAAAGACAAATACCACTAACGTTTAAGTATCTTAACTAAACTGTTCTGCTAAACTTTAAAAGAAACCATATACTTATAATCAAAATGAAATGTAGCAGTTAAATTAGAAATCCTACTTACCAACTACAAAAATTATGTTTGATTTCCTCAGATCTTCTGAAAAGTCTAAAATGAAAAATGAAAATTCTTTGGTTGTCAAGAACTACTAATTTTTATCTTAGATACTTTCCATACTGAATTGCATGCAAGGTGACCTGATTTTACTGGATTTACTTTCTGATAAAATGCTCTGCATCCCCAAAGGAACTATTATGCCAAAATCTACTCCTTTCCTGGTTTTGTAGTTCTCATTGCAGATATATTTTACTTGGAAATGAGACCTTTCAAACACATAAATTTCTTTTAAAGAAATAAAAGAGAAGCAGATGTCTATCGATGTAGTAATGTGCTTCCTGAGCCACTGCATTTTCCTCTTTTACATTATAATTGTTAGAAGTTTTTCCACATCCCATTCACACTTCATATTTGGTGGACTTCATCAGAGATGAAGTCTTAAATGCCCCTGAGCTTCAAATTAATCCAAATAATTTTAACTGAAATCCAGGGATTACTGGTTTATTTTTTTAAAGCAATTCCTTCTAGTCTGTATGCCACTCAGTGTGACCTGATTACACTAGTACAGAAGTTGATCTTGCACTACCCGAGCCTGCTTGAATTATTGTCTTTCTTAATTACTTAAGAGACACATTCATTTACCATATACAGTTTTGGCTTTTTTTATGTGGCAGGTTCATCTCTAATTGCATAATATCATTAACTGTAAAAGGTTTTGGTTAATCCTTTCAATCCTCTTAGACTCTCAGCAGCTTATACTTTCCAACAAGCTTTTCATAACTACTAATTTCTGAAAACACCTGTGAGAACTGAGGCTGATTAACAGTGATATTTCCTAATAATTTTGGATTTGCTGGCCTGACAAGTGTAGAAATTCTTTTACAAGCTTTAATTTTCATTCAAAGACAAATCATGTGACTAAATCCTTTGAGGCATAACTTTCACAATGCAAATAAGCTGAATTAACTTTACTTATGAGTCACTATTTCAATTTTCAAGGGGCCACAAAGTTTCAAAGTTAAATAGCAAATAATACTGAAAGGAAACTTACCTCCTGTGCTCTCATAACCAGAAAAACTTGACTGATCCTCCTCCTGTTAATTAAGCAATCAACACATTGAAATGGATATTGTGCAGTTTGCCTTTCTTAAGTATACTTATCTATGTATAACTATCTTTTCCATATTCTTATATCTAAGTTTTAATTTATGTTGAATTATGGTTAATGATGTCACAGAAATGCTTTTAGTACTGTTTCAAATGATAAGGCATGAGAATGAAAAACCCAAGACAACTTGAGGTGATTACCTGACCAGTACATAGTTCCAGTGCAATATGTAAACAACCAGAGTGTGCGCTTCTCAAGTAAATATGCTATCATAGTCTGTTAGCAGTGGAAAGGCAATACTGGAGTCAGTTCTAGAAGTGAGCTCCTGAAGAGATGAGATGAAATTTGTCTTTGATCTAAACAACTTGAATATGTTCACCATCAGAATGCAACAGAAGTTACAAGTTGTTACAGAAGCTGCTGAACTTCAAGGAGGGTGTTCCACCAGCTACATGTGGAGCTTGGCACATTTTTCTTGCAAAACTTAAAATTATTTTGTGATGTCCTACATGGTACAACCAATGACAAATACTGACCATAGTGGAAGTTCTTTGTTTTTGTGAACCACAATTTTTATATATGTGGGACATAGTCTATGTTAATATACTTACACTATCAATGCTTTAGTTTATAAAATATCAATAATAGCCCTGACAGTAACATGCACCTATTACATCATCAGTGTGTATTATCAGCACGGAATACACTATGCAAGTCCTCTCTGAATAGATAAGGATTATCAAGCTGTAGTTTCCTGCAGTGTGCTCCAGTGTGCTGTCAGAAATAGACACTGTTCGCACTTTCTACAGCTCAATCAGTAGATGCAGAGGAGTGAACAAAATGGGTAAACTGCTGGCCAATGGATTTTGCAAGGCTTTGGCACTACCCTTGCAGGTTTCTCCTTGTCCTCTCATCATCACCGAAATAGAAGTGCTCTTCATTAGGCTGAAGTACCATTATACTGGCTGCTTAGAACACTTCCGTTTTTTGATTTACAGTAATTCTCAACCTATTAGACTGCAGAAAGAAAAAAGAAGAGGGGGAGTAATATTTTTAAAAATCTAAAAAAAAAAACCCAAATAACAAAACAAACCCTCTAGGATCCTGTAAGTTTGCAGAAGACCATTTCAGGGGAAAAAAAAAGAAACAAAACCAAACTTCTCAATTAAGGCAATATTCACTTTCCTACAATTCAATTTTTTCTTTGATGAAACCATGCAATCAAATATGCCTTTGAAGGTTTAAGCATCAAAAAAAATTTAGGCACAAACTTTAATGTTTCTTTGGAAATCAAGATCCCAGTCACAAGTTTGTGATCAAATTGGAGAGGCATTACTTTTTTCAGCCCATCCTGAATAAAGACCATGGGCTCATGACCACTTGTGAATACCTATTTATATACTGAGGATGACATCCATGGTATGGAATATTCTTATGGCCAGCTTGTTCTGTCTATGCTTCCTCCCAACATCTATGGGAAGCTGATAAAGTCTCTGACTAATGCNAACAAACCCTCTAGGATCCTGTAAGTTTGCAGAAGACCATTTCAGGGGAAAAAAAAAAAAGAAACAAAACCAAACTTCTCAATTAAGGCAATATTCACTTTCCTACAATTCAATTTTTTCTTTGATGAAACCATGCAATCAAATATGCCTTTGAAGGTTTAAGCATCAAAAAAAATTTAGGCACAAACTTTAATGTTTCTTTGGAAATCAAGATCCCAGTCACAAGTTTGTGATCAAATTGGAGAGGCATTACTTTTTTCAGCCCATCCTGAATAAAGACCATGGGCTCATGACCACTTGTGAATACCTATTTATATACTGAGGATGACATCCATGGTATGGAATATTCTTATGGCCAGCTTGTTCTGTCTATGCTTCCTCCCAACATCTATGGGAAGCTGATAAAGTCTCTGACTAATGCAGGCATTACTTAGCAACAGCTAAACCAGTTATCAGTATTCTTCTCATACTAAATCCAAACCACAGCAGCTACTAAAAAGAAACTTATTCCATCTGTAGGCAAGAACTAAGTATGTAGATTTATCATGGTGATCTCATCAGCATCCCTTTGATGAGAATGTAGGTATGTAACCATCAATTTATCAGTACACTGTAGCCCTATAATTCTCCCTTTGCTGCTGCTAGGTATGCAAATCATCGTAGCAGTTTATTTCTTCAAAGAACACTGCAGTTCCACATAAATATTCCCTATACTTCCTTTGTGAATAGGGACAAGGGCATTATTTCCATATTAGCAGAGACATTGGATGACTTGTAAACACAGCTATACATGGGAGCGAAACTAGATTTAGGTCTTAAATTTTCACTTGCACATCTTTAGCCTGTAATGCATTTACTTTGAATTCTTAGTCCTTGATGATGTAATATTAAACAAAATACCAAATGTTTGCAAATTATTCTTCTACATCTAGCACACTTAAAATCAGATGTAGGTCTCAATTAAATAAATTGTCTTATTGATTAAGAATACTTAAGGGAATTGAAGAGCGGTATGTTAAGCACCACCTGGATACAAAATTTGTCTGCTTCAGCACAGCCCTATCTGTCACAATCTATGTGATTTTAGAATCTGAATGTGTTTGCAACTTGATTTAATATGCATTTACTTAATCCCAGAGGATGATCTTTCAGATTTGATACATGTAGCCTCTATAAAAATACAGTTGAATCTTACTGGTTTCCTTATATACACTGCAAAAGGTTAAGACCCTGAGCAAGTTTTAGCCAGGTAAAGTCAGGCATCAGGAGAAAATGGAAAGAGTCAAAGCTCAGCTTTGGAATTTGTCTTCTAGTCCTATTTTATTCCTGTAAGAGCAAATGTTTGGGTTTTATGAGATATGCTGGGTTAGCTGCAGGTTTTATAAATGGGCAATGGTCATTAATGTTTGTCATTAAATTAGATTTATGATTCAAATCACTTTTTGAGTCTGAGCTGGTTCCAGCAAGCTGAGTCTTGAAGTATGCCTTTGGAAGCCAGTGGAGGCTCTATCCTCCTCTGGTCCAGAACTAATGAATATGTGTAAATAAGATAAGATATATTATGAACACATTCAGATTTCAAGGCTTTTCTTTCCCTGGAACATGAATAGTTCATATGGCTTAGCAAGTGCAGCCCTTTGTGTCAAAAGGGACTAAGAGTAATTTAAGATTGTAGAACAGTGCTATTGTTATATGAAGTGATTTTATTTTGAGTGCATACAACGAGAAAGTTCAAAAAAACACAGTGTTTGTAATAGTATTTACAAAATGCTGACAGATGTAGATCATGATGATAAACTTTTGCTTTTGGGTTTCTAGTAAAGTCAGAAATATCTGTATCATTATCCTTTTAAAATAAACCTTGTTATCAGTTCTGAAAACAAATTTATACCCATACAGAAGTTGAGGCTAACTAATTTTTAACACTTGTAAACCAAGATAGTGTTATCTGGCTTTTAAAGCTATGCAGCATTTCTTCAGATTTTTCATTTTTGTTCTTTGATAGCATCCAGAAGAGAACCTATGACCAGTATGACCTAGTGTGTAGGAGGTTGGGATTTTGTTAGGTTTTTGTATGGTTTTTAAAAACCGAAATGGATGTAATTATCAAGCATTAAAATGAAAATGAAATTAGTTTCATACTGATTTCCAGATACTAGAAAACTGGAAAGAAAGCAATCACTTGAAAGAGTGAAATTCAGTGACCAAGGTATGCAACAAGAATACCCCTCCCAGGATGGCAGCAGTGTTTTGTGAGATTAGAGCAGCATCAGAATGTTCTGCCAAACCAAACATTTCATTTGCAGTTTTTACATTGGGCTTACCAGGCAGAACTAGAAGGCACAGCATTATATCAAATCTGAAGAACTGGGACTTGATTTTTAAATATCCTTGTGTTTTTAAGGCATGAGAACATTTGACACCCATATGTCCTGTGCCTACTTATTATCTACCATTCATTTTGAAATATTTTTGTCACATACAGTATTCAGTTACTTTTCAGTAGATCTATATTTATGGAAAGTTATCCCTGCCTACAGAATTCTTCCCAGAAATTATCACTACTTTTCCTTTAGCAATCTTCTGTGAATCACCATTATTCCTTAAATGATTCTTCTCTATGTGGACTGCTAATTCTGCCCACCATGAATTTTTATAGGGTTTTTTTTGTTACAACAAGCCACTGCAGCAGAGTTCAGCTGGTGACCTTCCAGTGCATTTCATCTGCAAACCTGGCACAGTTTAGCTCTTCTCAGGCTACTGATGACAGTACCAATGAATGAATCCTTCAAATCCTACACTGTGGCATCATGTGAACATGCACAGAACTGCTTTATTGCTTTCTGTGATCTGGAGTTCTGTTTTGGGTGTTCTGAAGTTTGCTTTTGGTTGTTTGGGTTTTTTGTTTTGTTTTTTTTGTTTGTTTGTTTGTTTCTTATAAACTGAGAAAAAGGCTTTTCTGCAGGACAGTCTCAACTTTCCATAAATAAAGACAAAAATGCTTTGACGGGATTCAATTGTAGTAGAAGATGGCAAATACTTCTCTGGACAGAACTGAATGTTCAAGGTGTTGCCTTGCACAAGTAACTTACAAAACGTTCTACTTGCATGCATTGCCATGGAATGAGACTTTTATTTTGTTAACACTGACACTGTCTCTAACAATATAGACAGCACAACAGTTAAAGGCAGAATTTAACTTTCACTTGTAAGCCTATTTTTCTTAGGGTGTTTGATTTGCTTTGAGATACACATAATCCCCTTTTTTCCTTCTTTAGGATGAAAGTTTCTTGTCTTCTACTATAGGTGTCTACAACAGGCAATACATTCAAGAATATCTTTTTGACTGCTTGCTCCCATTCCAAACTTTCTAACCCCAACCCGGTGTCACACTGCAGCACTCACATGAGATTCTGTTTAATAATTCAGCACTGTAAGTTAAATGGCTTGTTTAGTTTCAGGATGGCACCACAAAAATAATAATAAGAATTTCCCTTGTCTGACAGATGATCAGGTCATGAGGCAGTGAGCAAGGGGTGCTGGCCTTGATATGCCCTGACTACATGAGCCTTTTACAGAAAAGAGACACATGCACAGATACATAATTCATGGACAGGTAACACACAGAATTGCAGCAGGAAGGAAGAAGGAAGATTTTGAGATCCAGGAAGTGTAGCTAATGAAAACAGTCCTTTTAAAATACAAAAGTAGGGCATCATGTGAAAGATCTTGGCACACAGGAGGACAAGAATAGGATGCTTTAAAAATAACAAAAGCATGTGGCCTCAGTTCCTGTGATTTGCTGCTCTTCACATAAAGAAGTTGACAGCCATGCTTGAATTTTACCTCTCCAAGACCACTTCTGCTTGTTTCACTATGCATATACTAGGTTTAGTAAAACACCTATTTATGTTTTATTAAGTAGTTTTCAAGTATTTCAATGGGAAGTTCTACAGTATTTATAAAGACTTCGCTGTTAAGAAGAAATTTAACAATGGGAAGAATCAGTCCACTGATCTGACATACACCAGTGTGAAGGACTAAAACTAGGCCTCTTCTCAGTCCTTATGACTGGTATTTACCTCCAAACTGACTAAAATTTACATACATAAGGAGGAAAAAATCACCAACTAAGAAACCTATGGTTTCCTGATGATATCAAGAGGTTCATTTTTTTTGAAATTTTTTTTTTATAAATTCTAACGTAGCAGACGTCGCTCTACCATCCTTACCTGTTAAACATGCACTTTGACCATAAGTATTAATGTTTTCTGTAGAAAGATGTTTCTTATTCAATGTTTTAGAATATAGGAAATGTTACTACAAATATTTTTCAAGTCCTTTGGTAATTGTCCTAAAAAGATACTGGGCTTCTTGAACAGAATCCATCTGCAGCCCTAGGTAAGGTGTGTACATCTAGGAAACAGGAAGAGGGGAATTCAAGCAACTTTGCACTTCTTGATCAGCTTTCAGTTCAATGTGAAATGTTCTTATGTGGATCCTATTTGCATCAAATATGTGGGATGCTTGATATTCCCCAAGGATTATTCAGGTTCTCTGTAAAGGCAGGACTCATAACTTTCGCTGTGAAGTTCTGTGTATGAAAGGATAAATCATCAGTTCACCAGCAGAGGGGAAAGCAGATGTGATGGAAGCAGGTATGCTTTCCTAGTGGTATTACCTAGAAACATGGCGAGATACTGTGAATTGGAATGGGTTTTTCTTACAGTCACCTTCCACAAGCCACAGAGAAGAGCTTCCTAAGTTACTGCAGTATTTACTGGAGCACAAATGCAGCACATGTTAAAGAATGTGCTGTCACTGTTTAATCTCCAGTGACTTCCAGGTGCTCACCATCCCTGCAACTGAGTCCTTGTGTACCATACTGCCCACCAGAGCTACAGGCAGCAACATTTGGTTCAAACTCAGATGCAAAACTTCAGCTAGCCTTGTCAGTTTATTACTCCCTAATATCTATATTGTCAGAAAATAAATCCAGACAATGTCTGTGGAAACAGGAACAAACAACAGTCTCTGGTATTCCAAAGAAAAAATGCAGATCAAGTAAATTTTTCTTGGCCATCATGGTTTGCATGGGGGAAAACAGAGCAGTGGACTTTCTTTCACGTGTCTTTGCTGCAGAGATTTTTGGTATACTGATTTTGAAAGAAAAAATAATTCTGCAAGCTTACAAAATTCTATAGAAACACCAAAACACTTGGTTTGAGCTTACTAAGGGAGCACTTTGTAACAGGCGAACTGTAGTACTTTGTTTCTAGGATTTTTTTAAAATCATTTAATAGGATTGTTTCCATGGCAACTTGAACTGAACAGATTGTTCATTGACTTCACTACATTTCTATTAAACATCCTTTCTCTGTGGTTAGGCTTGCCTCTCCAGCTCTTTCATCTCTTTAGATGTTTATGCATTATCTCTTTTTGCAGATATCCTTAAACTAGATTGGACTCCACCTTTCTGTGCTCTTTAGCAAAAACAAATGTTGAGGGAACACAGTTTCACAGTCATTCTCCAAGCTATTAGAAGTCCATTTTCTTTCTATTTCACCTTTCTTTCTCCCATTTTAATCAGTTTCTCTTTAGAACCAGAGTCTGTAGTTCAAATTGATGCCACTACATATTAGTGAAAGGGAAATGGATGCTGCAGAAATGTTCAGTATTAAAAGCTCAAATGGCTTCTGGATATTCTTGGTCATTTCACTAATACCTCAAACAAATAATGCTACACAGCGTATATCAGTGAGTACATCTTGTAGTACAACAGCAGTTTCAAGTAAAGACAAAGCACATGATTAAGAAAATTGTAGATCTGACCCCTTAGCTAATGGAGATTTGCGGTTTAATCTTTGTTGTGCTCTATGTAATACTAGCTCAAAGAGCAGTGTCTCCTAATGGTTAAATAAATTGATTTTTACCTTTGATCAAGAGAAAATAGAGCCAAACCACAGTGACAACTGATATGAAACATAGCAAATGGAGGAAAATGGTCTTGAGTTTAATCTACAATGCTTTAGGTAAACAAGGCTTTCAATTTACTATTGCTCATCAGTTTTAGGAATGCTTGTATTCTGCTTCTGCATTGCAAAAACTTTCAGGGCCTTTTAATTATCTCTCTTGAATATGTAACTTTCAAGCTATGATAATCTGTCAGGCAGAAAATATTGTTATAGTCTTGGTAGCAATGGCATATGTTTTTCTTCAGTTCACTTAAAGCTTTCCTCCTGCTCCCCTAAAGCCTAGATTTGTATGTGCCCTGGGTGGGAAATGACAGCGAGCTATAAGAAGAATTGTCAGTACATGGCAACAACTTTTAATCAAGAGCTTGTTTCCTCTTGTTAGAATGAGTGTAAATCTCTGTGAGGGCTTTTTTCTTCCACTTCATCTTGGTTTTGCTTGTTGCTTTTCAAGTGAGCCGTCACATTTTCTAATTATAAAACATTCTCACTTGCAGCAAAGATTGGGTTATGCAATTTTCTTAATTCAATAGATTGATTGTCACTGCTTAACAGAAAACCTTTTATTATCTTTCAGTCTTTTTTTTTACATCTACATTTCCTAAGTCTTTGCCTTTCCCCTCTCCCTTAAAGCATGTCAATCTTTCTTTTGCATGTGATTTTGCATTTACATAATTGAGTGAGTGCAGTCTGACACCTAAGGGCATGGAAATGCCTCAGTTATAAACTGGTAGCTTCCTTTGAAGCACAAAGTTGTGTTTCTGTGGGCTTTTTTGTAAGTGTGAAATGCATTGCTCTCAGGTATTAGAAGAGGCTAAGTATATTTTTAAGTTGCTGGGTTTTTTATTTTACTTGAAGTTTACCTGATTTTTGTATCCCAAGTTTTCAAGTTACCAATTCTGTAAGCACTTGTTCATGACTATGTTCATTCTAATAGTCATCGGCTTGTACGTCATCTTTTTTATAAGTTTAAATATTCCTCAGACCCGCTATGGTTGTCTTCAGAGCCTTGTTTTCACAAGAAAACAATTGGCTGCTCTTTTCTTCTGGAATTCTGATAGGATTTACTGATGCCAGTATTCCAATGCTCTGTTTTGTCCAGAATGGACTTGAAATAAGCCAAATGGTAGATTTCTAATTAAAAAGTTCAGGTTTTAAAGATAAAACCTGACTGATCTCTGGAAACAAGTGTGATTATGTTGATGGCCTCTCTGGCAAAGTTGAGAATGACAAGTATAAATAAACACAGCAAGCAGTGAAAATCTGCATCACACTTGAGAGCATCCCAGAAGCAAAACTCAATACTTACTGGCACTAGTCATGACAGCCAGCTCTTCAAATTGAGGATATTCTATAAAGCACAAGCCTTCCCTCATTAGAAGCTATGATGTTGTATGCAAAAAATGCATAGCACTACCACATAACTTATTTCTGATGTCTTAATGTGGGTGAAAATATGAAACTTAAGGGTTCAACATGCTTTTATGTTTTTCAGTCAAGCTATGATTAATATAATAATTACGCCAGAAAACGCTATAGAGATTGCTACCATGTGATATTTTTGGCTGGTTCAAACAAGGCATTGTCAATGATAGATACTGTCTGCTTTTATTTTCAATTTTTGGAAGAGTGTATTTTTGGCAGTCATTCTACAACCCGGTATCATTCCTTCTGTAATACAGGATCTAGCAGCTACAGACCTGAGAAGAATAGAATAGTTATTAGTGATGTGGAGAGAAAAAAACTGTTTTTTTGGGGTTTTTCTTAAGTGGTTGTATTCTTCCTGGCTTTTAATGCTGTGAGGGTTTTTTTTGAGTTATTTTAACTTCCTTGTCCCCTGCACACACCTTCAAAAAAGCCAGGTCTTAGCCTACATGAGCGTTGCTTTGTGCTGATTCAGTAGCAGGCACTAATGGCTTTTTGAAGCACTTTGTGGTATTTTGGAGACTCCTAGATGAGCTGATGATTACATCAGTAGTTGGAATCATAGCACTCATTCTCCCTGTTCCTACCTGCCAGTAAAAGGCTGTTCCTGAAGTAATGTACATCTGAAAAACTTGGACACTTCTTTGACTTATTTTACACTGGAAATTTTCCTGGCTGACTCCAAAAATGAGAAAATGTGAAGGTATATTTGTATGTCCATTTCAGTTGTACCAAGTGATACTCATCCCCAGCTGTGGATTTGTCTTCAGTACATGTTGCCCTGACCCCTAAAACTTCTTGTTCAGTGACTACCAAGATGTTCTGCTAAAATTCAGCCATTTATAGCAGCTCAGCTGTGTAAGGTTGCTTAGAAACAAGCCTTCTTATCCCCCACATACTCATGACAGATTTCCTATGCAATAACATCACTGCATGACACATTTGTATCCAGACATGCGTTCCTTTTCCACATGAGATTCTCTGAGTAAAGATTGTTGGTGCTTTGTGCCATTTGTAAACAGCGTGTGGCAAATCACTGGAGTATTAAATCACTGCCATAGTCAAATGAGCTGAAGTTTCAAATGCAAGCAGTTCTTTGTGTCTGAATTTAATTATTGATCTTCCTAAGAGTAATTTCTAATTTTCTTTTTCAGAGTAGCTAGATGGTATTGGAACTTTGGAGCAATCCCCACTCCCTTTTTTAAGACTGTATATTGTATTTTCTTGCCACATTTAAAAATTTATGTGGTAAGAAATTTCAGTTACAATTGCTTTCTCCTTTTATATTTTTGGGCAAGGCATCTCATGAATCTGGTGTAAAAACCTCAATTATTAATAGAAATATTAATAAGTATCAAAGAGATCAACTTGCAATTGAAGAGTCATTGTCAGCTAGTTTGCATTGATATATCTCTTTGACTTGTTTTTAGTGCTGTTTTTGCTTAATTTCTTCTTCTTCTCTCTTAACAATACTGCACTCTTGCCAGAATGGAAATGTGTTGGTCTGGCAAAAGGAGGAAAGTCAGCTGCCACACCTGGCAAAGACAATAAGGTCTCATTGCAATTGTCTTGTTTAGTCTCATTTAAGAACCATGTACGCCTTAATTCAAAACTAGTCAGTGCTTCTCTGAACTACGCAGTGTATCATTAACTACAGTCTGTTATAATTAATAATTTTCATGTGTTTAATTGTATTTTGTAACTATAAAATTTGTGCTTATTTTTGAACAGCATGAACCAAGAGTTAATTTCTTTAGTGTTCATACTCTGACAAAAAAATGTATTTAGAATGTTTAGAATGCAAAATTTAACACAAGCATAACCTAAATGTGATTTAGATATCAATTCTGCTTTATAGGGCATAAATGTCTAAACTCTCCAATGAAGATGTAGTACAGTCAAAACAAAGATGATGAGAAACTTAAGAATGGGATTTAAAATACAATTTGGAGACAGAGATGAGCTGATTGCTTGAAAAAGAGACAAACTGAAATAAATGAGCCTAAAAGAATGTTAAAAGGATCATAAATTAATGTAAATGAAAACACATAGAATGTGTTGCAGGTGAGGATGAAGTGTTGCATTGAAGTAAATCCAGTGGATGACCCTGAATGAAAACTCAGTTTTGTTGGTCCTGATTTTGTCACTAGCTTTGAAATTTCAGAAGAAAAGATACATTTTGTGATATGACAAAAGAAGCAAGCACATTTGCAAGAGTGTTTAGTTGAATGATAAAGCAAAACCAAAAATCAAGTACTCATGAAGAAAATGCGAAGGTGTGAAAGGTAGAAACCAAAACTTACAAAACCACTACCCTTGAGTATGACAGTATGACTGGCAGATGACTTTAAAAATATTTCATTTAGAAGTAATTCTTTTAACACTTATTCACAGCACCAAGAAAAAATAATGCTTACCCTCAGCACAGTATCTATGCCACAGGGTTCTCCTGTATTTCAGCTGGTGCCCATTGCCCCTTTGCCTGTTACAGGTCAGCACTGAAAAGAGCCTGGATCCATTCTTTGCACCCTCCCTTCAGATTTCTGTATGTATCAATGAGATATCCTCAAGCTTTTTCTTTCTCATGCTGACCACTCACAGCTCTTTCAGCCTTTTCTCATAGCAGAGATGGCTAAATCCCTTCATCATCTTATTGACCCTTCGCTGGAGTTGCTGAAGTACTGGTGACCCCAGAATTGAAGATGGTACTCCAAATGTGGTCTTACCAGTGCTCTGCTTGCTCTAGCTGCATTTCTTCTCATGTACAAGGAAAGCACTACTAAAATCTAGTTTGTAGACAGGGATTGAAGAGGATCAGTAGAAAGGCTGGCTTCAACAAACCATATGTGTTTGCTGTGGGTTTATTCTTAAAAGCAAACTGGGGAGGATTTTTTTAAGGGGAGGATTTTTCTTCATGCTCTTTTGAAAAATGTTTTAATCTCTCTTCCTAAATAGACAGTAGAATTATAGTGCATTCTGACAATTCTGCTTGCCAGCATTCGTGGGGAAAACTCAGCAATGTACAGTAATGGGAAGTATGGGCTCTTAATAACACAATATTATTCTTTTCTCATATCCAAATAGCAACCTCTGTAGATCTCAAATTTACTTACATTGCACTAAGAAAGAGCTCTTTGGCTTAGGTACCCTTAAAGCTTCACAAGCTCATTCAGACAAATTGTATAACACAACATGTACATAAACTAGAAAACCAGCCAGAAAGAGGCTGTAACATTACCTGGTCTTCAAAGTCAAATTCTGTATAAACAGCATCTCCAGAGTCCATAATCAGACTGCAGTCAAGTTCATTTGCTCCTATAACAGGAGAGAAAATCAGGCTTCAGAAATGGATTAGAAATTGTTTATGTGATGGAATGCTAGAATATTTTCAGTTGTCTTTTTATATTTAAAAATGTTACCTGGGGAGCAATTCACATGTGCTGGCATACCCAGGTGAATGCCTTGAAAGCACCCATAAAAGCTACCACAGTTCTCAAAAAGGAACAGTTATACTAGATGCTGATTTGGTTCAGCAAGATTGCAAATTATTGTACAGGGTGTTCTGTGTGCCATGACTTGCAATTGTAAAATCCCCACAGGGAATTTGGCTTAGGGAAGAATACAAACCACGTGTAGGAAATAGAGAGGAAATACAGACTAACTGGTGATTAGCAGATAAGGATCCTGGAGTGATGCTGATCTGGGACAGAATCGGCATCCTCTCAGCAGCAAGAACACTTATTCCTATCCTATTCCTTTCCAAGGTGACAGTGTTGTCCTGCTTCTTCTCCCTGTCACCTTCCTGCGGCAGGACCAGCAAGTCATGCAGCCTCTTGCACTTGGAATGACAAAATTCAGCTACTAAGAAGCCTTGACTTGGCTGAACTTTACAGTCTAACTTCAGCAGGATAACACAAATTGGTCATGGTATTTCAAGAACTTGTACAGGGGCATTCCTAGTCCAGAATGGGATAAAACTCTTATTACCGTTCTATATAAACATAGGGAGGGTATAGCATGGATATCACATTCATATTCACTCCATTCAGATTATCTCACTCTTGGGCAATGAGAAAGGAAACCGCTTCCTGTGCCCTCCAGATGGTGAAGATCTAAACCAAATCCTGTATTCATTCAATATACATTAAAATGCCAATTGGCTTGTGACTATAGGAGTGTTTTTCACAGCATTATTAAGATGAGCACAATAACAATACTATAATGACACAAAGAGATCTAAGAATCATAACTGCCCACTAGCTGTGCAGCGAATCCAAGGACTGTTTTTGCATGGGAAGGAACAGGTTACAGCAAGGGAAGTATGTAGCGTTGGGGTTTTTTTCTGCTCCTGTGTCCCAGTCAGACAGAATCACTGACGACAAAGAGAAAACAACTTGTCCTTCCTGGATAACAGGTGTCTCCACCTGGTATGTTGTTCTGGCAAGCACTGTTGTTTTGGATATGTAGTTTTAAGGCTATTGCTGACCTGGAGTTGTTTTCTCACCATTAGAGATGTTTGTATGGGTGGCTGTCTGTAACAAGCATTACCAATAACAGATTTTGTGGCTCAATCTGAGCCAGATGCACTTATGTATTATCTGCTTTTGTTTGCTTTTAAAGCTTACATACTAATAATCTATGTAGGTGGTGAACTAAACATCACTAAGTGAGAGAACAGAGGAGAGGAACTGGATGTCATGATAATTAAAACCATAATGGCTTGGTAGAGATGACTCCAGCGTGTCTTAATTTGCAACCCATATTACAATTGCTGTTAAACTAATCTCTGATGCAACTCTTCAGACTATGTAAGAGATACCAGGCAAAGGCTTGGGTCTACCATCTGCTGGTGTTTTTGTTCTCTTCCCTTTGCCCCACCCCTGCAGTGTTCACATATCCTTCATCAACTGCTATTAAAATAACAGATCATACTACTGCTGCCATAGAATGTCACATGTATTTATGCAGCATGTTCTCTGGCATATATGCTCTGACTTCTTTTGAAAATACCTGTCTGTAAAAAATATATGTAACCAGATTTACAGCTGCTGAGAGAATCTTATTTTTTTTAAATTTACTTTACACAGCTGACACCTCACTCTCAATGTTGTATCATTGATGATAATATAATTTAACTAAGCTTCAGTCATTGCCCGCACTGGCCTACCTCGACTCATCAATCACTTTTAAAGGCACTTGTGTGCAAGTACTTGATTAACTGTCACTTAACTTCCAAGAGCAGTGTGTATCCTTAGCTAGAAAACTTAATGTGAAATATGATGCCACAAACTTAAATGTAAAGGTCAGGCTGAAAATGAATGCTTGAGGATAATGTATCTTAAGTGATAAAAGCTGTAACGGTTATACAATTTTAATGTGGTAAAGCACCTTAAAGCCTTTTTTCTCAACTAGGACACCATTTTCCTTGGGGAAGCATAGCTCATCTCTAGGGTATATTCAAGGAAGGTCACAAAAATTGAAAATGTCCTTACTGCCTTGGTTTAATGAAAACAAACAAATCCCCGTAAACATCTATCAGTCTCCTCTACTTTTCTCAAATTGCCTGAAGACAAACCTACCAGGAAGGAATTGAATCAAATGGCTCCTCTCAGGACAAGATAAAGTAATGAGGGGATGTGTAAGAGTACTCATTATATAAATCAGCACGAGCATTTCCTATCCTCCAGCTCAGTTTATTGTTGGAAGGAGAATATTTTGCTGAGTTTGGACTAAATCTTGCTAAGATGGGTTGTCTAGAGTAGGAAAAAAGGCTTGCTAACTAATTGCTAATACTCATGGCAGCAGAAGAGTACCAGATAGCCATGTTTGCAAGGTCATGGGAGTCTCTAATCCTGGTGGCTGGCAAAGCTGCTGACAAGGATAAAGCCAAAGGCAGTGTAAGAATGGATAATTCAAAATTCAGCTCAGCTTTTCTAAATCCCGGTTTCAATCAGCAACATTTTAAGTAGAACTTGTGGCAATGTTCAACTGTCAAAGCAGAAACACAAAATGTTTGCCTAAGGAAAAGAATTAAGACATTTGGAAGCAAGCAAGCCTCCCTGGTTTCAATGAGCAGGCTGAACATCTCATGATCTGACAAAAGAATAGCTGATTGTAAGTAAGTTTCATTGCCTTTTCTTGAACTGAGTTTTTTTCCTTTGATAAGTTGGTACACTAAGAACTAGGCTATAAAAAAAAAGTATACTTGTTTACCATTAGGAGTGAAGTCTTACAGGCTGAATTGTCCTAATTCCCTTCTAAGGGATGCCAAGGTCTATCAGATAATCTCAGATCTTGTTTAGCATAGAGTCTTCATATGCTTATTATGAACCTATTTCAAATTACATGAGTAATTCTACTGATTTCAAAAGGGGAATCTCAACAACAAACAAAACTCTGTAAATTTTTGAATTAAAGAAAATGCATGAAAGCTCTACTGACATGGAAAAGTAGCTTGCAAGCACCTGGTCTGAAAAGGAGTTCTTATTACTTAAAAATGCTTCCTCAATTTCAGAGTGCACACAGAGTTGAGGAGAGGGAAACCTGGTCTATTTTATGTGTCCTGTGTTTTCCTTAGGGGAAAAATCAAAAGGAGGAGGAGGATTTTATTAGGTAGATTACTGCACAATTAAAAAATAAATCAGAAGTTTTTATTAAATCCCTTCTAACAGAATAATCAGCTCTCTGGGGAGGAGCAAGCTGCTGAAAAAAGAAACAGCAGATCAGCTAGAATGCATTTTCCTTTTTTTCATAGGCTTTGTATTTTGACATTGAAGGCATCGCTCAAAGAGTTGTCTTGCTAAGAACCCAAGAGGATCCAATGACAGCACTGGGGTATGAGGTGAATTACTGGGCAGCTGCATGTGTGCAAGGGTGTGCTGAGAGGTCTGACAGCCTGGGAGAAGGACTCGCAGGATTGATCATGAAAAGCTCAGAGGATACAGCTTTTAAAGGCAGGTGTGTAATTCCTAGCACAGAAATGCAACCCACAGCTCTGGGTATTGGGGCCATAAATGTTTGGTTATGCAAAATGTTTCAATGTTATGAGCCTGGGAGCATGTCATTTTTCCATGAAAGTGTGCTCGTCCTTACCTTTTCATGAATGCAAATGCCAAGCACTGTTTTTTTACAGTTCACTAAATTCATTTACACAATGCAACTAAATTATAGCAATCTGTCTAAATTTATCTGCAGTTGATTTAACTTCCCATTACAAGGTAGCTATACCTCATCATGTGAGTTAATTAAGTCTGCTCCTTGGACTGATAGTGTTTTGACAAATCGGCTAATCTATTTCCAATCTTTCCTTAAATCCATTGCTTACTTTAAATCCTGGTAGCAATTCTATTCAATATGTCTCATTGGCTCAAATATGCCCATACTTATACTTTAACAGGTACATTATTCCCATTGTTCAACACTGACTGTCATAAAAGTAATCAAATATTATCCTGTGAAATGTGTTGCTTCTCCTAATAGTGTGTTTATGCTCAACAAAATAAAAATGTGGTTTTATGTTATGGAACATGCTCAGAAGCACTGTCTAATAAACTCTATTAATAAATGTTATCTATAAACCTTGGGCAAGACAAATACTTAGACGATAAATTTGAAGTGCAATATAACAGAAATTTACAGAAGGACTGATTAGCATTAGAATGATTACATTTTAATATTGCTCACTGTAAGCAGCTTCTAATACAGATTTTATTGCAACTTCATACTGTTGAGTTTCATGACAGGTTGTTGCTCTTAGCAACAGTCTAGCATGTAGTGGAAAACAAGGAGAGAATTGTATTTTAATCTAGAAAAATATTCAATTGGTTTCTTCCAACATATATTGCTACACAGTTGATTACAACTGGATGTTACTGGTACTAAGTATGGAACAGATTGATGTGGAGGCATGAAAATAGTAGAAATGTTATGTTTATATTAGCCACCAGGAACATTGATAAGATTGTAACACAACAAAATTAGATCAAGGCAATGCTGGAATTGTTACCTGGATTAATATCTAGCCTTGTAGGATCTCTGGAAATCCTGCTTTGAATCTCCTTACTATTACTGGTGACCAGGTTAGGCATCAATTAGGTAACTGTGGCATGCTCTTAGCAATTATTGTGGTGAGGAATTTATTAACAGATTGATTGGAACTTGTTCAGAATCACAATCATTTTGTGCAAATTGTTTAACTATATTTAATCTGTTTGTCAGAGGTAGCACCATTATACCACTTCTTTTCTCTTCCTGCTATTCAGTACTTAGCTCATTAAATCAGTAAATCCACAGGTAACTATCAATACAATGATCCACAGTGTGAATGCCACTTTTAGTTTGTAATCAATCTCCTGCCTCTAGGAATAAGGCTAAACACAAAAGAGGTGAGCATGTTACTTCAAGAGAAAGCTAAGTAGTCTTTATACTTGTGTACATCTTACCTCAAAGCTACTCACTAGAAATCAGTTTGGTTTTTTTAGCAAATGCACATTGTTAACAATCTAATCCCACCTCTGCATCCCCTTGCTTTATTAATCTTCATTTCATTTTGAACGTTACCAAAAATGGTCCTAATAACTCACCTGCTGCAGCCTCTTTGTTTGCAAATAATTTATTGTCAACTGCAGAACTTATGTCAGAGAATACTTCTTCTTCATCTCTGTCCGCATCAAACTATGTTAAAAAAAACAAAGGAAAAAATTAATAATCAGACACTCAAGACACTGCTTTCTACTTGGTGAATATCAACATATAACATGACATCTCTCCCAAATCTTCCGGATAGGAACTATTCTGTGGACTGTCTCTTGCTTTAGGTATGAATCATTTTAATTTTCACTGAAAACTAAACTGAGTTTATCAACCATTTTGCTTATTTTTAATAGCTTGTCAGGAACAGAAGCTAACCTAAAACTGACTTGCTCTCAGAGAAGGAAGTTCTACAGCAGGAAGTAAAACTATTAATGCATGTTATTTTTTCAGCCATTGCATGAAAGTGTAGAGATCAGGACTCCTTTGAGTGAGTCCTTTGTCACTAGGAACCAGGGATTAGCATAACAAACTATTAAATTTTCAAGTGAAAAATTTTCAATTATTCTAAATTGCATGAAACCAATTTTTGTGATGTTTAAATATGTATCATTTATTCTAGTAATTAAGCAAAATAGTTAGGAGAAAGTAAAATATTTTTGAAAGTCCCCTACTAAACAGAAGAGAAAGCTTTCCTTGCTCTTGGAGTAGCAAAACTATATTTGGTCTGTGATATATTAGTAATATCAGTAAAACAAAGGATGTTTAAAACAGCAAACAATTAATTTCTTACCACTTTAGATTTTTTATTTATTCTCTCTTTTGCCTGAATTCTGATGCTGATTCTCCAAAGTTGTTTTTTTTCTTTTCCTCAGCTATAGAATCATAGAATGTTGTTGAGTTGGAAGGAACCTTCAAAGGTTATCTAGTCCAAACCCATGTCTGACAGATTTATCTTATGGCCAGGTGACATATTTAACAGTGGGTTTCTCTCTTTTCTTATATTTAGCAGCCTTCATCAATTCACATCATCACTTATTAAGGCTTTCTTTGGAAAAAAAAAAAATTATATTTTACTACAGATGCTATGGAATTTTTTTATTACTTCTTGAATTGAGGCCAGGTGCACATTATGGAAAAAGGTAATATTGTGACCTGAAGTTAAAGGAGCAAGCAAAAAATGGTCACATCAGATGGCTGCCATTCATTGCACTCCTCCCCTGTGTAAGAAACATTTTCAATCATTCTGTATCTTCAACATAATATGATTTAGGATGCAGTATGAACCCTGTAGCAAAAAGCAATACACGAGCAATTACATGAACTTTAGTGGGCTATTTCTTCCAAGTCTTAAACTGTAGAGCATCTTGTCATACGTCTCACCAATACCTGCCTATCTCTCATTAAAAGTAACAGGTGGAGAAAAGCTTTGGAGAGAAAAGTTTAAACACTGCTAAGAATTTTGCTGCACAAGCTAACATTTATAGAGGTGAAGTTATTGTCCAAATTTCTATCTCAGAATATAGCATGATACTTAATGAGTCAATTTTAGAGAGGTACTGAATAGTTTGTCTACTACCACTGCAAAGTCAATACCACTCTCTTTGCTATGCCTTACAGTGACTTATTAAGTATTCTGTCACTGGTAACAAAATTTTACTTTCTTATGGAATTTTCCATCAGTACTTCAAGGTAAACTCAGAGGCAAATATCATCCCAAGGAAAATTTAGAGTGCCAGATGCCAGAAATAGTTCAAAACTAGGGAAAAAGCATAAAAGACACATAGAATTTTACTACAAACTGTCTGAGTGAACAAAAGAAAGTGGAGCTTGTGGAAGGCCAGGGTATACTACTAGAAAGGCAACCATTGTAGAAAGCTTGCTGCCCACGAGCTTGACTCTCAACACTTGTCCAAGTGTTCAAATCTCAATAGATATTAGTCCTGGTTTAAATCTTAATATTTAGCTCCATGCTTAGTTCAGCCCTAGAGTTCATTTACATTATGAATGAGCTTACAGTAATTATTGCAGTTTTCTGACTGCTTCTGGATACAGAGTTCCTTACCCTAAGGACCATTCAGTTCCACTTGTAATTCATCAGAGTTTTCCATCTGTCTGTACAGACATTATCTATTCTTGGGTAGTAATTTTGTGTTTCAGCATTAATTAAGACTTAAAACATTTTTTTCATTTATAAAGTAGAAATTTTGTTTATATTTACCTGTTAAAAGGATTACATTTTAACTTGTGTTGAAACTTAGGCTGGTGGAACAAGATGTCTTAAATGGAGCTGATTACATTTGGGGAATTTATAACTGTGCTCCAAGAGAAGCTTTGTAATTTTCTTGTTGGCAAGAAAAGAATATTGAATTCTGTGAATTCTTCTGCACTTGTCTGTCTCAGAGGAAGTGTGGAGTTTTGCTTTACTTGTGTTGCTTCTCATCAAAAATATACACATTATATTAGATACACTAGGGAGTGCATATCATGTGATACGATGTTTATGGGTGTGTGTGTATGCATAATTGTAAGCAGGTCGTGTCTGATCATTGCTGCATAGGTCACACCATACTTGGAGAGATGACAGGCTTGCTTTCTGATTCGCAGTGTTCCTCTGAATAATTGAGTTTACCATGAAAAAACATATGATCAATCTCAAAACATTCTGAAGGTTCCAAGAATTTGAAACACCAACTTCCCCCATAAAAAGAACACCAGCTGTGCTTCAGTACTCTGAAAAATCTGGTCTTTGTAATGAAAGCCTATATTGTCACCCAAAGAAAACCAATTATTTGAAACTTGCATGTAGATTCAGTTTTCTCCTCACAAAATGAGAACTGTAATACCCTGAGCCATGGGAAGGAAAGGTAGCTTCCACAGAGAAAATATTTTTGAAAGAAACTAAGTAACCATGTGAGTTCTGTACTTCGTTGAATTGCTAAAGATTTTAAAGTTAAATCCTTTGATAATTATTGGAGACTTAAACAAAACATAAAAAGTACTCAACACTATTCACAAAGGACAAACAGCAGGAAATTTCTATTTTTAGCAGGTAAGGCTTAAATGAATAGATTGCTTTTCCTACAAAAAACAAATCCCTGTCTGCTTCAAAACATAGCTCTTTGAAACTAAATTATCTTCTGCTGTCTTCATGGATGTCAATGCTTAGTTAAGGCCCAAGTTTAATAGAAATAAATTTTTATTAAATATGCCACCGAAAGCACTTGCAATACACAAGACACATTAACTGCTTTGTTTTCTGAACTGGTTATTTACTTCTTCCTGCATCACTGGTAAAGATTGTATCTCCTCCCTGTGACCTCACTGGAGTCAGGTCTGAACGCATTCTATTGTGTTTCCCTCAGTGAGACACCAGTGGGTTTTTGTACATTGCTGTCTCTCTTTCATTGGAAAGGACCTCAGAAGACAAGAGAATCTTTTTACTTTAACAAACCAGCCAAAATCTCAGAGCCCAGAAAGATTTCACAAAACTTTCTGAACTAAATTTGGTAAAAATCCCAGAATGTCCTTTCCGTGTCCAGCACACATGTAGAAGCTGTGGGGTGGCAATCTCCCCATCGCTTCTATCACTGATCCTGCTTCCAAGATTTGTCTCCCTGTGGTAGAGGAAAGCACGAGAGGTTCTTTCTACCTTCTCTCTCTTCAGTCAGTTCAGTAATGGTGGGAGGAAGAAGTAATGCACCATCATTTGGGAGGATGTGAATTTGCTGCACCCACTCACAGTATCTTATCCCAGTTCCACGTGAATGTTATTGGTACACTGCTATATATAAAAATGACGGACATTGTTTTCTAGATTTGTAAATAATTTTTCTGGGAAAAGCATGCTGTACTTACTGCTCTCTGAGAGAAAATTGCTAGTGCTCCTAAATAAGCACACAACAATTCCTAACCAATAGAAGCTTTACAGAGAAACTGTTCAAGTCGAATGCTGTGAATCTCACTGGTCAGTGATGCCAGATGAATGTTTGGAAGTAGCACATACTGAGTTGAAGAAAAAATTGCACACATTTTTTCTTGCACCTGTTGGGGGCATGCATCAAGGAAACTATATTTAATTAAAATTCTGGGGAAGTCAAAGTCACTCAGCCTGGCACTGCCCACTACTGACTGATTCACCCTGAACTACACTGCTACTCCTTGCACATAGTTTATCCAAAATGGCGGCACAAAAATAGGGGCAGGTCTTAATAGCATTTAAAATTAGAGTACAGCAAGATCAGAAAGAAATCTGTCTGTGTCATTCTCACAGGGCATCCTTGCGTGTGCACTTTGAAGCAAATTTGGAAATGGAGAAAGAATTAAAAAAATCCAAGTAGTTAGCTGAACTTACAGTGTTTCCAACAGTAGATGAAAATGTCTTTTATTTTAGAGCATGATGGATGTCAATGAAAAGAAAATACACCATGCTCAAATAAAAGTGACCATATTGGGCTAATTACTCTATGGCAATACTCCCATCTACCTCAAAACTGAATATGGCTACAGGCATGCAAATGAGCACTCTATTTGCTCTCTTTACAAGCAAAGACTCAGTAAATGCAATACATAGATGTCTGAGCCTTTTCTCAGTCACTGAAACATGTATCATGTCACTTGAAATACCTAAAATGTTATCAATGCTATTTTGACATCTTGGTTTTGCTTCAGTAGGAAGTAACTTGTTACTGGTCTTCAAGAGCAGGCGTGGGTGTAAAGTGCTAAGGCTCTGATCATTGCAGTCAATGCAATAAGCTCAAGAGAGTTGCTTTGCATTGTTCTTTTAAGCCACTGTGGTGTTTGATCTTTGGCTATGGAAAATAAGCTACAGATCTCCAGAAACACAAATAGGATAGGGGAATTTTTTTCTCAGAGAAAGCAGCTTCTGAAGGGAGGTTTATAGTGAGCAATTAACTGAACAAGAGTTGGATTATGCTACTTAGTCACAGGGACTAATTATATGTGTGAACAGGAATGCTGGATGTAAGACAATTGATAACATAACATTGTGTTATTTGGCACAGGGGTGGCAGCTCTTGAATACTTAGTGCAGTCCCAGTATCCACAGCTGTTAAATTGGAGGGATTTACAAATTGCCGTGTGTAATAAGGAAAGAATTAGACCTGCGATGAGAGAAGGCTGAAAAATGAATGTTGTTTGTACTTTTCCACGGGTAAGAGAAATCTCAGAAGTTACTATACCAGCAGACAAAACTGTAAGATGCAAGAATGAAGAGCAAGTGAGAGCTGAAGTAAGCAGCACAATCTGTTCTGATGGCAGAGTCTTTACTGCTTAATTGATCATGATTGGAAATGGGTTCCCCTTTTAAAGATTGTTCATAAAAAGAAAAGTAGTAATATATTCTAATTCAAATAGGAATGTGTTTGGGAAAACTCCCATTCTAGAAACCATTCTATGTAGCCCAATCTGTCACTTCTGGCTTTACAACTCATTAAGCAGCCATACATAGAAGTGCAACACAGTCATCCCTTAGGAAGCAGACAAAGCATCCATGTGTTATCATCTGCAATGGAGGAGTAATTTCTTTTTAAATAAAATAAAAGTTTAGATGTTTGCTTGTACCAGTGCCCTTGAAGTAATGGAAGTAATGAAGTATTCTGGTTGAGAAGTTGTCAATCCTTTAATTAATAATATAAAGATATTCTAAGTATTGAGCAAGTAGTCATGACTTTCTGGTGGCACTGGCTGCAACTGTGACCAGAACTCACTGTTTTTATTCAGACTAGATTTGGCAGGGGTTTGCTCCTGAAGAAGTAAAACCCAATAGGGACTACTTTTATTTTACCTTCGGTAACACTAAAAATTGAAGTGAGACACACACTTGAGTATATAGGTGACGCCTTATGATCCTCAGACACCCCCACAGAAATCCCTTTACTATTGTTTCAGCTCTATTGACTTGTGCAGTTACTTCCAGAGTCCCCTGTAAAAGGCAAATGAAAAATAAAAACACCAAATGGGAAAACAGTAGAGGAATATGTGAGGAAAAAAATATAAGGTAGGATAATAACCACTGGAAAGGGTGAACAGGAAAAAAGAGCTAAAGCCCTGTATAGGAAAACATAATAAGCAAAACTACTGAGAAATGAAGCTGGAATGTGCAGACTGGGAGCTAAGGGAAAATTTTCTTATTATAAAGTACACTCTTAAAAAAAAAAACAACAGCAAAAAACCCAAACACAAAAACCCCTTCAATAAGCCAGAAAATATGTGGGAGGGGACAAAGGGAAAGATATTTCCTTGCAATCTGTTCTTTAGTTTTAATATTTTATATCAAATACTCCAAAATCTCAGATTAATTTTTATATTATATTGTGTCATGTACAGAAGAAAAACTACAACTGAAATTACATCACTGATTTATAAAAATTAGGCAATTGACAGAAGTAATAAACTGGTATAAGAAGTTTAGGAAAGGAACTGAACTGGAAATTCTATCGTCATTATTAAAATGCTGAAAGAATACTCTGAGTTATATAAAATAACACCTTATTTTTTAGCACTGGAGTTTCACAGAGGATTCATAAATCACTGTGGAGTCTGGTACTACTTCTGTTAGAGTTTCTCAAGTTCCACTTGTCATTGGAGTGTCTATTGCTCTGAGAGCTACTTGTAAACAAGCAAGAGGGTGAACATTCACCAGCCGTGTGTGGAGCTGACAACTCTACAGGGGATACTGCTAGATTTTGTACATCCTAAACCCATTAACTCAAAACAGTTGCAATTTGAAGCCGCCACCACCTACATTTATTTCTGAAGACATTAGGTGCATAGGCAGAATCTGGTATGGTAAGAAAAACTTAGATTTTAACTATCCAATTCAAATAATGTTTCCAGTAATGTGAATAAGAAGTGAAATAACCTTCAAAAAGAGTAAATGCACATAATGGAAGCTATCAGCTTGTCTTGTACCACAAAATGTGAAATTACAAACACAATGTGCCCGTGCACACAGATCCTGCTCTGCTCCTCTGGAAACAAAGAGACAGATCTTTAGTGAAACTGTGGATTTGTTACAGCAGATACAAAATGCAAAAATTATGTCAGATGCCAGACCACTCCCACAAAAGAGGCTATCTTGAGGCACTTGCAGTTCTGTTACTAATCATCTCCCTTTTCTAATAATTTGGCAGCATACAAACCCTGAAATTACTACAAAAAATAGCGTCTGGCGTTTTTTGGTTCATAAAGACATTTTCTGTTATTTCATGCTAAACTCAAGAACTTAGAGCCATGGCACACAAGTGTGGAGATTTTCTGACAGTTTAATTTCCTGCACAATGAACTCTGTTAAGTCAGCATCCGTAGCTGTAATATGGAACAGTATGACACAAAGTAAATGTTATGTCTTATCTGTAGAAACAATTAACAGTAAGCAGAAGTAATAGCCTGGTTTTGTAGGTTCATGTGGAATAATAGCTTTGATAGGCAGGAAAAGGAAGAAGTCCTGACTTTATGCTGTGATCATGTTATGCAATACCCTGACTTATATCTGCTCTCAGCAGTTAAAAACTAGTGCTTTGGATAATGTGTTGGGAAAGAAGCCATGCAATTATGGGTCCTTGAAGAGCAGAAAATAGGCAAATAGAAGGAGACCTAGATTTGATTAGAGATGAGGGTAGAAATCAATAATTTAGTGGTGTGGTATGTAGACAATTAAAGAACTGAGGGGAAAGCAAATGACCTGCTCAGTGGGGAAACTGATGGAGATAGTGATGCCTGAGTGGTTTTGGAACATACATATTTTTCTTCACACTTAGATGCAAAGCCTTTCTGTCCAGTAGATATTTAAGAGCATTGGCTGATTAGTTTTCTTCCCAATAAGTTTACTCATGTTATTTGGGAAGCAACACATTGCTGTTTTTATTTCTGAAATAATTTTTGCATCATGTTTTCCATCTCATTGTGCTCCACAATATTTGTTTGTCTTCAGCTTTTTAAAGCTGAAGTCAGTTCAGCATAGTCAGTAATAAATGATGCATAATATTTAGCCATTTCTCTACATTACTAGGGCCACTACAATAAATAAACTATTTCTCTCCGAAGTTGTCATCAGCAACCAGAACTCTATCAGGCAGCATATTCATTAGGTCACACAGTATTTAAGGGCCATGATTTGCATGTTCTTTTTCTGAGTTATCTGTCTTGTTCACTTCCAGAAGTAACGCTTCAAACTATAAATACAGGCATCATCTCTACATACAAGTTCTCTGTGCATATTCACTGTGCCAACAACTGAAAACTTACACTTCAACAGGTGTTTAATCTGTCCAGCAACTTGTGTGGAAAATTTAACTATATTAATTATTTTTGAAGATTAATTAAAAACAAAGAGATGCTTTAGCACATGTATATATAGTAGCTCTTTGTGTCTTAGCTTGCAATATCCTTTCTGTCCTTTTACATCACGGGAGCTCACATTACCAAAGCATTAATGTAAAATTCAGTATTTTGAAACCCAGACAAAGGGTAGAGCAGTACAAGCACATTGCATGGGGCTCAGTCAATAACAGCTGTAGTTTTCAGTGTGCTGTGTACAACTCAGTGACATTACAGGATGATCGAGAATCACTAAATTCTTCAACAAATGCCTTCTCTTTTTGTTCCTTAGCATTACTTGTCCTCCAGTAGTTCTTCTGTCATCTTTATCTAGGAAGGACTTCTGTTGGGTCTTGGATGTGTTCTTATTTTTCAGAAGTTCCTGGGAGCTCACTCTGTTTCAGATAAACAAAGAGACTCCTAGGAAACAAACTAGTCAAGGACCAGTTGCTACAGAGCAATTCCCCTGTCTCCTCCAGTACTAGAATGCTCCCATTCTCAGAACGCTCAGTTCAGTGCAATAGTTCTTATAACTAATATGCCTGAATAATGCCTTGATTGATATCTCTTTTTTAACATTAAGTGCAATAGTACTTCTAGGAGCAAATGAGCCCTAAAGCTACAGGACAAATACATTTGAGTGTGGAGAGATTTTTCCTGAATGAAGTTTAAAAATTTCCATCTTTCTCTGCCTGTAGTGCTCCTGGAGCTCCTGTGTCACTGGCTCTTTTGTTTAAAACGAACTTAAAAAATTTTCTAGCATCATTACTGAGATAAGCACCCCAAGTAAGTATAGCAACAATGATTTCTGAGAAAAGGCTCATAGATGCTGCAACTGTAATTCAAATAAGGCACCTCTACAAAACTCAGAATTAAAAGGCATTTCTTCCTGTACTGTTTTCTTCCAGTGATAGTTTGCAACTTTGCTTCAATTAAAAGCATTGATGTTGCTGCCAAACACATCAAATATGCCCCTTTCAAGAAAAACAGCATTCCTCCTGTTGAACTTCAGTGTCACATATTGTCAAAGACCAAACTAAAATACTGCAGGCTGGTCATTCCCCATTAAATGAACCAAACAGTACCACAACTGATTTTTGTCTCTGTATCATCACAGTTCTGTAAAGAAGAATGTTACCAACTAAAAGTTAACACAAGATGTCCTACATTAATGTCAACTGCAAATTTAACTAAAGCACAAGAACAACTGACTCAGATGCAAGGATGAGCACAGATTATACCATTGGCCTAAACACTAACTGCTTTAATATGCAAAATCTGCATTTAATATAAGAAATAATTCAGTATTTGTTTGTGCCTAAGACTTCAGCAATAGAGATGTTTTCAGGGGCAACAGCTGTAGTTATTCACACTGGAATTTCAGACTCTAAGAACTAGTTAATTTGAAAATTATTATCTTTTCTGTTTTCCTTGGAAGAGAAAAATGTTTGTTCCCAACCAAACAGTTCCTATGTATTTAAATAAATTCTGATCCAGGGTAAATAATGTTTCCAGTGGTGATCTCTATGTAGATAGCAATGGAATTTTTAATAAGCCCTCCTTCGGTCATCTTGAGCTGGAGAATGCTAAATTTCTATGAAATAAATCTCTGGAAACATGATTCATACCCAACTTAGAATAATATTCAGCAAATGTCAGTTTGAGTTCAGGATGAGCTCATAAAACCAACTTCCAGTTGTGCTGCCTCAGGAAGGACATGAATTTGTTTCCTCCAGCTATTTTAATTTCTGTACCAGAAAGTTCTGTTTAGCTGTCTAAATTATTGGAGCATGCTGTTTCGGAGCACAAAGGAGATTATTTGATTTATAAATGAAAGCTGGCAAGCTAAGGAGATACTGACAGAAACTATTGCTTTAGTCATCACGGGATATGACATTCCTGCATCTAGCACATATTTTTTGGAAACAAATGTAGGACAAAATCCCACATGATTATGTAGGCTGAAAGCATTTTCTTAAATATCATAACAGAAAAGTGGACAAAGTGGAACTGATTGACACAGTTAATTTAACTTTTTAAAAGCTTTCAACAATATTGCTACCCAGAGGCTATTAAATGATATATAAATTTAGGGAAGCACTACATAATATAAAGGGATTATTAAACAAAAGAAGTATGGGAAATGTCCAAGGGATATGTTGTCAACAATTAGTATAGAATATGGCCACTATACTAATCAAGGAAAACAGGACAAATCAGAAAACTAGAGCAGCTCCTTTACCCCAGCTAGGGAAATGAAGACTAAGAAGAGGCAGGGATATTGTTAAGAAATGCATGTAGTGTGACAGTACTGTGTGTTGTAAGAGAGAAATTAAAAAACCCAAGAGAGATCAAAATGAAGCCTTCACAAACTTTCTTTTAATATAATAATAAAACTTTGCCTTTGTCTGTCTATTAACTGTTTGAGCTAAGTGAATTACAAAATAACCAAAACTAACACTTGATGTCTGATGGCACAGTATTAATACATTGGTGAGGTATCAGTAATAATTCTAAATATGATGTCTTGGATAATCTGACAGTAAAAATCTCTTTATAGAAAAAAAACCAAAACTTCAGGTGACCTGAAGCCTGAACAGCTTTTGTTAACTCAGTCTTCTGGCATTCTTTGGATACCTGTCCCATTCTAAACTAAAACAATACATGGCAATGCAGTGTCATTAGTACAATTCAAATTTCCTACTATTGCATTTCTTAAGTCTAACTACATCTTCTAACTCTTAAGGAGTATTGTATCAAATGAAAATTACTTCTTTCATTCCCAGGAACACAGCCTTCTCCACCAGGCATGATAAATGTTAAATAGGAAGTATCAATACTTAGACTAATTCTAAAAGTTCAATTGTGATAATTAAAAGAACAACACTAAGTTTTGAATGTTTTCAGGACAGTTCAGATCCAGTTTTCAAAATCTGTAGCTGAAACAATGATGGCATCCCATTCAGTCATCATTGCTAAGGAGAAATCAAAAAATTCCTTTAGCTTGTACTATAATGTTCTATCTTCCAGGAAGTTTTGAAATTCACTGTCTGAACTTCTAGGGAGGAGGGGAACCAACAAAGCACAGAACACCATAAAAAAAATTTTATGTGGACCAGAACAAGCTAGATCCCATTCCCATAAAAAGCCTTAGGTCTTAGGATGTTGTTAACTTCTTCCTTCCTCTAGTGTGGAAAGTGAGAGCCTACAGAAAATCTGTTTATATGAGCTGTCTCTACAAAGAATTGATTTGGCACACTAGCTGATTTTTAACTGATTCCCTGATGTGAACTCAGTAATCTCTTACCTCATGTAATGAGGAGCCTGGGTACACGCCTGTCACTTAATTTGCAAAAGATCTCCTACATTCCCCTCTCCTTGAGCAGTATAACATTTTGTAAATACCTAAAAAGTCACTGAGGTAAGAGAGGGACTCTACATATTTATGTCCCATCCTAAATCTAATGAATAAATTCTTGCAAGCTTCTGTCTCCACTTAAGACTTTTTCACTGGTCCTTTTTAATCCTCAAGCAAAATCAAGCACTTTGGAAAGGCTAGATATAGGCTGGTTTCATGCTTCAGATGTCAGTCATTTTCTATTACATCTTTTTTCAGAACACTTTTTTCTATCAGCAACTTTCACCAAGCATGTGTAATTCATAAGGAAAAAAAGAAATTTCACAATTTTGTTTGAACTTTGCTGGATGTAAAAAGCGCAACTGTCATCTTTAACTTAGTATTTAGAAGGTATGAGAATGAAGTTATAATAAATTGTTGTGGACCCTTAAGATGCAGCTATCAAATAAATTGTATTGAAAATTCTCTCTAACATAACTGGTTGTTAATCTGGAGCTTTAGTATGGACACCTTGCCACTGACCTGGTGTCTGTTACCAAGTCCTAACCTGACCTAGGAGTGAACATCCAGATTTGTTTAACTTATTCTGTATTACACTCACTTGACTGAATTTAGTGATTTTTCTGAGGAGTGGTCTTGTTCAAGGACATTATGAATAGTTCTTAAAACCAAATTAATTTCAGAATTCCCATGGCTCCTGACCTTCTTTCTAAAATTCAAGAGATATAAGAGAAAACGAATTGCATAAGTGAAGAAAAGCCTCTGTTCACGGTACTGGAATTGAGCTCATTTGTGTGTTGCGCCCCATGAACAGGGTCAGAGATGAAAGCAAATGTACAGAACCTTTAATGGCCATCATAACAGACTGAGGTGACATACATAGCCTGAAGGACAGCAGAGATAATGTTCTAGTAAAAGAAACAGAAATGAGCTGCCCTGGGTTTATGTGAATCTATATTATGTAGAATCTATCTAGTGAAATCCTTCCAATAAGGTGCAGAGGATTAATGGATTTTTTTTTTCATTGTATTAAGGATTGATAAATTTAATAAGTAATTTGACTAAAAACTGTATTGCCCACATTCTAGATGCTCTTTTAGTAAGGACTCTGCATTTATACAGAAGTCTGCTTTTCAGTAATGCAGACCAAAATGCATGGAAGGCAGGGCATGGTGTAATACTAGTGAGAAGTACATTTAAAAATTGTCTAATTGGCACCTTGCAGAGGTAGGAGAGGGAGATGACCTTGGTATTACAAAAAATGTATTATTACCAAAACATAATGGATGGCAAAAAGCTGTGCTAGGCAGAGCAGATAATTCTGAAGTACTGGTATTGAAAATGTGAAATTGGAAAGCTGCAATTTGACATCCTGGTCAAAGGTGGGTGGAGGAATTCAGTGGAGGATGTAATGAAAAACTGTTAACATTTGCCTAAAACAAACCTAATTTTTGCAATTTTATTTTTAACAAAATGGCTCAAGGGCCAGCATGTGCATGAGCAATCCTTGATATACAAATAACCAATCATAGCCTGCTGCAGGAAAAAGATGACAGATTTTACACATTAAGTCCTTTACTTGCTGTACCGTGACTGGCATGAACAACATGTCAGCATAAAAAAAGATTAACCATTGAGAATGGAGACAACCATTCTTCCTTCACAGAAAATTACTGTGATCATCATGGCTGCAGTGCTACAGCCATGTCTTGTGAGGTTTCTTTTCCCATTTTAATATTTAAATAGACTACTGAATTGCAGAATGTGACATGGTGACAGCCAGGTGAAAAGACATTTATATTCAGTGGGCATTAATGAAACAAACTGCATTCCTGTATTAGATGGAAAGGTACAAATAACCTTGGGATTAGGAAGGATGATAACTGTGCAAGATGATACAGGAAATATGCTTAATTATAGCAAATTCAAGCTTCAGAGGATGCACAGGAGATATTTTGATAATAACTTCAGGTTGTTTCTACTAACACAAAGGCAATATTGTGCAGAGATGTTTGTTCTAACACTAAATTATGTACCACAGTTACAAGGATCAAAACAGCCCTATTAGTGGGCACCAGTGAATTTAAGCAATGAAATACTACTTCAGTAAAGTGCTGAGTTAACACAGTAGTGGTGTTTCCTAATTCTGGAGTACAGTTCTTCAAAGCACTGTTTGCTAGATATTCTTTATTAAAAACCAGCAAATCCTCTGAAGAGCTATCGGAAACATTCAAAAGGATATTCTGCAATGGGGAATATGTGCTAGAGGAAAGCTATAGTTCTCACTTTAGTACCATATAGTGTGGTATGTTCCTTGAGTCACATGACAGATGAGTAGCTCTTCAGCTTTCTCAGCTCTCCACTAACACTATCGCTACATCTAACCCTGGCTTCTTGAGCCTAAATGCTGAAATAAGACTCTAGAATGCAAGAGCAAACTTACAGCCTAGGTCCAGAAAATTAACTGCATGAGACTTTCTGCTGACAATCATCTCTTCTCCATTTTGACACTTCCATCTTTGCATTAATTGAGCATTTGCAAATGTGAATAAATTTATAATGCATTAGAAAATAAGAAAGTGTAACCTTTTTATGTCTCATCTCTATTTCATGCATTAAATCAACAAGAAAGGAGGAACAGGAGTAAGAGCTCAATTAATTACATGTTGATACTAGATTGCATGACTAGAAGTCAGTACACTTCATCTCTTTTCAAATCACTCATTTGAATCAAAACTTAGTGTAGTTGATACAAGAACATGCATTCAGTTCCCATGTACTTAAAAAAATAGAAATATTTAACAACATTTAATGATATAAACTCAAGATTCAGGAAATAAGGATGGAATTGTAGAGTATAAGTCACCAGACACAGTAACAGTTTAATGGGACTGTGAGAGTGAGAGCAGAAAGATCATTCTAATTCTTCTGATATAGCAACTTCCATGAGTTGATATCCAAATTTTTTTATCAAATGGCAGCAAAATGTCTTCTCCATGAAATCAGGAAGTTGGTGACTATAAAGTTTAGACAGTGAAGGTCCATCAGTGGTAATCTGAAAATCATGAACAGGACTTTTGCTAGGAAAGCATTTCAGCATTTACAGAGAAGCATGGCTGAAATGCAGTTTTGGTTCTTCTGATGGATGTTCACAAAATCAGGCATGGTTTAGGACAGGAAAGTTTGCTTATGGATTCCTGATTCATCTTCCAGACTTCACAGAGATTAAGTATTTTTTCCAAGACAGTTTCTTAATATGTTTCTTGTAAATTAGAAAAATTAATCTTCTTTAATTGCTTTTTTGTAATTAAAGTGAGGACTAGAAGCTAACATTCACCCAAAGAACACAGTTTAATTACCTTAAATGTTTAAAGTAACTTGAAGAATATGTAGAGCATGTCATTTAAAATATCTCAAACAGTTCATTTCTGTACATGATAACTTGTCTTAATTACTTAATGTAAAAGAAGCTCTGCTAATTTCAAACACGTACCAGCTTCCACGGGGCCAGAAATGGATAAATCTGGGGTAGTATGGACATTGGAAACACCATTCCCTCACTCTTTCTGGAATTCCCCATTTAGCTTGGCCCATGCATGTTTGTTTCGTTTTTAAAAATCTACTTACTCATTTAAACTTCTGGGGGTACAGTGGCATTTATTTTAAAAGCTGGCTTTTATTTAAATCATCATGCTTCCAAAGGTAAAAAAGAACATAGTGTTGGAGCAATGCTATTCACCTCAGCTAAGAATTTCCACCCTCAGATTTCTCTGCTTGCTTTCATGTGTGCACAGACAGCAAGTTTCCAAACATGGCCATTCTCTGGCAGACATTAGTGTTTCTGATATACTTAAACTGTTGACATAAATCATACAACCAGAGGCTGAAAATATTTTGAAGTTTGGAAAGTGGTGCACATGCTTCCACATATGCACAAATTACTCATCTATCTTCTAATATAAAATGTGCATCTATTTACAAACAGTTTGTTTAGACATATTTCTACATAAATTTCGTTTCTAGACCTTCTTTTATGTGTTCTTAAATACTGCACAAAGCAGTAACACATAAATGGTGTTCAGACACAGTGTAATACCTAGTAGTGATGAGAGCACGCATATACTTTCTCTAGCTCAGTAGCTGCACAGGAAACAGTTCCAGGTTCCTTCTTGTATCCAAGTTTTTCTACAAAAGAGCTATCAATACAGCAGGCACTCAGAGATACTTAATTTGCAGTGACAGCTAGTTAACTTTCTGTGTTTTAAGAGATCTGGTTACCTGTTCTAAACTTCATTTTACCTTTCATCACTCTGAATCATCAAACAATGAAAAAGTGAAAGAAACTACTTCCCAACTCACATTTCATTTTCCCTGTATAGAAATGTTCCATGAGATTATATAAGTCTGTGCAATCGTGGAGCCAGATTAAGATAAAGTAACAATGCAGAAAAACAGAGGAAGGCTCCTGAATCTCACACAGAATCTCTAACTCAGGGTTTCCTCAAATAGCTGCCTACATTCCTTCTTTAATTTTAAAAGTTCGTAAAACATTTAGTTTTGCTCCAGATGACATTCAAAGCTATGAGTTCTTTTCAACCCTATTTGGTCATGCCCAAGCAACAAATACCACCCTGAAAAGCTGATGTCATGTCCATGTTAAAAGCATATCTAATGTGTTCCTACAGGACTGTGACATAACCACTGTATTTTTAAAACAATTGAGAGACATTTTAAAATAATATTGGCAGCATTTGGCTAATCAATGGGAAATCTCACCTTCCACAAAGCAAAGCAAGTTCAAATCCACATCAACCACTTGTGGGGAGAAATGCAGCAGATACAGATGATACAGATGAGGCTAGGTCTGAGTGAAATCATTTCAACTAGGACTGTGCCACTTTGCAACCAAAAATGCAAGATTTAAGGCATCAGATGGCATATAAATGAGTTCCTCAGCCTGCAGCACAGAAGTGAGAGCATGCGGGGGAGGTGGTGGCTAACAGCCTCTATTCCTAGCATTGCTTCAGGGAAGGGGTTGTGGAATTTTTTAGATATTCTTTTAAAGGTTTGTGTAAAACAAAACTGTATGGATGGGAGCAGGTATCACCACCTTAAAAACACGGGCAGTTAGTTGTTTTGACAAACCAGATACATGTCCTTCCACTAACTAGAAGATTCTAGAATCTAGTCAAGCAATGAATTTAAACTAGAGTAGGGCAGGTTTAGATTAGACATTAGGAAGAAGTTTTTCATCATGAGGATGGTGAGACACTGGAACAAGTTGGCCAGAGAGATGGTCTTGATGAAGCAACCTGATCTAGTTCAGTACTTACTAGGATTGGACTGGGGGAGCCTTTCAAGGTCCCTTCCAACCCTATGTTTCCATTCTATCATCCTTGGAGCTGGATTCTGGTTTTGGAGAGGTGTCCAACAGTGGCTGCCATTAAGACCTGGAAGCAGGGTGGAGGTTCAGATCATGCCTTTGTGTAATTGTTTGCCATCAAGAAGATCTGAATTGACCTTAAGAGTCACTGAAAGCACTGCAGGACCCATATTTCTTCTGAGGAGGGGTTCAGAACCAAAGGATGAACAAGTAATTGAAAATCCTTTGGAATCAGCACTGAAAGTCACATACATAATGTAAATTAAAAAAAACCAAAAACCAAAAGAACCCCCAGAACCTCAAGTTGGACAGTTTTATGATAGCCCAGGAACTGATATTTTCATCAGCTATTGGTAAAATATAGCCTGTAGCTAAAGTTCATGTTAGTGTGCAATGCTATAGGAAAATTCCTTTTTCAACCAAATCAAGAGAAAAAATTATATAACACAGTTCCATGGGGAATTTTTCTGTGACAGTTGACAGCCATTAGGCTTGTTTGATACTAATGAGGGCAGACAGCTATATAAGCTATTTCCCTCATCCGCAACTATTTAACTTCTAAATTTGTGCTCAAAATCCGTTTCCAGCTTCAGCTGCTTTTTCTGGGTTCTCTTTATTTCTCTGACTAATCTGAATGTCATTTTAATGTCTTGCATAGGCATGGTAAAGTCCCTAAAAGGACAAGTGAGACAATGAAGATATCAGTGAAATCAGCATTTTATGCCACAGGATGTTTTCCCATCCTGGCTGTTTAAATAAGGTCCAGAGCCTTCTTTTGACATTTTGCATTTTTTTATAATACACACAGACTTATTAACATGACATGGTTGACACTGAAGCACTGTGCCTACCCAGAATTGCAGTAAGGCAGACTTGGCCTAATCCTGCCTCCAGTAAGAGAAACTTCCAGTGCTATCCTGATGAGCTCCATAAATCTCACTTTCTGGCAAGATCAACACACGCATGCTCTAAGCCCCCTGAAACTTTTCAGCTTTAACTGAAAAGTTTTTGTAGCCCAAGGATCTCTCCAATTACTATACCAATATCTACACACTGCATTAGAGTCCAGATAAAGGGGAAATTCAGAGACCCTTTCCAAAAGTAACCAGTAGCTGGGTGATGGCTATCACTGGGCAGGAACAGAGAGATCTAAAATCTATCTGAACAAAGCAGAGTAGAGACTTGAAGTTTAAATGCCTTTTCCTTTCTACCCAATTTCTCCTCTATCCTTCCATCTTCACAAAACTCATTTTGGCTTGATACAAATACTTGTTTCTGAAATACAGATTATCGGGAGACACAAATCCAGCATATTATGTTTCCCTCCTCACCTCTGATAATTTTTTCCTCTGACAAAACCATGGCAGAAATAACAATAGCATGGTAAAAAGTTTTACTTTACTGAATATGGCTGATTGCTGCCAATGGCTTCATTTTAATAAAAATAAGTAACTGTAATTTTTTCTTGCATTTTTCTCAGTGTACTACCAGTGAAAAAGGTACAGGTCTGGTATTTTTCATAGTGTGGGTACTTTCAATTATCTGAATTCTCATTCCTTTTTCTTGAGAACATACCTTGTGTCTCTAACTGACAACTTTACCAAGTCAGCTGAGTGGAGAAAAACCCAACCAGCTCTTGTAAGCATAGAGGCAGCTTTCTGTGGTAGATTTTGTTTTACTTAGAATTAGGGATGTAGAATTAGGGAATTATGATACAGGTGTCACCACTACAGGTTGCACATCCATGTATTCTCTTTCTTAATTATAACAAAGTTTACAGTTCTGTTCAATTTTAACTGCAATATTAAATTTTGGATATTCCAACTTCATTGCTCCAAAGGAGTTCCTAGTAAAGGACAGAGTTTTATCTTTCTGTCTCTTAGAAGTCCTGTTGTTGGGCCTTCGCTTCTTCCCTTGAAAACAGAAACTAGGCTTAGACTCTGAGAGCAGGGACAACTCACAGAACGAAAACATAAGGCATAAAGAAACCACAAACAAGTATAAGCTACATAGTGTATAAAATTATCAAGTAATATGGGGGAAAAAAAAGATGAAGGAAAGAATTACACTTCAGCAACCTAAGCAGTAAGATCTGAAATTAATAAAGTGGGGTTTTTAATTTTCTCAAGCAATGTAGATTAAAAACAGTATGGACTAACTTTTGGAGCAGGAATTCTTCAGAAACTTAGATTTTTATTTTCTTGCTCCTACAGCGTCTAACAGTAGAATATAATTATATCAAATTTCTGCTCATTAATCATATTTAGTTAATTTCAATGAATTTTTGTCCTTAAGCCTGTTCACTGATATAGAAACACATATTTAAGTAAGTGTTTAAAATTTCACTTGTGGTTTTAAAATTAACTCTCCATAAGATAAATGGTTCTGTTTCTTTTCCAAAGGTAGAATCATGATTCTGGGTAGAAGAAAGGTGCTGAAGTGCATTATGAAGGCTATCAGCACTATCAGCATCATTAGATGACTTTGCAATTGAGGATGCTTTTTGGCCATACATGAATCTGACCAGCAGATAGAGTTAGTCATATTTGCTGAGAGGAAAATGCAGCAATGTGAACTACCTATCATTTAGGCTACCAAAAGAAAAAAAATAAGCATTCTGCACTCCCATGGTACAATATGCAGTACCAAGTTCTGTGCACTGTTACAACCAGACACAGTCCATAATTTAGAACATGTCAATTACTCAACAGATATCAACTGCTCATTGAATTCATCATCATGAGGCATGTAATGCTTCAGCAGTACTTGCTAGCCCTTTGTCTATACAGTACTTCTGGCTTTATTTACAAATGCAGTTTTTGGCATGTTCTGTGTTTAGAGGTATTTTCTCTTGCTCCAAATACTGCAGAAATCAGTATTCTTACTGACACCCAGGTAGTCTATTCACATTTCAGTTTTACTGTCATAGAAATTCTTAACTGCATTTTTAAAGCTGGTAGGAGACCACATAATAAGACACATTTAACCTGTGATAAGATCATCTATGGACTTGTTACTTACTGGAGACAGTCAACAAATATATTTATTCCTTGAAGAATCTTTATTCATTTAATCCAATTCAAGATATGCTTCCTGTTAGAATGTAATTTTATGTCTTCCTGCACTCTCAGAACAACCATCCAAAAGTACAGTTTTCAAGAGATAAACCTACTTGCACAGGAATAGCAACTGTTGTTTCAAAGCAAGCTCTTTCACACAAATAATTTCTCAGCAAAGGGTTTGCAACTAGTTGGCAAAGCAATTTACACCTACCTGAAGAGCAGACATGGTGTTGACCACATCATCTATGTGAATTTTGCTCTGGGTTACTGCATTTTGCAGAAAATAATCTCTCAGTAAAGTGAAAGCTTTCTTCCAGTAACCATAATGTACACCTAAATTGCAATAGCCTGTCTTAAAGCAAAAGGTCTAAGAAGCCAAGTACAATGACAACAGTTTTCAGAGGTATACACTTAAAGACTTACTGTGATGATTAGTCCTTTTTCCTGGAAATATTTAACCAATGGGACAGCATTCTGCTTGAAATTCATTAGTCTTCTCTGAGTGGCTTTCAGGTTATCATCAGGTCTCCCTTGCTGTTCAGCACGCTTCAGTAGCCTTTCTTTCAGCCTTTGACTGGAACATGCCAGAAACACCACCAAATCTGGAGTACAGATCTGTGGAAAGAGCAATACAGCAAGTCTGTAATTAATTTGACTGTTCACCACTATAGGACTTGGGATTTCCATTATTAAGTGAAGCTCAGATATGCTGTATTTGTGTAAGCTGGAATTTGAAAAACTTATTCATCTATTGTGGGTTTTTAGAGAAATTTGTAGGCAATATGGTTGGCTATTTTGTCTTACATGAAGGTCAGCTGGTTTCATCTGAAATGCTTCAATCAAAAGTTTTAATGAGAAGATTTTACTTCATCCCAGAAACCTTATCATTGTTTGCATTACCTTACTATAACGTCTCATGTTCTTCAGGAAAATGGTTGTACGGTTTCCATCTAAAAAGCCTGTTAGCAAGGTGGCACTTAAAATCCAGCAGCCACTATGAAGCTAAGTGATGCCTGGGGCCAGGTGATGGCAGATCTGTATCAGGATCCAGTTTCTTATGATCCTTTCTCTTCTTCTGTACATCTCACCCAAGCTTGAGCGTGCTTCTCAAAAAACCATGTAGCAGATACTACTGTGTGAAGAAGGAACTGATTTATATCTTAATGTTTTATACATTGCTGTTGAGGGCAAAAAAACCCAATTATTCTTCTGAATTCTGTCAAGGTCCCTCAACCCAAGGATGTTACATTGGCTAAAGACAGCCAGAAAATTATTAGCCAAGTTTTTTTTTTAAAGCCCCATCTAGTTGAGTTTCTGTCATTTGAGGAAAACAACCTGAAATACAGTCTGGCCTTTTCTGGTTCTTCTGAAGCCAAAAGAAACAAATACAGCTTTTCAAAATTGGAACGATGGTGATTAGCCTTTACAAAGGAGGTCACTGGAAGAGTAGGATTGGATAGAAGGAAGAAGAAAGTGGCTAAAAAGCCAAGCCAGTTTCAAACAATTTTCAAACAGTATGGGACAGTCTGGTAAGAACCACCAGCAAGCAGGATGGTGGCCTCTTTATACTTACATAAAATCAAACAGTGTTTGAAAGAAAATCAAATTAGCTTTTATGTACATTGTAGACTATTGGAGACATGCGAACACAAACTACTAACCATACCCCCAAAATCAGAATTAAGGTAATATTTAATGTGTATCTATTACATTAAGAAACAATTCACCTTGTAACTATTTAAGTAACTGCCAGAATCCTACCTCCAACACACATATCTCAATATCAACATAAAGAGTAACCGTTCTCCCCCTTTCCAGGCTCTTTTAAATACATAATTGGCAGTTATTCTAACTTTTCATGGGATGAATTAATTATGACAGTTGATATTACTACCATGTAATAGTTAAAAAGAACATACTAACATATTATTTTGCATGAATAAGCAAGTTTGGACATTATAGTCATTGTTAGGAGCATAAAGTAGTATACAAATCCAAACTATGACACAGATTCTGAAAAAAAAAATTGCTGCAGGTTTCAAAGCCTTTTGTGTTGTAGAACACTATCACATGAAAGGGAATCGTTGATGCACAGCGCAGTGGACTAAGGACAGAGATGTCTCAAGTACCACTGTGGATATCTGGCTGCCTCTTGATGCCTCAGAAATTGTAACTGAAAATCTACTAAAGTGAAAGACAAAAGGTTATACAAGTGAGTGGTTTTATTTAGCACTTCCATTTCTGCAGATCCCAATGACAGCAAAGAAAGATGGTATGAAACTTTTAGATGCTTCAAGTTGCAGTTGGCCACATCTTCACTTTCAATGCTTGTTTCCAGACATCTTCAGTACTGGCATCTATCATGTATTCAGATCTATGTCACATCAGGCCTCCTCAAGTGTAGGACCTAAGCTTCTGCATATCACATACTTAAACTTATAGTAGTAAACATTACATAGAATACTTACAATAAACAGATATCCTGTTAAACTATTTGTGCCGAAGGAAAATGGGGAAAGAAACATGGTCTCATGTTCCAAACCAACAACTTTCTGCAGCAAGAAACTGTGTCTGCCTCAATGCAGCCCCACAGCAAGGGAAGGATCTGAAAGCCACCATGACTCCATCAGGTATGCAGGTCTCATCTGCCTGGTTCCCACAAACTACACTGGTTTCAGAGATAGGTTCCTTTAAAGAAAACGGGAAAGCATGTCCTGGGCCTTTTTTTTTCCTAGCTCTAAAACGCAGATAATAATGAACTACAACATAGTAATTACCATGGAAAAGCAATTAATTAGATTTTAGTTATTTCCTTTTGCTTCTAGAAATGCAAAGTTCTCTACAGGAGCTGAGTAGTGGCAGTGTTCTTAATTTTTCCACTAGTAACAGCAAAAACACCTAAGACTAAGAATCCTGAAAAATAGAACTATTTTTTCTGACACTTTGGCACTTATAATTTGAAAAACACTTCACAGACAGAAATAAAAAGTCAGGGAAAGTAACAGTTGAAAACTCTCAGCTTTGCTTCAAATGAAGTATTGCATGAAAGGATTTTTGAAGTGAAAAATAAAAGGCTATTCCAGCACGTGAGGTAGGAATACAAAGCACATTCTGATAATGTGATAGCTCTATGAATTCATCTTCTACCTGCAGAGCACACATTTTTACCATCAGAATGTAGCTGAAAAAACATTGAATAAACACAAGTCTTTGCTTGGTTTTAGGTGCACAAAAGGGTAACATCTCTTCTATATCCATAGGTATACAGATAGAGTAGTGCGACATATATTTCTTCTACATGCATTTACTACCTTCAGGTTAAACCCTTGAAATGCTATCAATATTTCACTCCTGTTTTCATGAGCCACTCTGCTTCCACTTGCCTCGAATGCTGCTGCCTGCAAGACGTGCTTATAAATACTTTAAGTTGGAATGTTATAGGCTAGTGTGAACATATGGATAGCTGGGATTACTTCTGGGGAAACAGAGCTAGTTCTCCTACATAAATATGAGTACAAATGGCTTTTTTCCTAACAAAGGAGAAGATTTTTCTATGACTCATTTGGAAACAAAACTCTTAGCTCAGAACTAATTGCTGTTGAGTTTTATGACTATGGAGTAAGTTTTATTCCAAGACTCAGCTTGTAGAAAAGGTGAACAGAACCAGCACACTCAGGAAAACTGGATCCTTTCATGCTGATTTACCACATCACATTCATCTTAGACTGAAAGCAGAGGGTGGTACTCATGAACAGAAATGCATGTGAGGAAGCACTGTGGGCTTAGGAAACGAAACTTCTATTTACTATTTACTTCTATTTACTAACTGTAGCTCAGCAGAAGGGAGAATCTTTGCCTAAGAGAACAGACAAGTTTCTGATAATTCACAACCTTCTGAATTTTAAATGAGACAAAGAGCATATGGCATCAACTCAGAATAAAATTGGTGGGTACATCCTCTCTTTTTCAGAATAGTATTTCCTAGTTAGTAAATCCTACTCTCTTTGGGTCTGAATCTCCTTTCTAAACTGGAACAAGGAATAAATGCAGAGTACCTGTGTGAAAGTTGTTGGTATTACTGACATAACGGACTATATGGGGAAAGATGCTCTTTTCTCTCTGGGAACATTTTCTACATCTCCTCTTGTTAGTGAGAGTAGCATGGTAGTTTGCTAGAAATTAGATGATTACACTTTCTCTCATTATTCCTGATTAGGTAAAAGATGAAAATGCTGTGTTGCTTAATTCCTGGTACATTCTACTATATACTTGAAAACTTAACTGAGAGCTCATTAACAACTGCCATTAATTTAACAGTGCATTTTATTGTAAATGGTAAAGGTTACTAGCAATCTACCTTATGTCCATTGTATGGGTGCTCTCCCTAGTAATTACCAATTAGCTTATTATAGTTCATCTCCACTGGGTTACCACTCTGTGCATTTTTTTTCTTGGTTTTAGATAACCAAATCATGAATCACACTGTCAAAGAACAAATCCTGCTGACACTTTTTTTTTTTTTTCTGATAACCGTTTTTGAACTGTATTCACACTGCACAAGAAGTAAGCTTCCATCAAATTGCCCATTTGTTCCCCTAATAACTGACTGAGAGAGGCAAGCGTCTTTAGGGAGAAATGATTCAGATTTTCACCTGTGCACAGCAATGAGCTGATGGGAATCCCTAGGTGTAAACACTAATGCTACAGAGAAAGGTCTAGGCAGACCTCTGCTTCAGAACTGCTCAGCAGACACCTCCATACAGCCTCAATTCAGAATGTGAGGTCATCTGCTATGGGTCAAGGACCAGCAATGAATGAGCCCTCCTTTGGCTCTTTGGCTGGTACAGGAAAAGAGAAAGCCTGAGGTCTAGGGGTCTCTTATCCAGCAGAAAATTGACTGCTGCTTGCCTTTCCTGGGAAGCTTAAGCTTCTGGGTAGATGACAAACAGTAAAACCGTTCCATAAGCTTCCTGCCTCAGGCTTGGCTTTAAGAAAGTTAAGTAAAACCAAAGAGGGACAAAGAAAAGGAATGAAAGGAAGCATTGCAATACAGATGTGCTGATGTGCTAGCCTTCCCACTTCTCATAGAGATAATTGAGCAGGGGACAGCAGGGGACTGTGTTTGAGGCTCATCAGCTTGGAACAATGATGTGGAGATTTGGTAGAAGGGAGGCAGAAGTTGAGAAGGCAATGAACTGAAAAAGACACAGAACATAATGCAGAAAAAAAATACCTGTACCAGAACAAAAACATATAGCAAAGAACAGACTGTTTCTCATTAAGATTCAGAGAAAGGTTTCATTCATTCTCCTAGCTGTTCTGGAGCCCACACTCATGGCCAGTGACAGTGCGGTTTTTCTTTCAGAACCTCTTTGCAAAGCATGAACTTGGCAGTCAGATCACCACAGGGCAGCTGAGCACAGACACCAGTGTCAGACTTTGAGGGGATTGCTGGCATCATTTCTGGTTGGAGGTTTAACTCTCAGATTTGGAGAAAAAGGACTGCAAGCATCTCAGTCTATGAAGCCGTGAGAGGGCACATCAGAGGGCACAGCATTTTATCCCCGTCTACATAGTTTGTTCCACTTTAGCCCAATTAAATCCCATAATTTTCATAAGGAATAGCTGAAAAGGTAACTCAAAATAAGCCAAGATGAACTAATTATTCTTTGTAGGTGTAAGAGCATCTATGAATATTCTTAAGGACATTTTATAAAAGAATCAGGTAAAATTTGCTTCTGTTTGTTATATAAAACATTATGTTAGTTCTTAAAATATAGTCGTCACCTGTGCCATATAAAGCAAAAATATTTTAAAGATAATTTCTACAAAAATGCTTTCTTATTGGGGAATTAAATTACAGTCATTATTGGATATTATTTCTAATATGTGTTCAACATTTCATTTCACTGTAAAAAACTAGTTACAGTTAATATATTTTAAGCAAATTTAATTTGTACTTACTCTGTTGAAACTAATAGGGTTAATGTTGGTGAAGAAATTGCTGAAATCAGAAGGAAAGTTCTGCATGAATGAGTGAGACTGGGGAGAAAAACTCCAAAACAAACCAGTTATTGGAATTAACCAGAAAACAGTGAAGTGAGAAATTGTTTCTCCTGGGAAGGGTAAAAACTTATTGCTATGTAAGAGATTACACTGAAAGTCAAACTGCAGTTTCTTATTCGCAAGTCATTTGAGTTCAATACACCAGTCAGAGGCACTTCATTGCAGTGGTACTGGAGAGGAAGACATTTAGCATGCTTGAGCATGCTGCTACTGTAGGTGACTTGCTGAATTTCAAGCTGTCAGGTTAATGGTAAATAAACCATTTTCTCCTGGCGTTTTTGAATGTGTGCTTGGAATCTCAACACCTTTCTGCTATTTGCAGAGATCACAGATACCTTAAAAATTTGTGGTTTAGGATAGCTCTATTGCCTAGACTCAAAGGCTAAATAAATCAGCATTGAATCTGCACTACTGCACAGCAGGATTTCAAAACTGTCAAAATCCAGATATAAGCACATATTTAAAACAAGGATATAAATTATAAATTGTTTGCTTTTTAAGCATTGAAAAATCAATGTTTTCAATTTTCCTCCACAACCATGACCCCTTTAAAGTTTGTTTCAAAGAGAGAGGTGAGATTCCCATAGTTACATGACTTCAGGCCTCTATTAAAAGTGTTGGCAGCATTGACTGAGCTTTCTGGAATTAAAAAATGGGAGAATGAGGATTTGGCAATAACCCAAGACCTCCAATGAGAGAAGCGATATGTCATGTATTCAGTCCTAAAGAGGAAAAAAAGGCCTTCTTTCAACTCAGATAAGAAGTTCAGAGAAAACTACAGTGCTGATGGCTAATGAGGGTACAACGAGCAGTTGACGATTAAGAAATGAAGCTGGTGTAAGTAAGTGACCAGAACAGAAGAGTTGCTGCTGGTTGGCAAGCACTCTTGAAAGTCTGAAAACGTCACTGATGGCACTGTAAACACTTCTTTCCTGCTCAGAATATATGGATGATAGAAACAGTGATAGTGGTATTGGCAAAGCTCAACAAAAGCGATGAGCAAAAAGCTCTTATGCAAACATAAAATTCCTCAGATGTGTAAAGTGATTTTTAATCCACTTACACCAGATTGACATTATTGCTTTGAAGCAATGTTTGTTACTTCTGGCTTCTAGATCTGAGCAGAAAGAGAAATACTGTGAGTACTGCAAATGGTACATTGCATTATCTTAGGCACTTTAGCCACTGAGATGTAATGTGTTTTAGTACAATTCTGCCTAGCAACACATTGAGAACTTACTGTCCACAAGAGAGTCTGGCAACACAGCAAGGAAGAAATCATCATCTTTTAGCTATACCTATGTTTGGGAATGATCGTCTAAGTTGGTTTGCTTTGACTCGTTTACTAAAAATAACATCTTTTCCTAGAGAAAAGTTCAGCTTCTGGATTAGTCAAAAGGATAAAAATGTGCCGGCAGGATGAAGAGCAATGACAAGTGAAGTTCAAAAGGAATTCATGTATTTCTATACTAGGATATTATGCAGGACAGTTATTGTATAACTAGAGTTCAGACATACATGTATTAATTTGATTTTTCATGAAGATATTATGAAAGCTCAAATAGAATCACATCTCAATAACAGCTACGGGAGCCATAAAACTCAAGGAATTACTACAGCATAAATAATTTGTAATGAGAAAGATATCTGAAAGTACAATGCATTTAGATTTTCACATGTGCTTGCAAGAGAAAACAGGCACCTCAGCTAACCTTTTCCATTACTAATACAGTGAACCACTTCCAATATAAATTAATCTGTTTTTACAATAACTCAGCACAGTTCTTACTGGTTGAAAGCCATGTAATAACATAAATAAAAACGTTCAATAACCAGTGCTCAGGGAACTACAGTGTTAGTATCTGGGAGCAAAATGGATTTTATGCCCTTTGTGCCATGCCTTTCAGTTATTCAGCATCTAATGTCTACAGTATGCACAGCTGGAGAAAGGGGAGATGTGGTTAGAACAGAAACTGTCCAGTTTTTCTCCTGGTCCATCTTTTGCTGATCACTGAGTCCAAGCTTTGACTTCCCCATACATTATTTGATGTTGAGTCCAGATACTTTCTTGACCCCACTGCATCGCATCCTCACAAAGAGGAACAACATACAGATAACAAAACAATATAGACTTCTTACAGTTAATAAAAACCCATACAAGCTTGCTTTCTTGAACTATAATAACAGGGCTTTGCAGCCTGTTTTGTTTATAGACCTTCTATTTTCCTCACATTTTTTCAGTCTCTGTTCAGCCCTACCTGCTCCCTCAGTGTCTTGTATTACTCATCTCTGTTTCCATTCAGTTCAATAACTTGTCCTTCACATTTCCCCCCTACAATTTATTTTTGGTATTCCTGGAGTTTGTTGCTGTCTGTGTAAACAAGGGCAAAAGAGAAAGCCTATACAGTGGAAAATGCTCTTTAAAAATGAATGCTTCTTTGTTTATTTCAAGCTTCTATGTGATTATAAATAAATACCCATCCCAACACACTAAAATGACGAAGGAAAAATGAACAGCCACTCTTGTCACTGCTGCTCATTCTTCCCACTGACATCCACTCCATATACTATGTGGCTTACAAAACTGAGAAAGCCAGAATACTCTATTTACCCTTATGAAAACTCACTATCAATTTTTAATTTAAATAATTAAGTCCAAAAGTGCACTAGCTGCTTTAAGGAACAAACAATTACATAAAGTCACTTTTTGAAAACACACTACTGCATTTTAGAACCTTTATAATCAAAATAGTTAACTGTTGTGAGGAGATGGACTTATGTGAGGCATTTGACACTCTCCTGCATGACATCCTGGTCACCAAACTGGAAAAGAATGGGTTTGACAGATGGACCACTGGCTGGATAAAGAGCTGGTTGAATGGTCGCACTCACAGAATTGCAGTCAATGGCTCATTGTCCAAGGAAACCAGTGACGAGTGGTGTTCCTCAAGGATCAGTACTGGGACCAGTGATATTTAACATCTTTGTAGGAGATATGGACAGTGGGATTGAGTGCACCCTCAACAAGTTTGCAGATGACACCAAGCTGTATGGTGCAGTTGATTCACCTGAAGGAAGGGATGCCATCCAGAGGGACCTTGACAGGCTTGAGAGGTGGGCCCATGCCAACCTCATGAAGTTCAACAAGGTCAAGTGCAAGGTCCTGCACCTGGGTCGAAGCAATCCCAAGCACAGATACAGGCTGGGTGGAGAGTGGCTTGAGTGCAGCTCTGAAGAGAAAGACTTGAGTGTGTNTGGCACATTAGAGCCACAAAAGTACACAGCTCTGGTGGACACTGGAGCACAGTGTACCCTTTTGCCATCGAATTATAAAGGGACTGAAACTGTTACTATTTCTGGGGTGACTGGTGGGTCTCAGGAACTGACTGTACTAGAGGCTGAACTGAGCCTAACTGGGAATGAATGGGAGAAGCATCCTATTGTCACCAGCCCAAATGCTCCGTGCATCCTTGGCATTGACTTCCTCAAGAGAGGATATTTCAAAGACCCAAAAGGGTACCAATGGGCCTTTGGTATAGCAGCTGTAGAGACTGAGGATGTTAGGCAGCTGTCTACTTTACATGGCCTTTCAGATGACCCTTCTGTTGTAGGATTGCTGAAGGTTAATGAACAACAGGTGCCAACTGCTACTTCCACGGTGCATCGGCGACAAGCGGTTCCCCTAAATGCAACCTTTGAAATGGCTTGTGTCATACAACCTTTGCTGCTGTTTTCAGGTACGTAAGCATGGTCTGTCAGAGAAAGTATTCACCTATGATGAAGTTATTGATAGCAATAAGAATTACTACGTATTTAGAACTTTTATCAGCAGATCTCAGGTTTCTAAAGGGGATGTCTTTGCAAGAACTAGGTAGAAGTATTACAGAATAATGAGACTTGATTATTTGCATTTTGTGGGATTTCACCATTTTCTTCTGAAGGTTGTTTCATCACTTAATAGATCTTCAAATTATAAAGTGTCTTACTATTTAATCAAAATTTTATTTGCTGAAATTTCAACTAATTATTTCTCATCTTGTTATTTTTGCCTAACAAGTATTGCTCTGTTCTTCTGCACACTGCTAACAAGAAAGCTGCAACATTTCTGAGCTGTGGAAAACACACGTGTAGCATCTTTAATTGCAGGCCTACACGAATTATCACAACAGTTAATTACTAAACTCTCCACAACTCAATTGCACTTCCCATTGAGGGATCTCTGAGTGCCTGAAAAATGCTAGCATGTTAAATGTAAATAACCCAACATGCCACAGATTAGTCAGCCTCAGCTTAGGAAGGAAGATAGGTATCTATCTGCCGATATGCCCTATTTCTTAGTACAAGTCTTTCCTACTTCTGCGTGTAGCATATGGCTTACTTAAACAGAGAATTTTAAAGAAACACAAAGCATACTGTATTTCTTTAAAATGCAATTCCAAGATAAAGCAGTGAACATATCCCACTGGATTAAATAGATATCATGTATTAAAATCCATACACCCTTTTTACATTTATTTTCACTTTCATCCTCTCTTCCCCTAAAAAATAAAAATAAATACCAATTTATAGCATCTTTGAAGCAGCAGCACACAAAAGGAGCCAAAGTTTTCAATTTATGTTACTCTATCAGTCTTTTTTCCATATAGTTTTCTGTAGTTGACAAGAGCAAACCAGGCTGGTAGAGGGGAATATTTTAAATTAAATGCAGAAACTCTATAGAAGCATATAGAAGCATATAGAGTGGTTCAAAGAGAGGGGTTAAACCTGTATGAAACAGTGTCCATCATTCTCCCCTTCTACAGTATGATATTGCCAGGGCTTTTTCTATTACCTCTAGGACTCCACTTCTCAGTGGTGTTACTAATGAACCCTATGATGGGTGCTCAAGTGTTGTTTAACTGGTTTTCCTTAGTTGAAGGAGAATATGACCCTAGGATAGGTCTAAGCACTTAATTTGACTCCTGTCAGTTCTTGCCAGTTTCACATCTATCATCCTTTCATGAAACACAACATCAGTGCAAAATTACAGCACAAAGAAATGCACTTAAGTCACACAATACACTGGACAAAAAATGGAAGAAGGAAATGACCATTAAGCTTCTGCTGTTTCATTTATAAAGTATCAATCTTCTCTTTTGTTAATTATAAGGAGATATAGCTGTCAGTTACTGGCTATTTCCTGTAATAACCATTTTGTTTGTTTCCTTTAATTTCCTTAGCTCAATCTTCTAAATATTGCCCAGAATAATACCTTATAAAATCATACTAATCAAATGCTTCATTAGCTGCTTTCTTTTGTTACTTCTGTCTTGGCAGTGCCACTTAGAATTCAAAGTATAGAAATGTAGTAGACCAGCAATTGTGAAGGAGTTCGAAATGCTTTGCATGAAGGGAGCTCTAAAAATTCATCACTGAAACTCCAACCTCTGCTTGTGACCATAGCTGTTACATTAACAGCACTTGATCAGAAAATGACATAAGCTGTTTGTTTTTCCACTGAATTTAAGTATTTTTAGATTAGTTTAAAATACACACACAAAACCAACACGTGAATAGGACTAGGAATACAGTTTTAACTGCCTAAACCTTAAAATTGTAGTTTAGAATAACAAAATCATCTACATTTCTAAAAAAGTGTAATTTCTGGTTTAGAAAAACTTGAAAAATATGGGTAGTCTTAACTCTTATTTTATTCCAATATTTTTCAGTACTCTTTAATAAACTTGAGATTAGGAGCACTGTGAAGATATGGATTGATTCAAGTATGTTTCTCTTAATGTAGATTAAATTTAAGAAATAGATACATAAATATGTCTTCCCCCTTTCTACATCACTAAGATACAAAAAATATTAATTGTTAGACTGTATATTATTTTCTTTTTCATCCTTAGAGGATTTTCGTTACTGAGAGAAAGAGGCTTGGATTATTGGTTAGATTATCACATCATCTTTTTACAAAACAGTCTGTCTTCAGACAGAGCGTTATATAACATAAACCAAAAGAAGAACCCTTTGTTAACTAGTAACTATTTGCAAATGCTCAGTCAGAAACAACATGCTGTGTTGCTTGGACTCTTACTGATGATTTCATATTGTAGAGATAAGCAAGCTATTTTATGAATAAAAACAGTATCTTACTTGGTCCTCAAAGGAGATTGCTTGGGCAACATCTCTGGGAAATCCATCAATCACTATACCCTCTTCATCAGGGATCTGCATCAGTCTCTGCTTTATCTCAGTTATGGTGGTTTCCTTGCATAGAGAAAAGAAGTTATTTATTCAACATTGTAAAGGAGATTTCCTTGATGGTCCATATTAGTGCAGTGAGTACAAATCCTTTGAAAGTAAACATTAACACAAGATACACTGTACCTGAGGGGCCAGTTCTCCAGTAGTAATTATTTTGGCAATTAGACTCCATTTTCTATTGCTGCTTGTGCTGTGGATCTTCTTCCGTAACAATTCACCAACTGATATGTAATTAAATCCATAACGTTCTGCTATTTTCAAACTCTGTGTTCCTTTACCACTTCCTGGACCACCTATTGGTAATCACAAGCAAAATATTAAATTAATCTATCATGTGAAGTACCCAATTGCATGTGAGATCTTTGCTACTGGTACCAATTTCCCAACCAATGTTAGCACGGACGTTGCATTTGCATGATTTATCATTTAAAAATGGGGCTCTTCTACCTGATAAGGGTAATAGTTTGTACAATGAAGTAAAAAAAAAGAACACAAATCCACAAGCAAAATGAAAATAAACTTTAGCTCATTCTACAACTGTTCCTGGAAAGGAATTTTTCTTAATTTGTAGTAGAGAAAGAAACAAATTAAGTGGTCCCTTCCTGAACTCTGTGAATCTGAAGCCAGAGACAGATAGTCTGAAGCGTACTCATGTCAGAAAGAATGAAATCAATGAGCTAGTCATGAAATTGAACTAATAAAATCTGCTTCCAAATATGCTTGCATGAGTTTCTGAGGCTTTCTAATTTTAAAATACAGAAAAATATTAAATAATCATCTGAGATGTTTCCATAGTGATATGGTACAAGGACTTTTATTGAACCACAATACTTCTGGTAGTGATGCTCAAAGCATCTGATAGAGAAGAAAAATTTTTAGGTTCAGCTCACCAGATAACTTGAAGAAGAGAGAGACCTTTCAATATAGCACTGGTGGAATAGGTATCAAAATCACAGCAAACAGCTACATTACATAGCAGGGGATGCTGAAATGAAGGTCAGCTCGACAGCAGAAACAAGAATGCATGTAAAAAACAAAATCAAACTCTGACCTAAAAGGATGTGGAAAAACAAAGAAAGTGGAATCCAGTACATAAAAATACATATATGTTCTGATAATAAATGTTTACGTACAGAAAACAAATGTTTTTATATTAATTCCCAATGCTATATTTCAGGATATCCTATATTTTCGGGATATATGCTATATTTCTCACACACTGTATTTTGTGTGTGAGAACATTGAATTTTATTTCCAAAAAAATTATGATTTATTAAAAAACATTTGCTATAAATTTTGGAAAATACATCAATGTAATTAAATATTAATACAGTGAACTGTATACTCTTAAGAACTTCTTGTTATTAAGCATAACTCTTCCTTTACCTGTATTATTCCTATAAATAGCATTTAAGCACTTATGTAATTAAAACAGATCTGACTGTAAGACAAGCTGTTTCTTCATTTATAGTTATGACATGCTCTGTGTCCCAGTACTGCACATCAGAGAGCTTTCAGTGACCAGGAGCTCTTCTGTATGCCTGAGGCTGTGATGGGAACTCTCCATCCAGCCTTTGTAACCCACATTGGGACCCATTTGAAGAGAATGCACAGGGAAACCTGCATATTGTTAAGGTGTTCCCATACCCCACCCCCAGTTTAATTATACCCTCAGGAAGAAAAAGGCTTTATCATTATTAAATTAGATTAAATAGCGCTTAAATCAAGCAAGTTAAGATAAATGGAAATACAAATATTTATCTGTAACATCCACCTAGTCAATACAGCTACAGATGTTCATAAAACACTTAAACAAAGAAATATACCTTATCTCTGTACACTGAGGTTATAAATGAAAAATGTTTTCCCCTCATTCAGTTCACCTGCTGTTTCTCTCCTAAAAAGGCACATGCTTTCTCTCTTAGCAGAATACGTTAGGTTTTACAGCTATTCTTCCATTTCAGTTCTTCTAAGTCATCTAGATGGGCTTAGTGTTTTCGGCTCAGACTCTCTCAGCTTAGCTGTCCTCTTCGTCAGAATAAAGGACATTTCCCTTCTGTAGATACAGAAGCATCTGATACACCAGAAGTCATCTCCACTAAAGTGGCTACGAAGCATTTCTGCTCTAGCTCTGCCCTGCTTCCTTTGAGGGCACGAGCATCCGTCCCCTTGACAAATTAATTAGAAAGAGTTTCTTCACCATGAGGGTGGTGAGGCACCAGAATAGGTTGCTGAGAGAGGAGGTAGAGGCCTCACCCCTAAAAGCACTCAAGGACAGGCTTGATGCAGTTCTGAGCAACCTAATCTAGTTTAGGATGTCCCTGCTCAATGCAGGGGCAGTTGGACTAGATGGGCTTTGAAGGTCTCTTCCAATTCTATGATTCTTTGAAAAGCATTTCCCCAAATCTCTCATGCTGTTTCATTCCTCTATCAAAAATATACCTGATACAAGTGTTAAAACAAGATAATTCCATGTAGTTTAGTTTATTACAGGCTCTTCATAATATAGATTGACAGTAAATTTAGAGTAGCTGATTCCCAGCATCCTTGTTCTTACATACATAAAACCAGAAGCGTAAAGAAGTGCAGCTAATTGTTCAGTGATTGCAGCCAGCTTGTGTGGAGCAGATTTTGCCAGGTGAATGAATGGGATATCACTCACTGCTGAGCTGTTTACTCACTCTGTATAAAAATTCCATAAGCAACTTTCTCTCTAGATATCAAGGCACATATTACAATCTAATCAGCATAACACATAATTAATACCTCTTATATGTGTATGTAATTTTTTCTGTCTTTATATATTTGTCTAATATTTATTAGTATTAATTTATGTGGCTTTATTTACTGGCAATAATCTTAACTGCTGGAAAAAAGGGGTGGTAGCTCATGTCTGTGCTTCTGAGCAAAGGGTTTATAAAGCATACTGGAGCCAGTGTTGCTCTTAATTCCTGCAGATGAAAGCTAGTAAAAACTAATAAAGTATTTGCTTTCATGTTCATAACCTTCATATATGTTTTGTTTTTACAAAAATAGCCTCTTATAGCCAACTAAGATTATCTACTTATAACCTAACGGGAAACATTCAGGTAATAAAATGAGAGATGTGATCGGATGTAAAGACATCTAACAGCAAAACACCGTAATTTATTGAACTATGTATTCATTTGACTCTTTGGTAAATCACACTGAGAAACTGTTCAGAAGAAAGGAAAATCAAATAATTTCTGTCTTTTGTTCTTTTCACTTATTCTGAGATTATACATTATTCAAGAAAAGCATGATTACGTATTTCTTAGAAGAGGTCTAGACTAGGGAACAGTTGCTGCATCTAAAATTACACTTGCTGACTGTTTTCAAGTGAAGATTTGTAAGCCCAAAAACATGCTACAGCAGTTGTTTCAATCTAGTTTTATCAATGGAGCTCAAAATTTCAACTTGACTTAAATTACTGCAAATTCAAAATAAATTCACATAATAAGATTTTTAAAAAGACATGATTTTAAAACCTAGCAGTGTAATGCATTTAACAAATCAACAGGCCAGTCAACTGATGACAGCACTGCCTTTGATGTATCCTTTAAACCCATTATAAAAGATATTCTTTTCATATCAACAAATATTTTAAACTAAATGCAGTTTAAAAACATACCAAACCATGGGACTCACTACACCAGGTTATTAATTTTTAAAGATTTTTGTATTTGGGGGTATGTCAATAATAAAAATATGTTTATCAAAACATGTTGGAAGCACACTTTTAAACACTGTATTGTTTCCTAGTATTGTAATGCCTTAGAAACTTAATTTTGCAGTGATTCAGATGTGTACCACCCTGGCTGCTTCCACATGATTTTTCTAAAATCCAGTCACATACTCACTTCTCAGCTATCACTTTACATTTCTCTAGGAGATTTTTCTGCAAACACAGAAAAAGAAAAAAAACCTCCACCTTTATCAGTGACTTCTCTTTTGTCTTGGAGTTACCTGGCTCATTATAGGGATGATAGATTTCAAAAAGCAAAGAAGTTATAAAGACCTTTATGGAAGCATTAAAAAGATCTTGGGCTAATGCAATATTAAATAAAAGTTCACCTAATAGGCAAAGCACATGACAGGTCTTTAACTTCTATTCATCTTAGCCCCCAAAGATGAATGGGACCAGTACCACTAGAGCAAGGCAGGCATTTTATGCAGACTGAAAAGCATGCAACACATTTTTGGTGTGCAGTTATTTGTCTCTTGAAATTAATAGCACACTTTTTTCATTTTCTCTCTTCCATTCACTATGTTAGTTATTCTTTCATTCTCTCCAGTATGTTTTTATGGGCTTACTCAATAGAAAGTCAAATTTGGGAGAAATGCTCTTGATACTGTAAAAAATTGGACAATAGCTGCTAAGCTACATATAGTACTATGTTTCTGTCAGATCACACTATAATAGACAGATTCAGAAAAACTCAGTTGGAAAATAAACCTGAAATAGCCTTTGTGCAATGTTTACAATGTTCCCTATATGAATGGGGGAAAAGAAAACCTCTGTAAAATCTGTGTCTGATCACTGTGTGCTGGTGTTCAAGTATTTCACTTCAAATCCCCCTGCAATCAGTTCCAGAGGTGAATGCCAATCTCTTTTTCTTTCACCTAATTCAAACCTTCATTCATCACTCCACTCAATAGAACTATATGGATTTCAATGCATTAAGAGCCTTCTGTGGTCACTGAAAAGGAGCCAGTTTTTCCCTTTTCTGAAAACGAAGGCTAGCTAATTAATGAAGATTCAAGAAAAGCATGTGTTATTTCTCCATCTAATTCAAGCTTTACAGTTCAGTGATGCATGAAGAGATTTGCATGTTGAGATTTGTAATTCCAAAACAAAAGATTAAGAATATTCAAATGCCTAAGCAATTCTTACGGCATATCACAAGTATCTAGAAAAATGCCTGGTTTTCTGTTTTCAATATATTTCAACAGCACATTTCTGAGAAATGCTGGACACAGAGCCTAGAAGACATGCTGTTCTTAGAGATCCCATTCTGTAATGTTGAGAAGACATTCCTATTCTCTTTTACTACACTACATGCTATTCTCTGTTGTGGAACCAATATGTCTCTTTAATATAAATATGGTTTTATATACTAAAAATGTGGTTCTCCATCTCCTGGCACCTGTGCTGTAACTACTTGTGCAGTCTTGAGAATCAGAGAATTATGCCTGGCAGTAAAATTTCCAAAGACAAGTATCCTCTGTCCTACATGACAAAGAAACGAATTCAAAGAACTTAAATTCAGAGACAGAACAAAAAATCTAGACTTAAACTGCCACTATTGCTTAATAAACATTATGCTTGTTTGAGGGTGGAAAGTACAAGTTGCTTAGAACAGACACTTAACAGCATGTGAGGGAGAACCTGAGGAGAGAGCACAATTAACTGATGCCCACTGATCACTCTTCTTGAAGACAGTACAGGATTCAGATTGATACTGATTGACAGATAGAGCTAGTGATTAATTTATCAATGCAGTGGACTAGTGATCATGTAAGCTCACTCCAGCTGGACATACTAATGAGTTGTTAAGTTTCTAAATATAGGGGAAACAGCTCCCTATAACCTTTCTGGGTTGGTTTATCCTATATTTTAAAATATCCTTTTTTGTCAGCAACTTTGAATATAGCCACAATAGTGTTTTAATTCGGATTAAAGAGCTGTTCTTAGAGATCCACTCTAATACCAAGAAGACATTTCTGCTGTCTTTTACTATACTATATGCTATTGTTATGGAAGCAATATATCTTTTCAATATAAATACAGCTTTATAGGCTAAAAATTCCAATTCAGAGCACACTTTGGAAGAGCACTTTGATTCACATGGTGGGGTTGCCTTGAAATGCATGAGCCAGGTTTGTTTTAGACAGATCAAACCAGCAGATGCACTCCATAAGCAAACCATGAGCTCACCAGCTGCTAACGGGCATCCAGCCTGCAGAACATGGCGACCCCAGGTGCTCAGTGTAACCCCAAAAATGCTTACACTTGAGATTCTTTACCCTCAGCACTAACAATTTCCCACTCTGATACACACTAACCTGGGCTGCACCATTTGCTATGCACTTAAATGCGTGCAGGCATTCAGTGAATTTGCAGTACAAATGAAAAGGCAAAGTAACAAAGATAAAATCTTGCCAAAATCACTGTGCCTACCTACCTATGACAAGGATAACTTTTGGTCGAGGTCTTGCAGGATCAAACACATCGTACTCCTCTATTAGCTCAGCAGTTTCAGAGAGGTCGGTGTCACTTTCTATGGAGAACTGCTGGATTGGAGGCAGTCGGTCATACCGTCTGTATGGGAAGCTGGAATTATCAGGCATCACTGTAAAATAGTAAGATAAACTGAGAATTGTAGAAATACACAGAAAACTCAAAATCTATTGGGTGCACAGATTTAAATAATTACAATAGAGTATAAATTTCTCCTAATCTTACACCATGCTTGCTGTTACTCTGTGAATTATTCCTTGCATCTGATGAGCTGATTTAGGAAATTAGTCAGGTTATTTTGGTGGTTTTTTACAAGCATGTATTCTTTTCTGTGAAATCCTGCCCATAGCACCAATGCTTCAGCAGTGGCCTCTGAGAAGAAAAGCAATGCATTGGGCACATAACCTGTATTGTTAAACAGAACTGTTTTAGGTGACACATGTTATACACAGAGACAGAGGTAGTATTCTTGCTAATTAGTTTAACGAAATGCTGTATGGCAAGGACGAATAACTATGGCAACAGAAAGATGAGCTAATTACTCTTTGCTAACACTGCAAATAAAATAATTACAGGTGTTGGTATGCCATTCGCTTAGATTTTGAGACAGACTTTTTCTACATGTTTATTATTTACATTCTTTTCAGTAAATAAGTGCATAAGCTCCAGTGTAAATTAGAAAAACAACTTAGTGTAACTGTGCTGAAGTTAGTATCTACATAATCCACAAGGATCAACTGAAAATATAGACCAGGTGATCCCATGGAATCCTTGACTCCTTCACTTAGAGAAGATCAGAATGATGCACAATGTGCTAAAATAATTCAGTAGTGGATGTAAAACCACCCACACCACAATCTATATGGACATTTTTATATTTAATACATTACCATTCCTGAAAAAAGATCTCCTGGACTGTCCTCCATTGAGTGGAGGCAGGGTCTTCTTTTCTGGGCTGACAAAAGTGTCCCATTTCACTTTTTCTGGCCCTCCAAGCTCTTTCACTTTCTGCAAGCAGCTTTCCAAATATTCAATTGGGTCATCGGGCTTGTAACACATTAATCCATTCAGCAGACTCTGCAATGCAAGATCAGAAACACACACTAGAATGACAGATGCCAGGAAAAATCAAATGCCTTTACTTTGAATTTTACTTTACACAGAGAAGCCCCATTTTCCCTCATGTGCTCACACACCATTCCATGCCATGCCAATGGATGAGACCGCCCCCTGTAAAACGTGTCCAGTTTTGGTTTGATGGTGTCACAAAAAGATTCAGAATAGGAAGCTCGTGGCTATGTCTTTATATTTGTCTGCTCTCTGTAATAAAAATAGAGAACAGTAAAAATGTTACCTACATTTTTCTTAGAACTACCCCTGGCAAATATGTGCAGGGCAATACATGAGCTAGGCAGCCCCAAAAGTTACATATTCCTGCTAGATCCATGAAATGTGTCTTTTCCCACGAAGAGCACCCACAAATATCTTGAGTAAACACACAAATAATGAAAAAATAGCTTTTTATTGTCAAGTGTCCTGTTGATCAGTATCAGGAAAATACCACGAACCCAGAGATGCTTCCAGATTTAGTTGACCACAAACTCCCACCCATTAGAAAAGCCCAGTCTCCAGAATTAATTCCACACCCTTGGCAAGGATGGGCATTATGGGCAGCCAGGCCCTCCTCTGACGCAGGGGAATTGATTTTCCTCGGCAAAGTGACACATAAGTCATCAGCTCACCTCTCCATGAGACAACTCATCCAACCTTCTCTGAACAATAAATGTCTTTCAGGAGGATTTCTGTTCCTCAGTGATCTTCCTAATTGTTGTGCAAATAAACTTGGGGGCCACAGTTGATGTTAGTAATAAATACGCATAGCTCCAACCCAGGATTTGCTCAGTTGTTAACTACAGTTTATACGATAATTGTTATTTACACACGTTTGTATTTCTAAGGATATAATTTACATGCATAATTCATGCCCTTATTATAGCAGCTAACCCGTGACAGTTACCAGCTCTATGTTTTTGCAGAAGATGTGCTCCATTTTTTAAAAATTGCCAGCTCAAGTATTGAGCCTCCACAGAAACCCTGTTTTGTTTGCATCTGTCCTAAAACCATTCCCATTCCAAATGTGTCAGTAAAGCATCAGCATGGTCTGTGTCCTGTAATTTTCAAATATTCTAAAAAATGTCAAGCTTCATGACAGACCAGGAACAATACATATGTGTCTGTCTGTCTGTCTGTCTGTCTGTCTGTGTTTTAAATAGGTGGCAGGATAACTGATTCGGAAAAAAAAAACCAGTAATTTCACATTTCACAGAGAAGTCGTTATCAACCATTAGCAGTAGGTAACTTGTAGGAAGCTAAATAAAGCCTCTCTAAACAGTTGTGGGGCTTTTTTTCCTCCCAGATCGATGACAACCTGGAAAAAAACTGAAAGACACCCCTCGCCTGAATTCCTCGGCAGCGCAGCCGGGGCGCGCTTTGCCCTGCGGACGCCCGGCTTCGCTCCCCGCGGGCGGCAGCGGGGCAGGCGCGGCTCCGCAGCGCGGCGGCG